>JAQAHW010000029.1:3000000-3545000 GCA_027580185.1 Tuta absoluta | reverse complement strand
ACCCACGAACTTTGGCGTAGCAGGCAGGGGTACCAACCGCTACGCCATCGGGCATGAGATTCAAATTAGGCTTGTTGTTTCCAGTGCCGAAAGTGAGTTTCGAGGAGTACGCGTCAGGCTTCCTGGAGCGTCTGCTGGAGTCGCACGCGGTGATGCTGCAGGGCAACGCGGGGCTCAAGCCCAAGGAAGGGGAGGTCACCTCGCAGCCCTGGCAGTGGCCCATCAACTACCGCGTGAGGATAATAATAATAATAATATTCTTTTCTGCACACAAAAATAACATCGAGAAAAAGTTAAACAAACACAAAACACAGTACAATAAGGCGGCCTTAATGCTAAAGCAGCATTCTCTTCCAGGCAACTGTTGGGTGATATGGAAAGTGAAAACATATAAGCGGGATAGTGCAAACACCTACATAAACTATAATACACTCTAATACATACATAGACAATATAATAAACTTAATGGAGAACCGAGACGCTCAGTGCAAGATATTGCATTCACAGGGAACGCTGCTGTCCATTTCTGGATGAATTTATCCCCTAGTCACTTTTTACGACTTCCACGTTGAACTGGGGTGATGCTGCATTCACTGGAAACGCTGCAGTTCATTTTCTGGATGAATTTATTCCTAAGTCACTTTTTACGACACCCACGTAGAACTGGGGTGATGCTGCATTCACAGGAAACGCTGCAGTTCATTTTCCGGATGAATTTATTTCTAAGTCGCTTTTTACGACACCCACGTTGAACTGGGGTGATGCTGCATTCACAGGGAACACTGCAGCTCATTCACCGGATGAATTTATTCCTAAGTCGCTTTTTACGACACCCACGTTGAACTTGGGTGATGCTGCATTCACAGGGAACGCTGCTGCCCATTCACTAGCTCAATTTATCCCTTAGTCGCTTTTTACGAAACCCAAGTTAAGCTGGGGTGATGCTATGCCGCATCAAACGGCAACCTTACATGTTCATCCTGCCCGCGCTTGAAAATTTTGCAAGTTTTCAAAAATCATGTTCACGTATCACCCCAGGGTCAGTTCTTCTCTGGCAGCGCTCACCGGATCTACCTGCTAGGCAACCCTGTAGTGTGGTGGGCCAACCTGGTGTTCCTCGCCATCTTCCTGGTCGTCTACCTCGTCAACGCCGTCAGGGAGAAGCGGGCGAGGGCCACGGGAACACCCCTCGAAAGTACGTGCTTATTTTATTATTAATATTATTTTATTTATTAAAACATTTACAAAAAAGATAAACATTTTTATTTATTTATTATTAAACACAATGATTTATTTATTTATTAAACTTTATTGCACAGAAAGTACAAAGGGCGGACCTAATGCTACGTGGCATTCTCTAACGGCCAACCAAAAGATAAACAGAAAGAGTCAAAGCGGGTGCCCGCCCATACACAAAAATAAACGAAATATAAGCATACTTAAAGTTTGCACTAAAGGTAGGTATACAATACATAGGAAGGAATAAACAAATATACTATACTTAATAGTAAAAAAAAAAAACATAAACCTACATAAAATAAAAACATGCATACATAAATTTAAAAAAATATACCAACGACAAGCTAACAGAAAATAAAATAGGATGAACGCCATCTAACAAAATAACTAAGAACAAGAGAGACTAACCAACTGGAAATTTGTGTGGACCAAAAATGGGAAAATTTATGCAAAGAAAGCTGACGGAAAGTGTAAAGTTTTTCATATTACAAAGGACTCAGACTTTAAAATTTTTGAAAACAATGATATTTCAAAAAACTAATAATTAATTTGTTTGAGTTATATTTCACTACAGTAATATATAAATGCCTATATGAATGTAGTTATCTGAAAGATCTGTGTTATTTTATATGTAATTTATACTTGCAACATACACACCTATCCAAGCTATATACTTTTACACACACTCTCATGTCACATACACACATTATATACACAATGACATACACACACAGCCAAACTGAATGTTCCTGTTATGGGGAAGCAACTCATAGAATTTTGATGTTCTTTGTTTACAATTTTTTTTTTATTTTACAATGATGGAAAAGAATAAATCTAGTTTGATTTTAGGTCTTATCAATCTGCAATCTATAAATACAGGCCAAGATGAGTTCCTGGTTACTGTAAGCAGGCATTCACCTCACATTCTAGCGCTTAATGAAACTTGGCTGAGGAGCGGTGGTGATATTATAGCACCTAAAATATCTGGTTATACACTGAAACATATTCCTCGGCCGTCTCATAGTCCTAAGTTATGGGGTGGGGGAGTGGGTTTTTATGTGCGCCAGAACCTCAAGGCAAAAATAGTACAACACCCTTCTTCGAACTTGGAGCAGCTATGGTTAGTCCTAAATATACATTGTTGTAAAATAGCCATTGGAACAGTCTACAGACCAGGTGAATATCCGGTCTCAACTGCCATAGAGGAGTTAGGTGAGTCAATTAGTTTTTTCTCATACTGTGATTCAGTGTTTGTACTAACAGATTTTAATATAGACTTACTTAAAAATTCATACAATGCACAGCAGCTAAACGCATTTATTTTTCAACAAAATCTTACACAGCTTGTCACAGAACCAACGAGAGTTACTGATACAACTTCCACACTTATAGACATAATTTTGACAGATTCGCCTCTAAAAGTTAAATCAGTTGCAGTTTATCATAATCATGATCTTAGCGACCATGCATTTATTACAGCTGAGCTCAAAATAAAGCGGCCTAAGCCTGTAAAAAAGTTCATCCATGTGCGTTCTCTTAACCAAATAAATTTGACACTTTTTGAACAGGACTTAAATTCTATTCCATGGGATTCGATTCTCGACGGTCCTGATGTCAGTCAAATGGTGGCAGTATTTAATTATTATGTTACTTGCCTTTTTGACGCTCATGCACCACTCATGAGACGAATGATACGTGATAAGCCTAAACCTTGGATTACGGAACTTATAAAATACATGATGTTATTGAGGGATGAGGCACTCAATAAGGCTTTAGAGACTAAAAACGACAGCGACAGAGAATTTTATAAAACACTAAAAAACTATGTAAATTCATCGGTGGAAAGAGAAAAATCGGCATACTTTTCCCACTTTGTAAACAAAAATAAAAATAACCCTGTACTCATGTGGAAAAATTTTAGGGAAACTACTTCCGTCACAGATAACCCTAGTACATCTGACCTGATTCCAGAGGAGTTTAGCGACCCAGATAGTATAAATAATTATTTTCTTGACATTCCTGGTAATGATAGTGTAGATAGTTCATTGGAAAGGTTTTTTGACAGTAATTTTTATTCTAACATAAAGTTTGATATTGAACGCACTACGGAAGAAGAGGTCTTTAAGATATTGAATAACATCAAAAGCAACGCCACAGGGCATGATAACATCAATATTAAAATGATCTTGATGACATTGCCGGTGACTCTCAAAGTTATTACTGGTATTGTCAATAAGTCTATTTCTACAAACTCTTTTCCAGAGGATTGGAAATTGGCTGTAGTAAAGACAATACCTAAAAAATCATCAGTTGACAGCTTAAAAGATTTGAGACCCATAAGTCTTCTTCCTGTGGTGTCAAAGGTTCTCGAAAGGGTGGTCGAGCGGCAGGTCAATAGTTTCCTGGAGAAGTCTAATGTTATTCCAAGATACCAATCAGGTTTCAGAAAAGGACATAGTACAGAAACAGCATTGCTTCAAGTATCTGACGATATACTTACAGCTTCGGATCAAGGTCAAGGTAGTATATTGGTGCTGCTAGATTTTTCACGTGCGTTTGATTGCCTCAATCAAAACCTCCTGATTGCTAAGCTTAAATATTATGGTTTCTCGGTTTCAGCTTGTGAGTGGTTCCGCTCTTTTCTTACTGGCAGAAGGCAGGTAGTCAGAGTTGATGGACCGAATGGTGAATGTGTGTTTTCTAATATAGGTCAGTTATCACGAGGAGTGCCTCAGGGCTCGATACTTAGCCCAATTCTTTTTTCTCTATACACTGCAGATCTGCCTAGACAAATATTAACGTGTAGGTATCATTTGTACGCTGATGATACCCAAGTATATCATTCTTTTGACCCGAAAAATGCAGAGGAAGAAATTAAAATGATTAATTCTGATCTGCAAAATATATTTGACTGGGCAGATAAAAATTCCCTAGTATTAAACCCGCTTAAATCAAAGTTTTTAGTAATGGGTTCTAAAGGCCAATGCGATAAAATTGGGGAAAATATTGCAATCACGGTAAATGGCAGAAATATTCCAAGAGCAGATGAAGCTAAGAATCTGGGACTCACAATGGACAGTGAACTTAGATATGTATCCCATGTGAATGCTAAAATTCGACACGCATTTTTTAAACTAAAGGTACTTTATAGGATTAGGAAGTATTTGAGTGTTGACATTAGGGAATTGCTTGTCGACTCTTTGGTTTTGTCTCCTCTTAATTATTGCGATTCTGTTTACGGTCCTCGTGTTTGGACAAAAGTCGAAAAAGCCATACAAAGGGTACAAAATGCTTGTGCACGTTTCTGCTACAAGGTTCCTAAAAGAGCACATATTACTCCGTTCTTAAATGAAAGAGGAATATTAAACATGAAGGCCAGAAGAGAGTTACATTTCATGTGCATGACACATAGGGTTATTTGGAATAAAACTCCTGCATATTTATTTGCAAAAATTGAAAAGAAAGACCTAAATACTAGTCATTGTTTGAGATCTAATCATCAAAATTTATTGAAGGCTCCTCAACATCGGACGGCTGGATTCAGGGGTAGCTTTAAATACAAAACAGCGCGTGTGTGGAATACCCTTCCACCTCCCTTAAGAGGGAAAATGTCTACTATCACTTTTAAAAAGAAGTTGAAAATCATGTT
The DNA here is from genome assembly GCA_027580185.1 of Tuta absoluta. Classification (NCBI taxonomy): domain Eukaryota; kingdom Metazoa; phylum Arthropoda; class Insecta; order Lepidoptera; family Gelechiidae; genus Tuta; species Tuta absoluta. The sequence continues at coordinate 3,540,112 of JAQAHW010000029.1, read as the reverse complement.
ACTTGCTAATCAGCGCAATTGTATGCAAGGTAGCTCCTGTTTCCTGTAAAATCATTTCTTTCCAGTTTGCATTTACACACACACACACACACACTTACACACTCATACATATCTTGTTTCTTGTGTAGTTCAGCTATTTGATAGAACTTATTTTTTGTTTGTAAATTACCTTTATATGCACTTAAAAGAATGTTTTTGTTTTTTTATAAACTATATGTACCCTCTGCTAATTTGTGTCAATTAATATGAATTAGGGATGCAATCTCGCGAGATTGAGGATCGGACGAGATCTCGCGAGATTATGAAAATCAATCTCGCGAGATCTCGGCAATTTCGAGATCTCGCGAGATTGGTAGTTTAGAGTATCAATTTTTGCAAATAATTTCACAAATAGAATAGATAAAGAAAAACATTGAAAGACCCATTTTGAAATCAACATTTATTTTTACGAATATAGTTATATTTCTATCTATCTATATAGTTTTATGTATTTTACATGCGAAGTCAAAAAGATTTATTAAAGTGCCACACAAAAACAATAAAATATGAGATCAATCAAGTGAAAGGCTCATTTCGCCAAATTATAAAGAGAAATAGAATATGAAGTGAAAACCAAATAAAAACAATCAAATTAGGAACATGAGGAACATTTCGCCATACTACAATTTACAAATAATTTTGGAAGTAGCTTCGTAGAAAGCACAACGTATTTAACGTATCGTCACCTAACCTACACCTTATTTTGCAGGCTAGATAGCCAGCCGCTGAGATGGCCCTTTCAGATTCCACACTTGTTGGAACTATAGTTGTAAGGCAGTTATCAGTGAACTGCAAAAGTTCTCCTTTTGACCCCCCGGATTCGTTTAGATTCATTTCCTTATTTAACAATTGGTCCAGCAAAATCTTTACTTTCCTAGGGTCTTTGCAGGCAGTTATTGCTTCGTCCAGTTCTTCTTGCAAAGAAAGCTTGCCTGCCTCATTCAGAGTCTGGGAAAGGGATGAGAGGGGTTCATCATCCTCATCAGGGGTGGCAGTGGCAGCAGGCGCAGGTGATGTTGATGTTACTGACTCAGTCTGTGTCATTTCATGCTGCGAATGCAGGCGCTGTATTAGTGTTTTAAGTTCAGTGCGAACTACACTTTTCGGAAATAATTTAAAGGTTTCATCTCTTGCAAACTCTTCTTTATCTTCTTGTTACTTAGCTGGGTTTCTTAGATATAACAAACATGCCGTTAAGTTCGTCCGACGCTCAGCAATGCGGTTTCTCAAGAAATCAGTAAGTTTTTCTGCCAATGGAGTTTTTAGCTCTTCCAGTTTACGAATCATAAACCTAAGTGTTTTCTCAGCAGCAGCCAAGTCGGTATCTCGACGACATAGCACCTTCACAGCCAGCTACGGGTTCAAATACCTGCGCGTCTAACAGGATTTCAATCTCGCTAATCTCGCGAGATCTCGCCCAGTTTTAGGCCGAGATCAATCTCGCAAAAAAAGGCCGAGATCTCGCGAGAACGAGATTGCATTCCCTAATATGAATAGGTAAGGGCTGAAAATCAGGGCTACCTATGTTGACTAGAGCAACATAGTAGCAAGCAACCTGAGTTCCTCACCGTTTGCTCTCAGAAATTATTTATTTTTTTTGTTTTATAGGCAACATTTTTTTTTCATTTACTGCTCAATGCTGTTGTGTATTTCTATGTTGTGTTGTTATGTGTTATGTGAAGAATGAGAGTAATAAAGATATTTGTATTTGTATTTGTATTAGACTAGTCAGGTATGGCAACTATTTTAGGATTTTATTCAAAGCTGTGCTAAAACACATTTCGTATTTAGACTAGAGATGCACTGAGTTTGGTTTAGCCCGACTAACCGTCTTATCCCAACTGCTCGGTTGAGCCGATCATTCCTGGCTTACATGTGTGCCTCGACAAAATGTGTCGTCTCTTGCGCGCGTAACTTCACAATGTATAAAGCGCGGGAATCTTTCGAAAAAAATACCATGCGGTACACGCTAGTCATCTTTTAGCGTGTCCAGCCAGGGATTTTTTCCGGGGGCGCCACTGGAATCTTAAACCACCTTAAAGACATGTTATTCTCAAAAATAATTACCTAAATTCACTTACATGAGAATTCTACTTAAAATACAAAACATATTGTTTCACTTCGAGAGCGTAATAATGTAGGTAGAAATAAAACCAAAATTTTCTGATAACACTGTACAATTTCCGTCAGGTGGTAAAAGTGTGATGCTGCTGAACGCGGGCATGTGGAGCTTCGTGGGGTGGGCGCTGCATTACGTGCCGTTCTGGGCGATGGGGCGCGTGCTCTACTTCCACCACTACTTCCCCGCGCTGCAGTACAGCTGCATGCTCACTGGTAAGCACCCAGCCATCCAGCCACCAAGCCACCAAGACACCCAACCATCCAGCGGCCCAGCCAACCAGCCGCCCAGCTATCCAGCTACATAGCCACCCAGCCATCCAGCCATTCAGCCATCCAGCCGCCCACCCATCCAGCTATCCAGCCATCTAGCCGCCCAGCCTGGGCGACCGATACAAACTTTTGTGAACTTTAGTTCGTAACAAAGTTATCATAATAATCGAACTCACTAGCCGCAAATAAAACTTTCTGGCTTGCGCAGTTTTTAGTGTACATTTAAAATAATTTGAAACGCTGCGTGCTTTAATCTTGAAAAATACGTGTTTCCTACAGCCGTGTTGACAGTATCAAAGTATACTTGGACAAAAGTAACTTCGATAAAGTAGCTTGGATAGAAGTTGAACGCGGTCCTAATTCACTTTGATTGGACGTTCAACCAAGTGCGTTTTGATCTGTGTTGCCATGATTAAAGTAGCGCGTCGAATCAACTTCATCCAAGTATACTTTGATAGTGTCAACTCGGCTAAAACTTTGCGTTACTTGATTTGTGTTAGCTATGCTCACAATAATATAGATGCGTTTCGTAAACTTTGCGTAATTTAACATGTGCTCGCTACGCTCGTTACAAACGTTTTGCGGAACTAAATCATAAGGAGACTCACTACACCCTACGGCAAAACATGATGGAGGGTTGTGATTTTAACTGTATGTATGTTTTGTTAGTATAATACTCTCATAAAAGCCTAACTGGTTCCAATTGTTTCCAGGCATCCTGACGGAATACCTGCTGAGCAGCATCCGCAGCTACCTGCCGGCGGAGCTGGGCCGCACGGTCTACCACTGTCTTCTAGGCGTCATCATGTCCTCAACTTTATATAGCTTTTACTTGTTCTCCCCACTGGCTTACGGCATGAGCGGCCCAACTGCTGGCGAGCCTAACTCCACCATGAGCGGCTTGAAGTGGCTCGACTCTTGGGAATTCTGATCTTATATTCTGCCTACAGTACGGCCGTTCCAATAAGCCATATTTGACAGCTGTCAGATTCGCGATAATACTACGGCAGAGGGTCCATTTCCCTTTGTTGATATCTCTTTATAATACGACTTATTGGAAAGGCGGTACGGGTCTGACCAGGAGAAATTTGAGCACCTAATAGAGTAAGGTCCATGTCCAGCAGTGGACTGATGTGGTTTTTAAAGCATTCTTTCAGAATTCTTATTTAATAGGGAAATTGTCACATAACTTATTATTTTATTTACTTAATTTAAAATGTAAGACTAAAAGATGAAGACTGACGAAGATGTATTCTATTTTTAATGAATTTATAACATAGTTTATTAATTTAAAATCCGTCCATTATTTTGTACTCTTTATATTTCACATACTTTTATTTAATAAATAAAATACGTGCAATTCTAAGTTTTATTTCTCTTATTCATACGATGATTTTCTGGGAATAAAAATTTCCCATCATAAGGAGTTGCCTGACTCTATTCTGTTAAAGATTCTTATTCTGATTATGAAATCATAGACTATTATGAAATGAGTCCCGTGGAGAAAAGATACTATTCTTAGTAAGATTGGCCTCAATACGGGAATTTAATTCTCCTATCTTACTTACTTCCGTCCAATAGGCTAAGAAAGGGATAGGAGATATCTAAGACCTGTTATGTTTAAAAATGAAAATGGGTTCTTCGCCATTTCTGTTCAATTTAGTCGCCATTGTTTTCATCGTCGCCTTATTTTGCCAGTTAACGCGTATTTTGCGTCAAATTATAAGACATGACATGACTTAGATATCTCATAACCATTTCTACACCTATTTAACTGAAAGTGACAGCTTTGTATCGTGTGGGACACCAAGTCGTCCAATTATCCAATGAACTCTGGTGTCAGAGTTTTTGCATGGCGGTCGGAGATCGTTTGTGTTGGGTTGCATATTATTGCAGAGCACATAATTTTAAAATAGATATTTCATTGCGGAATGCGCTTTTTGTAGCGTAATATTATGTTGTCGGGTGGGCAAATGGGTGTCGGCCATTGTCATGCTGATCATTAACGTGTCGGTCATTTTAAGAAGCAATAAAAAAAAATGTGCAAAGTAAAAAGTTTAGAATATTTCTGAAATCCTAAAACGGTATTTAATTTTCATGAAACATTAACTTATTTTGAATGAGATAAATAAGTTTAGTGAAATCAATTTATTCAGTGAAACGTGAAACGGACATTTTGCTTCACTCAGTGATATTTTTTATTTTTTATCTCTGGCCACTTCGCCTCAAACTATTTGACATAAAAAAATATAAATTACAAATGGCGTTTACGTAGAATAGACCAGTGATGCCAGATATACAGATTTCTCCGTATTTATACAGATTTTCAACACTTCATACAGATTAGAAGATCGGGTCAAATTTTATACAGATTTTTAGAACCATACAGATTTTTCATACAGATTTCCCTAAAATAGTAGATTTCAGACCGAAATGGCTACACTATTCAGTTTCGACATGACATTCATTTCGTTCGTTCGTTCATTCATTTTCTTTTTATTTAATATTTGACTATTTAAATCCTAACCTATTAGGCCAAATATGACAGCAGTCAGATCCATCTAAAGCTAATGGCTGGCGTGCAAAATATGCGCGACGCACGCAGCGTTGGGCCGTAACGTAGGATCCTGATCTGATGTCTGCCAGAATTCTTTAGCTAAAAATGGCCCTGAAAATGCTAAATATAAGCTGCATACAGATTAAAATATACAGAAAACAAATTATGAAATACAGATTTATACAGATTTTCTCGAATTTGCTCCATACAGATTTCATACAGATTTTATGAACACTCAATACAGATATTGCCCTAAAAAATCTGGCAACACTGGAATAGACAGATGTGTTCACGGCCACGATGGGTGATGATTCCTTGATATTACGAGAAGATGGCTATATACGCATGAACTTTCCTGTTACTTCCCTTACGTACCATAGTAACTTGAATATAATTTTGGTGAAGACTGATGTAGGCGGTGTACACGTTTTGGATGTGAACTCTGGTGTGATTCTTCAGTCCTCTTGTCTATCAGCGGGTAAGTTTGCACTTGATTTTATCTGAAACAAAGGGAATTTTTGATTATATTCGTTGTTCAGGCACGTTTGCGAAGTAATACATCAAGTGGATTATTAGTGCAAGGCATGGTGTGATCATCTTACCATGCCCTACATTGTTTCGTTTGACAGTTGGAACAAACATTTCCAATTATACCGGAATGCGATGTTGTCTTGTAGATGACGGGGGTACGATCGGCGTGCAGTACGCGCCAGGCGCGGACCGGGTGTTTGTGTGGGACAGCAGCGGCGTCGGCGCCCGCACTGACTACAATGGAGTACTCCTGCTTCACACAGCATTACAGCGGCCGCTACCCTCTTCACAACCCGATAAGATCATCAGAATCGAGCTGGTTCTATCTGAGGTACGTTTTCTTGGTCTATAGCAGAAAATAAACATTGATAGAGTGGTGAACTTGAAAAGACCAAAATCATTATGCAATATTACTACTAGAGTGCATTTATTAGTACAATAACACAATAGTAATATATATTTGGCTATCTCTGATTCTGTTGACAAGTTTGTTAAGCAGGGATTGGATCTACTGAGGGTTTTTGAACTTGGTTAGGGACTTCGTTACTCAGTAAGAGTAAGTTTTCTGTTTTAGTCTGGTTCCAAAAAGCATGGTTTTAAAACTCTGGTATTTCTGAACCAGTTCATAAGTATCATTTAAATTCAATTCCTCTTATTGATTCTGAGGTCTATTTACTGTATTGTGTAGACAAAAGACAAAACTTACTATCTGCGTCTGTGTTTCCAAACGCATACAACCCTAATCTCTTCAAAGTAAGAGTGAACAGGCTTCTTCTGGGTGAGCTCGCTCCATCTTAGACTCTGTCTCTGTCCTATGACCTAGACTAGAGTCAAGAGCAAACCCATCATTAATAAAAAAAAAAATATCTAAGATCTGAAGTAAGAAGTATATGATCAAAATACTTTGTAAATACTCAGGCTTAATGAATAGTGTAAACCATTTTGATACAAGTCCTAGATATGTTAAAAACTACATGAGGCGGGTCCTCACCAAAAGCATGCAGCCATGTCACTTGGCATGGGGCTAAGCATTCAATTGCCTCAGTCGAGGTATGTCCACACGAACCATGCAGAATGATGCATGCCTCACATTGAGCCTTAGGCGAGGCTCAATGTGTGGACATGCCAATGTTTTTAAATCAATTATAGATATAGTAAAACAAAATTCATTTTTGTTCAAAGAAATATTTAGAATACATTAATTATTTGCACATCTATGTTCAGAATTGTGTTTTTGCTAAGCTAAAATCCACTAAGGTGAGCAGCACACATTGTTTTGTTACATTACAAATGTAATGCTTTATCTCAGGAATAGTCAGATATTTTAGTTATGAGTCAGATATTTTATCTTATTATTTTTTAGAAGAATATATTATTCAACACAAAATTAGTGGATTAATAAAATTAACATACAATACTAGTTGGAACAGTGTAAGTTTAGTAGTAGTAGAAGTAGGTGGTTGAAAAACTCTGACAACAGGGTTCATTGGGTCTTTGGATGACTCAGTGTCCTACACAAAAAGAAGAAGAGTTTTACAATTCCATATATGATTATCTCCACACTCATACTCTTAGCTAGCTAGCTATCACAGCCAAGTCAAGCACACAGTCAAGCATTACAGTTCATGGAATGTTTTTTTTAAATAATTTACCTTTCCCTTATACCCAGAGAATGTCAGATATCTTAAAAGTTTATTTTATAAAATAGTATAGCTTCCACAAGCCATGGTTTTTTTTTGTACGCTTTTCAGATTTTTATAATGGATAAACAAAACTTCCTTGTATTGAGTAGTATTTATTGTCTACTTCTATATGCCTGTTAAAGTTTTACTATACAATTTTATAATATTATTTAAACTGGGAAGCGGAGGCACGGGATCAAGATCAGTGGAGGAGGGGGAGGGAGGCCTTTGCCCAGCAGTTTGATCCCGACGCGACGGCTCTATAAGATAAGAAGATAAGATTTAAATAGTCAATTAATCACTTCGCTCAGGTCGAATTTTGTAACAATAGATTTGTATTGTACTTCAAGCACACACATGTGCTGTTACGAGCGGAGTAGTTAAGTAAGCCAATTTCTTGCCAATGGCAGCCAACTACATTGTTGTGAAAATGGTGTGCTTCCAAAAATCCACATTTGCGATCAATGGTTGTTTGTTAGCTACTTTGTGGTTAAAAAATTTAAGCTTTACATCCGGCCACTGATAACAGAGTGAATATACTACAAACATTCTGTTTATTCCATGCTATGCAATACTACACCACTATGGTGAACATAACTGATTGTATTTCAAATTAGGCTGCGGGCTTATCATAACAAAAGCCCTACTTACTGATACCTTAAGTGTTTGTTAATGTGTGGTTGACAGACTACCTTTCTGAGTCAACTGCAACTTTTTAATATTCACTCAAAAGGTCAAGGTTTTCTATGTAAAATTCATGGGTGCATATTTTATTCAAAATAGAAATGAAACCATGAAGAAACATGAGGGACAGATTTAGTGATAGGAAGTTTAAATTAACATTGATGAATAACTTTAGATGTTAGTGAGGAAAAATCTGATAAGCCCAGTGTAGTAAATGTTACCATAATCAAATACAGCAATAAGAAAAACAGTCATCATGCCCTTTGAAGTACTTTTCAATGTCCAAAAAAACTCATAATGCAATAATTTATCAACCTCTGGCTCTGTGATTGGGATCTGTATCTCTGTGTGTCTGAGGATTATTGTAAAAACCTCTGGGCATGGTGGCAGTACATTTTAAATGTGTAATGATGATCCTGGGAATTGAAGTGAAATAGTTCCCCACAAGTGGAGCTGCAAAAACCCCAGGAAGAAAAAGAATGTTATGATGTAAAACAATGTTTGCGATCAGTATGCTAATACCGGATGTCAAGACAAACCTTTTCGGGTTTAGTGACGTCATGTCATGTTTTTCGTATATATTTTATAGAGCAGAAATAAATGAAAAAAATAAATAAAACAGTATACATTTCTTAAAAGTTGTTGTGTTTATTTTTGCTTATATGCTTATGTTATTTTACAATCTAATGTAACATTGCAGGCGGTTCTCCTGTACCAATGCCTGCAAAGCCTAGACGTCCTGTCCATCGAGGGTCTAGCAGATTTCATCAATGAGCTCAAAAACTCCATAGATGCTGAACCTGTACGGAAAGGCGTCAAGGCGCAAAAGGTAATAAATAGTGCATTAGTTTATTTCTATTTGAAGCGTAATGCTAAACACCCTCTAGCTAGATGGGCTAGTGACTTGAAGAAAGTAGCTAGTAGTGATTGGATGGTGTAATCAGAAGATCAAGTCTTATGGGATGCCCCGTGGATGGCCTATGTCAAGCAGTGGACTGCAATAGACTGATGTGATTGTGTTTCTTATTATTGATTAGTGGGCCGCCCTACAGCGTCACTCGATGCTACCCGTTTTCCAGTGGGAATAAGATGTTTTCCCGTGATAAACAAACAGCTGCCCTACACAATCAAATCTTACCTCTTTGGTACAACAAGATGATATGAAGATGATGATGATATAAGGCTGACAGATAGTCTGGTGCGGCTGACATTATTTGAGGTCAAAACTAGCAAAACTTCTAAAGTCGCTTATTTTTTGTATGATTGTGTTGTGCCTGTAAAGCACAACATTTTGTGTAAAAAAATAAAAACTGTTCGAAGTATGCTAGTTCATGTATTAAATTACATTTTAAGTGTCTATAATAAACGACTTAACTATTTTCGAAACATGAAAAGCTAGCCATATTGGGCTAAAAGTCAAGGTAAAGCAAACTCACTTAGAAGCCCAGAATAGCATTGGTATTGTTATGAATAGTATGATATTTAAAGTTTTGCAATACAATACTATGGCGATGCACAATTTTCCGCGTAACCCTCAAATTATTGTCAGACGTGGCGTAAATGACCGTGTTTTGCGGCTGTTTGCGCTCTGCCTACCCCGCAAGGGATTATAGGCGTGATATGTGTGTGTGTGTGTATGTAATACCGCGGATTTTTTAAAGATAGAAATGCATTTTCTAACTTTCATGAATCGTTAGACAGAATCTCGTGATGCTTTTCATAGTAATTTGCACCTTTAAGATTAATTTACACATTAAACAATCTTTCTTTCATTAATTTCAATTAATATATGTCTGGTATTGTTCTAATAGTGGAGTACAGTAACAATCTGCCTGCCACAATCCACGGTGCGGCTCGTCACAACCGGCGTAGTCCAGGAGCTGAAGACCCAGAACCGGCGGATACCCGCGCTGGCCATCGCATCGGCGGTCGGCCAGCGGGCCAATGAGCTGGTGCCGTGCTCAAGGGATGAGGAGGCCCGTCCTGTGATGTACTCCGAAGCTGAGAGGAAAGAGACCTTCAAGAGGTGGCCCCATATGGACTACAAGTAAGTGATAAGAAATTACAAGGACCCCTAATGATATTTCCGGAGGGTACAATGGTTACCCGCGGTAATATACTAGGGTAATGTAGAGCTTTAAAGTAAAATTTTAAATCGGGTATTTACCGATTTCCATGTGATGCCGGCTTAGAATAGCATCACCCTATTTCATTTCCGCGGGTAACGTAAGAGGCGACTAAGAGACTCGAGGGTTTCATGTGTATTACAATTTTAGGCGACAAGCTGACTACCTGTCACTGTATTGACACACGATTTTTCTAGAAACTGCCCTCAAATATGTGTCAAACGTGGCGATAGTGACCGTATTTTTACGGCCGGTAACGCTCTGCCTACCCCGCAAGAGATAAAGGCGTCATATGTGTGTGTGAGTGTGTGTGTATCGATAACATACAAATTAAAACTAACATTTGATTCTGACATGATTCTCCCTTTAGAATGAACCAAGAAAATGTGGTGTCAAAATAGAGAGAGATCTTTTGGAAGGGGAGGGTGAAGAGGGAGAGCTTAGGAGGGGTGGTGGAGAGAGAGGACGGGAAAAAATAGAAGGGGAGGGAAAGAGAGTAATAAAGTAAAGTAGTGTAGTGTAGTAAGTCTAAGTATAGTTTAATTACATCATCATAATCAATGCATATAATGTGTCTCATTCTAAAAAAGCGAGTTGTTACCGAGCAGTCAGATCGTTTACTTTCCTCCGAACCGCTCCACCTTACAGGCCATGCCGAGCGTGTCCCGACACCTGCACGCTTGGAGATCTGTGGGCAGCCACTCCAAACGCTGTGAATGTGGCTACATACTGGTCAAAGGAAATTTAGTTATCTAGTGCCCATAGTACAAGCTTTGCTTAGTTTGGGGCTAGATGGTGCTGTGTGAATACATACAATATACATACATACATAAATCACGCCTGTATCCCTTACGGGGTAGGCGGCTAGATGGTGCTGTGTGAATACATACAATATACATACATACATAAATCACGCCTGTATCCCTTACGGGGTAGGCAGAGCGTTAACGGCCGTAAAACGGATATAAATACCATGTCTGACAAAAGTTTGAGGGTCAATAAGATAACTGTGCATCACCATAGTGACAGGTTGTCAGCCCATCGCCTAAAATTGCAATTTAAATCTAACCCTCGAGACCCTTAGTCGCCTCTTACGACACCCATGGGCAAGAAATGGGGTGATGGTATTCTATCTGTGGAAACCTATAATTGGCTGTTTGTTTCTATGGTTTTTAAGTACTTTGTTATCCGCTTGTCTGTCACGTACCGGGAGCCGGACAACAATAACCTTAACTACCCACAATAAAATTCAAAACCAATGAAATTGTTATAGTATGAAGCGACAGACGAGTGAGTTATGTTCGCTGTTGGTTTTCCTATCAAGATAAAATACAATAAATAGAGTAAATTAGCATAGAATGTTATAACGTTGTTTTCCTTAGATGGGCGCTGCCGGCGCGCATGGCGCAGGCGGGCTTCTACCACCAGCCGTCGCCCAGCGGGGACGACCGCGCCATGTGCTTCACGTGCATGGTGTGCCTCGTCTGCTGGGAGAAGTCGGACGAGCCGTGGGTGGAGCACGAGCGACACTCGCCCAACTGCCCCTTCGTGCGCGGCGAGTACACGCACAACGTGCCCATTGCGGTGAGCCTCTACTTCAGATTGATGCTTATCGTATTTGTCAGGTGTCATACATACATAAATCACGCCTATATCCCTTACGGGGTAGGCAGGGCGTTAACGGCCGTAAAACGGATATTAACACCACGTCTGACAAACATACATAAATCACGCCTATATCCCTTACGGGGTAGGCAGAGCGTTAACGGCCGTAAAACGGATATGAACACCACGTCTGACAAAAGCTTGAGGGTCAATCAGATAACTGTGTATCACTATAGTGACAGGTTGTCAGCCCATCGCCTAAAATTGCAATACACATCCCTCGAGTCCCTTAGTCGGCTCTTACGACACCCATGGGTAAGAAATGGGGTGATGCTATTCTTAGCCGGCATCACACGGCAGATGTCTGTCAGGTGTCAGATTCGTGGTAATACTATGGCAGAGGGTCCGTTTTCCTTTGTTGAAATCTCTTTTAGTAAGGAGATGACAGCTGTCAAATACGACTTATTGGAACATAGCGGTACTTTATGGACTGGATTTTATGCAACGTTAGAAGCCTGAAATATACATGGAAAAATTGAGTACCAAATTTAAAAACACTTCCCGTGTTGGGTATAAAATTTTTGAAAACTTGCAAAATTTTCGATGGGCTACCGCGGTAGCCCAGATGGAAGAGGCGTCGCCACTAGTAATGCGAAAGTCGCAGGTTCAAATCCTGCCCGCACTCGAAAATTTTGCAAGTTTTCAAAAATTACATGGAAAAACTTGAAATATGCACGAAAACTAGCAAAATATGCATTATTATTTAGAATTGTAATAAACACAACTTAAATACGTTTTTTTTTAATAATAGTTTAGTCATAGTTGTGCAAACTCAAGAAAATATTAGATTGATTCTCGTTTTTTTATGTACAGGTTTTCCTTCCGACCTACAAAATTATAAATCTATTTAACCCTGGAAAAATGGCAAGGGTCCGTTTTATAAAGTTTTTGTGTTTTCACTTTTGATTATTTAAGACACTAGCTATCCCGCGTCGCCCTTTGTTTTTATCACAGAAATGTTGTATATTTACATGGGTATAAATCAACCGTTACTGTTATACAGCGGTACAACCTGCTCCCTATTAAAAATGAAATACTACACTGCGGAAATTTCTAATGGAAAACTTTTTGAAACATTTTTGGGAAAATCAAAGGGTTAATTAATTTACACTCGTATTAAACTTTTTTTTTATAGTTAATCCTTAAACATTTTTATTACGGAATCAATAAATAAGTAAGTGTGACGCCGGCTTAGAATGGCGTCACCCCATTTCTTACCCGTGGGAGTCGTAAGAGGCGACTAAGGGACTCGAGGGTGTGTATTGCAATTTTAGGCGATGGGCTGACAACCTGTCACTATGGCGATACACAATTTTCCGAATGACCCTCAAAAATTGTCTGACGTGGCGTAAGTGTCCGTTTTTGCGGCCGCCGTTTATGCTCTGCCTACCCCGCAAGGGATTATAGGCGTGATATGTGTGTATGTAGTAAGTAAAATGTAATAGTAAAGTAAAAACACTATAGTAAAAAAACACAATAGTAAAGTAAAAATAGTAAAGTAAAAACACTATATTGCACATTTAAAACACAAATACATTTCAAGAACGCTTAAACTAAAAAAGCGCAAAGGCGGCTTCCTCTGCCAGATAACCTTTGATAATTTTTAAAGGTAGTATGAAACACAACATCAAAAGTTAATAACAAAACCATGTTCCCCGGCAGGTGACAAACGCAACCGCATGCGCAGTGCCGTCAGCCAACGTGGCGATCGTGTCGGCCGGCAACACCGGGGAGCTGATCGCCACCGGCACCATCGACGGCAAGGTCAACGTGTGGAGGTTCGACTGCGGACTCAAGCTGGTCAAGTTCATACACCTCTCGCCCTACGACTCCATATTCAGCGGCATCCTGGCCACCGACTCCAACAAAGTCTGGTCGGCCAGCTTGGAGAAGGATACTTGTAAGTCGTATTTACTTTTAGGCGCTATAAGCTGCAAATATTTCAAGGGTTGTACATTTCTCATGGGCTGTTTCAACCCTCAAAATATTAACAGCATGTATATTAAAGACACTAAAAAGGCAAAGTGAATGTGTGGAAGTTTGAGTACGGGCTGCAGATTGTCAAGTTCATACACCTCTCGCCCTACGACTCGATATTCAGCTTGATCTTGGCCACAGATTTCCAACAAAATCTGGTCGGCCAGCTTGGAGAAGGATACTTGTAAGTATTCGTATTTACGTTTAAGCGCTATTGCAGGCAACGTCATACAGTATGTAAACTTGTGAGTATTTTAAGGGTTGTTCATTTTCCTGTATACTAAAGACATTCGGCAAAGTGAATGTGTGGAAGTTTGAGTGCGGGCTGAAGATTGATTGATTGACAAGTTCATACACTTGTCGCTCTACGACTCGATATTCAGCTTGATCTTGGCCACAGATTTCCAACAAAGTCTGGTCGGCCAGCTTGGAAAAGGATACTTGTAAGTGTTCGTATTCACTTTTAAGCGCTATTACAGGCAACGTCATAGGCTATTATATAGTATGTAAACTATTCGCTGCGAATATTTTAAGGGTTGTCCATTTTCCTGTATACTAAAGACACTGGGCAAAGTGTGTGTGGAAGTTTAAGTGCGGGCTGAAGATTGTCAAGTTCATACACCTCTCGCCCTACGACTCCATATTCAGCGGGATCCTGGCCACGGACTCCAACAAAGTCTGGTCGGCCAGCTTGGAGAAGGATACTTGTAAGTATTCGTATTTACGTTTAAGCGCTATTGCAGGCAAAGTCATAGGCTATTATACAGTATGTAAACTATTAGCTGCGAAAATTTTAAGTTGTTCATTTTCCCGTATACAAAGACCCTAGGTAAAGTGAATGTTTGATAGTTTGAGTGCGGGCTGAAGATCGCCCTACGACTCGATATTCAGCTTGATCTTGGCCACAGACTTCCAACAAAGTCTGGTCGGTCAGCATGGTGAGGATACCTTGTAAACATCTTCATTATCATCATCAGACCAAATACATCCATTCTTTGAGATAGGCACTGATCCCTTGACTTGATGATGGAATTGGACCCTGGGTTCCATGATGGTCGATGGTCAGCTGTAGCGGCGCGGATTACAAAGAAATATGAAGCGCGCGCCGCACACAGAATGTGCTGACTTTGCTGGATGCATCTACTACTGACGAGGCGATGACGACAACGCTGCCTGCACAATGTAAACACGATACGTCATACTCGTCATAGAAGATCAGCCAATCAGAAGTCAAGGCCTAAACCGCGGTTACGAATTTTGTCGAAGACTTAGCATGAATACAAAATCCAGTTGGGCCGCGGTCCCCGAGCTGAACACCTCGCTCGGCGGGAGTTCCCCTTCCTCACATCTGCCCATTGTCCTTTTTGCTTCTCTTGTCTACACTACGACTCTTGACGTTTGGACGTCTGTGGAGCTCGCAGACGGGTGATCAGCTCCGCTAGGTGGGAACAATTTCACTAAATTCCCAGGAATTTCCTCTTAGTCTTCTCTTGACTAAGTATATAATTTAATTTTACTGGCAGTGTTTTTACTTTCTGTATTTACTGTACTTGTTTTGAAAGACACCCGATGTATGTGGATAGGGAAGCAAAAGAGCTAAACAAATGTAATTGCTATGTTTTTTATGACAGCAACCTACGGCGTGGAGCTCACGGCGATGTCGTTCGTCGGCATGACGTCACGCCAGGAGGCCTACCCGCAGCCCCAGGCGGCCGAGGTCACCGAGAAGGAGACCAGCTCCTCCAAGAGCAAACCCTCGCTCATCTGCGCCGTCACCATCACCAGGACCACGGCACCACCAGACCAGCCCATCACCGAGGACTCCAGCAAAGCAGGTATGACGCCAATAACTCTACACGTGCTAAAATAATCTCTAGTCCAGTATTAAATGTGACGTATCAAAATGTACGAGGCCTCCGAACAAAATTACGTTATTGGAGGTCTAATCTACTTATGATCGACGCTGACCTTATCGCTGTCACTGAAAGCAATCTAGATTCTTCCATCTTGGACTCTGAGTTAGTTAACGGCAATTGGAGTGTCTTACGACGCGACAGACAATTACGCGGTGGTGATGGCTTCGGTGGTGGTGTACTTTTAGCTGCGAAACTCCACTTAAATCTTTGCCGCCGACAAGAATTTGAAACTGAACACTGTGAAGATGTATGGGCATCATTTACTCACAACAACATGAATTTTAGTGTATGTTCTTTTTACATACCTCCAAGTTCTCCTGACAGCATATATATGGACTTTTTCACAAATATTGAATCTAAGTTGAATAATTTAAAAGGTACAGTTTTAATATTAGGAGATCTCAATCTCAACAGTGCTTCAAGTACTATCAATGCATACTTTGCATATTTTTTAGCAGCCTGTGGTTTAGTAGATATAAATGATGTGTTTAACAAACACGGAGGGAAGCTAGATGTGGTGTTAATATCGGAATGTCTTGATAATTCAAAAGTATGTGTGGGAAGTGAGGGGCTGGTTGAGTATGCCGACGCTTATCATCCCCCATTGGATATCACAATTCATCTTCAAAATAGTACTCCAAATAAAAATGATTTTCTTCCTCCAAGTAATATTAATAGTAAAATTGACTGGAATTTCACAAAGGCTGACTTTGCGTTCATGTATGACCTTATTGCTGACGAGTGCTGGAATACAGTTTTGCATGAGACTTGCATCGACGATGCAGTTGCTGCCTTCTACGAGACAATTCATTTAATATTTGAGAAGTGTGTACCCAAGAAAACACGTTCTAAGCAAAACATCAGACGCTACCCTGTGTGGTATACTTACGACCTAATCAAAGACATTGAACATAAGGCATATTTGCATCGTCTATGGAAGGTTACAAACGATGATACTATTTACTCACTTTTCAGCAAGCTTAGAGCAAACATAAAGTTACGTGAGTCACAAGCGTATGATTGTTACGTTGTAAAAATTCAAAATAGTATCAAAAGTAATCCTCAAGAATTCTGGCAACATGCAAACAACCTCCGTACAACAGGTGGTTTTGTATCAGAAGTGTCCTACCAAGACACAATTTATAATGGTAGTCAAGCAGCAGAGGCGTTCGGCACCTTCTTTTCAAGCGTTTTTCTTCCTTGTGATCCTTTACTCGATCCATGTAAAGCCAACGTTCATGACACAGCTCGATCAGCCAACCACATTGCCATTAATAACATTTCCGAGATTGACATACAAATAGCATTATTAAAATTGAAGCCTAAAAGTTCTATAGGTCCAGACTGTATACCTCCATATGTCCTCAAGGCATGCAAAGAGCATTTTATCAAACCCCTTTACCATTTGTTTAATCTTTCACTCAGTTCCTGTAAGTACCCTTCTCGCTGGAAGCTCTCGCAAGTTACTCCAATACCTAAAACTAAAGATAAATCTAAAGTAGAAAACTATCGACCCATAGCTATTATGTCAGCAATAGCCAAAGTTTTTGAATCCATACTCCATAAAAAAAATCTGAAACAGGTAGATCCGTACATAAGCGACTCACAGCATGGATTTCGGGCTGGTCGTTCTGTTAACTCTAACTTGCTTTCCCTGGTTGACTTAGTGTCGAGTAACATGGACCAAAGGAGGCAAGTTGATGTTGTTTACTTTGATTTTTCAAAGGCTTTTGATCGGGTGGACAACGACATACTTTTAGAAAAACTTAGCAGCTTTGGTTTTACTCCTGCACTGTTGACCTTTTTTGCTGACTATCTCCGGAATCGCCAACAATACGTACGCCATGGCTGTTTCATTTCAAAATCTTACCATACACGCTCCGGGGTTAGCCAGGGATCAATATTAGGTCCTCTGCTATTTGTTCTAATGATCAATGACCTAGATAGTGTTTTAAGCCACGCCTCTTGCTTGTTATACGCTGACGATTTAAAACTTATCCACGTAGTGCAGCATTTGGAGGATTGTCAACAGCTTCAAGATGATATCAATGCCGTCCATCAATGGAGTTTGCATAATAAACTGTTTTTCAATCCTACCAAATGCTGCACTATGTCGTTTACCCGCGCTATACGGCCTCTCCATGCTTCTTATTGCTTAGGAGAGGACAGCATCAGCCGTGTAGAGTCAGTTAAAGATCTCGGAGTTTTGTTTGACCAACAGCTTACATTTAATAATCACATAGGGTCCCTTGCAGTTGAGAGTTTTCGCAGGCTGGGGTTTGTTACTCGTAATTCACGTGATTTCACAGACATATTGGCAGTAAAACTTCTCTATTTTGCTTTAGTACGAAGTAAAATAGAGACAGCGTCAATTGTCTGGGGTCCTCATGAATCCAGCTATAAACTTATTTTAGAGCAGGTACAAAAAGCTTTTCTCCGATCTCTTTACAAAAAGCGATATGGGTATTATCCATTTATGTACCCTACGGCATATTTGCAGGGATCACTAGGCTTTCAATCGCTGGAAACTAGAAGGAACATGCAATTGCTCCTCACTATCTGTCGCATACTCCGTGGGGAATACGGTTGCCCAAAGTTGCTTTCTCAAACCTTGTGCTTGTTTGTCCCTGACAAATATTTACGTGGACGGGGGCATCACCTCCTGGCGCTGCCTCCCGCACGCACTGTGGCTCACCGCCATTCTCCTCTACTGCGAGGACTAGGTTTATGGAGGGATTTACTCCAAACTGTACCACATCTGGATCTCTTCGCGGATAAGTGGTCAGAAGTGAACAAAGAATGTTTATTTTTTTGTGAGAATCTTTAATTTTGTTAATATTTTAATTCTAGTTTAGTCAAACTAAGTAATATTGTAGGATAATATGTTGTTAGTATTTTAAGATGTTTTATGATTTGATCTCATTAGTTTTAAGCATGATCTCATTTACCCTGTATAGTAATTAGGTTTATCCTGTAAAACTATATTATTGTAACTGATTAAATAAATAAATAAATAAATAAATGACGTCATTATTGATTAACTGCTTCCATTGAGTAGTCTAAGCGCTGCTTTCAGAATCCACTAAATATGTACATACCAAAAGCGTCAAACATCTTTAGTAAAAAAATGGTTCATCGGTTCCTTCGTCAAAATAGCCCTGCTCCTGCCGCTGTCGCGAATATTGCTCGAAATACTTCCGCGGAAGTATCAACGCGCCGCCGCACACACTGCCGTTATACTCTTCTTGCACCAACACGAGTGAGCGAGATAGCAATACATTCTACACGCGTTCGTGCTGCCGTTCCTTTGACTCGCGCACTAAAAGCCGACACTCGAGGGAGCACGGGAAGTGGCAGCGGCATGACGAGTAGCAGCGCGAGATAACAAGGACTTTATCTTCTTTTCATACAAATAATATATCACGCATATATCCCTTGCAGGGTAGGCAGAGCGTAAACGACTTTAAAAACGGTCATTTATGCCACATGTAATTTTTTTTATTCCGAAATTAGAGTGTTATTCCGAAAATTTTGTATAGACCATAGTGACTGGTTGTCAGCCTATCGCTTAAAGTTGCAATACGCATGTAGCCCTCGAGTCCGTTAGTCGCCTCTTACGGCACCCACGGGAAAGAAATGCTACTAAGCCGACATCACACGAATCAACTACTATCTCCTTTTGAACTTGAATATAATGAGTTTGTTTTGTTCGCAGCGTTCGAGTCCAACAAAGCGAAAGAATCCGTTCAGGCCATGAACGACGAGAACGAAGCGAAGAGCAACCTCGCCGCTTCTAACAAGATGCTGTTTCTGCTCACATACGACATACACAGCTCGCTCGCCGGCTCCGTCACCACCGTCGTCCACACCTCCAACACCAGCGGGCACTCCAAGCCCGGCGGCAGCAAGAAAGTGTGCACCGTAGCCCGGACCGATGACGCCAACATCTACGACGAAATATACTTCCAATACTCGGACGAGGACACCGAACTACCGCAGTGCACCAACAGTATACTAGACGAACAGATCAGCAATGTGATCAACTTGAACGCGTCTTCCAGCAAGGAGGACTGCAAGACCTGGGAACCCAAGAAGATTATATTCGCGAAACATTTCAAAGTGCTCCCGCCGCCGCCCTCGTCCGGCTTGTTGCCGGACCTGCCGGAGTCCGGGCAAGGCAGCATGCTGGACTTTGTCGGGCAGATCTCGCAGTTGAAGAGCTGGAAGAGCGGCAATTTGGAATCCGTCGGGACCAAACTAGCGGATCAAACCGATGCGGTTCTACAGTCGGATCCTATAACGCACTACCTCAACATGAACGGACCGTTAGAGATCTCAGACCTGAAGTGGTACGAAGGTGGTGATGGTACAGAAAAAGTCAAAGTGACGACCTTCGGCGGCAGTAAGATCGGAACCACTACGGCAGTTAGCAACAGTAATAACGACGGATTTGACAGCGATCCATTGCAAGAAGAAGTGGTCTCTCAAGGCGTAGCGGTGCAATGCCTCAGTCTTCCAGCTAAACTTAAACTTCGAGATGACTCAAGAGTGACACACTTACTGCCGACAGAAGACAAGGAACACTTACTATGCGTAGTATCCACCATACGACCGGACAGATTCAAAATAGAAGAGGATATCGAAATCGACGGAGACATAAAAATGGACGTAGACGAAGTCATAGACACGACGGAAAACTCAGACGTGAAAGCGTATTTCATACTCTTCAAAATCAACAGCAAAACCTCCGTGTTCACGTTGGAAGACAACCCGGTGTCCACCCGCGAGCTGCCCTACAGCCACAGCGCCGTGGACGTGTGCCTGCTGCCCGCCGACAAGCAGGGCCACTGCTCCTTCGCGTCCGTCAGCGTGGACGGCGCCATGCGGCTCTACTCGCTGCCAGACTTCAAAGTGCTGTCAGAGAAGAGAGTGCCCAAAGGACAGTTCACCTCAGTGGTGTACTGCGCGTCGGTCGAGCGACTCAGCGTGTCCACTAAACACGGCATGATATACTTCTACGCGCTCAACAATGGCGAGAAAGATTCCACAGGAGATATTGAAGATGACGAATTCGCGAACATAGACTTTGATATGCTTCAACGAGCGCCGAGAGAAGACGTGTGCAGTCCGACCCCAGTCATTATCGCTAATAAGACTGAGTTGGATCTGAATGACTTGGAGACTTTGATGACGTTGACTGGCTCCAGTGGTACCAACACGACGGTGCCTTACAGCGCGGTGGTACCAGGGTTTTGGTGCGAGTTGTCGCCGGCTCAAAGGTCGCGATCCGACCATCAGAACAATAGAACTTGGAGGTTACAAAATACTTCGTCGACTTGGGACGAACACGTTCTAGAACTGACTTTACCGTACAGCGTGTCGCTAGCTCACATAGAATTCGGTTTCACCCTGCACACGGCTTGCACGGCTAACCTACCAATAATCCAAGTAACATTACTGAAACAAAATTTACACGGGATTGGATACAAAAAGGACGCGTCATTCGGACATAGATCAGACTCTCCGACGCATTACCCGTGGTACATAGATCAAGATTTAAACTGCATAGAGAATCCAGTCAATAGCGAGGAGTACCTTCAAGCGCACAACGCAGAAATCCTAGCCGGACCTTTGTCGCTATCCTCCGGGCTAGATTTGACGCAGCAATCCGGCTCTTTGATCCTTACGAGTCCCCGGTTATACCGAGCGAGAGGGAGAACGTTCCTTATTCACATTAAGACCTTATTTGAACCGGCGAAAGACATGTCTAAAGGCACTTCGAAATCTGAAAGCGGTTCCAAAAAGTCTGGTTTCATAGGATGCGACTGGTTGCACCAAATATCGCTGACAGTTCGCTCCTGCCCGCACACAGACGTGCCCATGGAGAGGCAGCAACGGATAGCCATGCTCGAATCCAACAGCTTCTTAAACACGCTTTGTGAGATAATCGTAGGCAAAGGCGATGCTGAAAGCAGAAAACTAGCCTTAGATTTACTCATGTGGGTGATTTCAATTAGACTGCAAAGGACTCGTTTAGCTAAATCGGAGAAAGGAAAAGAGAAAGATGCCACGAACCCAGTAGAAGCTCAGCAGTTGGAGTGTGTCAAAATTG
This sequence comes from Tuta absoluta, assembly GCA_027580185.1. Taxonomy (NCBI): domain Eukaryota; kingdom Metazoa; phylum Arthropoda; class Insecta; order Lepidoptera; family Gelechiidae; genus Tuta; species Tuta absoluta. The sequence goes on along the minus strand of JAQAHW010000029.1, from coordinate 3,518,432 downwards.
TGGAGAAACATGTGGATGCGCTGATAAAGAACTGCATACTCTGCGCGAACAGGAGCATGGCCAAGAAGTGCATCAAGATCATCCTCACGACGAGCCAGTAAGTAGATTTTCTGTCAATAACAATGAAGAACGACACGCTATAGTGGCACACCTACATATGAAAAATACGAAATATTACAAAAACAAAAAATATTCAAAGTTTTTCTTTAGAAAACCAATGTATACAATGTCGCTAATAGTTCCAAAGTCTTAAAATTTACAGTTTAAGGTTGTTTTTCCATTTTCCGACTTGATTTAATTCATTGAATGAACCTTTAAATTGTTTCGTCTGGAGTGATGATTTGATTTAACATCTAAATACAGAATCCCGTTATAGTTCAGATGTACGCTATATATATTTCGATAGTATATTTTTTATGTTTGGGGGCACCAACAGCGCATTGTCCCACCAAAATGTTTTTTTTATAACATGATTTGATATTGCACAAAACTGTTATAAAATGCAACTTCCTTCTTTCCTACAGGGGTGTCCGTTCACTACCAAAACCATGGAATTCCACCTTCGAACAGACACTGATCAACAGCGTAACAGCTTGTATACCATACTTGGGAGCTTGCGAATCCCCGGGAGCCCTGCGCTGGCTGGTGGCGCTAGCGCAGCACGCCGTGGGAAGGAATGCCGCCTCGGAACTGGTGTCCAAGTGTCTCACGCTGCTGGAGAGGACTGCCAAGTGTCTGCTGGAGAGGACTGATGTCTACCATCACGTTTTGAGAGCCAGGTATGAACAATTTTAGTCGGATCATTTGTAAAAGAATGTTTGTATCATACGTACAGTAGGAGAAACAAGGCAATGAAGGTTATCTGCCGATTGGTAATATCTTTCTTTACTTTTCGTAATATTTGTAATATCATACTACAGATCTCAAACGCTGAAAAGAGTTTTCAACTAATTTAAATGTCTATGAAAAAGGCTACCTTCGACGGCTAGCCACATCGTTTCAAAATAAGAGACTCAAATAATTTACCAGAGTTGGTTGAATTAAGTTAAGAATTGATTTAAAACCTTATCAGAACGCAATAAAAACCCCAGCATCAGAATAACATACGTCTCAATATCGCACGTTTTTCTCCAGATTCGGTCTGTACGGTCTTCCGCTCGAACGTCAGATCTTTGCAGCAGAAGTGCCAGAACTCGGCCGCGGGAGCTCCACCCCTGTCACATACGCCAGTGTTCTAGCGGGGGACACCAGCACGCCCCCGCAAGCCAAGCCCGAGTACCAGCTCAAAGACCTGCTCAACCTGCCGGCAGACGTCACCAGCTCGTCTGGTAAGTCAGGTAATCCCACCACCAAGTGTCCATCTTATTCAGGGTATATGGTACAGACCTCCGAATCCTGATAGGGTTCATGCAGACCGTGATACTAAAGAACTTTCCCCCTAGGAACATAATATGTCAGGAAACGCAAAAATTGCACCTAAAATTGCAATACACACAAAAAAAAATTAACTTTTTCCTATACGAAATTACGATCACCAGAGACTGTCTTTACTATGGGAATTAAAAGGAAACTTCTGAAATCTATTTCTAGGGGAAAGCTGTTCAGTTTGGTCTCCATGCACCGTAGCACTATTTGGAGGGCTGAACTTATGCAGTTAAACCCTGTATAAGTTTTACCCTTTCTTTGGCAAAATAAATGGTTTTAATAGCATATATTGTCATTCATATAAATCTCCTGAGTGTTATTCCTATATCTGAAATTGTGGACCACTGTAACATCTGCCTCTTCCAGAGTCGAAGAGCAGCAAATCGAGCTGCGGCGCGTGGTGGGCGGCCAACAGCGGCGTGTCGATATTCGGCGCGGGGCTCAGCGAGGCCGTGCCGCTGCACGTGTCCTGCCACGTGGCCTCCGACGGCACCAAGCTGGAGTGCGCGGGCGGGGGGGCGCGCGCTCGCGTCTGCGCCGTCAGCGAAATGGGGGGAGACCCGCATCAGGTAAACAAACACGCCTCTCTCTCTCGACTATTGACGTGCGTGCAAGTCGCAGGACAGATTCCTAAATAATTTATGTGGGAAGGGCGGCGAGCGGCGAAGAAAAACCAAATCAAAACCTTTAATATTTTTCAATTTATTATAGAAATCTTTACTACGTCTTTACATTACCATTCCGACATCTTGACTGACTAACTTCATCCCTTTCATACCTACGTCTCTTATCTTTCTCTTTCACACGTCATCTTCCACGGAGATTTCACTCCTTCATTCTTATTCTAAATACTGACGTCTAACACCTTAGTCATCCGTGACCACGGGCTCTGTAAAGAGCTCGAAACGTAGGAATTGTAAAATCCAAAATAAACACGACATAAATCCGTTTAAAATTGTTTTATTGTGATGAGTAATAGTTGTGCAAACTCAAGAAAATATTAGATTCCATAATGAAAAGAAAACTAGAAACAAAATGGCTCTGATGCTATATGCAATCAGCTTTGAGTTTTTCTTCTACTTGGCTTTATCGTACTGGTAGCTTGTTTGCGGCAAATCTAACGGCCCTAGTGATATATCGTAGCATCGTAAAAATTAACACGGACACATTTATAATTGTAGTTCCATCCATAAACACAAAATAACGCATTTTAAAACAGCACACCACTACTTTTTACAAAAAACACTGAATGCATTCGAAACCCTAAATTTTATTTAACGACACCCACAAGAATAATTAGAATGATGCTATCACAAGGGGTCAAGAAAAAATATTGATTAATCAATCCTTTGCCATTTCGAGAATTCGCTACCTACCTCTTGTCAATTACTAACTGATCATCACATTTGCAGTTATGGTCCGTGGTGAAGGAAGGGCAGACCAAGCTGACATCGCAAGACCCCGACTCTTTAGAAGACGTCGAGAGCTCCCTCATGGAGTGCGACCCTCAGGACAAGATGGACTTCAACGAGGACAGGTTTTTCAAGGTAATAAAATAAGATATTTTATATATGGTTTTGGCCATTCAAAATGTTTTGTTTAGCCATATCGTTGAGATGCAGTTTGTGATCCTAAAGTACGTCATACGTTGCAGTTATTTATTGCAAAGTAGGGGGTCCCTTTAAATAATCTATTAATTTAACAACATTTCTCAAAATAACAGTTCCAACATAAGAATAAAAAGTTGTAACACCAAACAATTTATTGAATGATTGACTAAACACATTTCGGAAGTCCAATTTACTTTTCATTCCGGCCTTAGTTTCCCTGGAGGATGATGAACTGAAAGTTCAATACATTGTCAAATAACTTTGTTTTCGTAGGAACAAGAACAATGCGGAATCCCGTGGGCTGCTCTAGTGACAAGGCCGCCACAACATACACTCGTAGTGGAGCGCATGCACTCCGGAGCACGGAGATACATCGTGCTGGACTTCGGCCACACTGTTAGACTCACTGATGTGGTAAGTTTTTTATTTTGAGACGATCATAACATATTTTGAGATTGAGTACCAAATTTTTAAAACACTTCCCGTGTTTGGTATACAATTTTTGAAAACTTGCAAAATTTTCAAGCGCGGGCAGGATTTGAACCTGCGACTTTCGCATATCGCGGGCTACCGCTGCTCATTTCTTGCCCGCCAATTTTGCAAGTGTATTTTAATGCCAGTAACGCTTGACATGGCTCCATCTACTAAATTAACATTGCAAAACTAACCCGGTAGATGGATTACCCACTTGCAAAATTGGCGGGCAAGAAATTAGCTGCGGTAGCCCAGATGGAAGAGGCGTCGCCACTAGTAATGCGAAAGTCGCAGGTTCAAATCCTGCCCGCACTTGAAAATTTAGCAAGTTTTCAAAAAAATATTTTGAGATTATTATTCGTATATTTCGTGATATGTTTGTATACTTCAGTATATTTTTAGACGATATACACATATTTCGAAACGATCTTTACTATGATTTCGAGTCGATTTTCACATAATTATTTAGAGATGATCTTTGCTTATTTCAAGAAGATATTGTTTTTTTTTATGATATAGGCTTTTTAAAAACGCTCTTCGCTTATTTCGAGACGATCTTCGCATATTTCGAGACGATCTTCACATATTTCTAGATGATCTTCGCATATTTCTAGATGATCTTTGCATATTTCTAGACTATCTTCACATACAGGGTGTAAAAAAATTAGCTAAGAATATTTTAAGGGGTGCTCCAGCCTGTGAAACTGAACTACTTTGTCAAAGACACCATGGTCGAAATTTTCAAAAAAACATAATTTACCGTTAGTACACAATCACGCATGTCAATTCTGCTTTATTATTATTTCTGTGCACGCTACGGTTCGCACGCCTCTACAACATTACGCTCAAACACACACACACGCATGATTATTTTCAAACTCATCTTCATTCATTGATAGTACAACATGCGACAAAACAAGATTGTCTAAGAATGTACGGTCTTTTTTCGCATCAATAGTCTTTTTAAATTAGTCGGGTATTAACGTTACGGTCATTGACAAATGAAGGTATACTCGTGTTAGTTCTGTGTGATACCGAAATAAGGTCGTTATGAAGTACAAAGTACTACGGTTAACTTGTAATGGACTGTACACTGACTTGTGACGTTGCGTGCGACCTAGCTACCGCTATCTCTTTCATTCATACGCCAAGTACAATTTTGCTCTCTTTCACTCTCACAACTTTGTTTGTGTGCTTTCGCGAATAAATTAATGAATGATCTTTTGCTCGTCGTCGGCGTCTTTGATGTCGCCGCCGTTTTTCTTTGTGATTCGCCGCCCGCCACTCCCGCGCCGGCGTTAGTTTCCACAGAATCAATAATAATGAAAGCGGTTGAAATATCATAATTTATTTTATGTGCTTAATTTTTTTTGTGATACACAAGTGGTTACTAGGAGAAAGTTGTTCAGTTTCACGGGCTGGTATACCCCTTAAAATATTCTTAGCTAATTTTTTTACACCTTATATTTCTAGATGATCTTCACATATTTCTAGATGATCTTCGCATATTTCTAGATGATCTTTGCATATTTCTAGACTATCTTCACATATTTCTAGATGATCTTCGCATATGTCTAGATGATCTTTGCATATTTCTAGACGATCTTCGCATATTTCTAGATGATCTTTGCATATTTCTAGATGATCTTTGCATATTTCTAGATGATCTTTGGATATTTCTAGACGATCTTCGCATATTTCTAGATGATCTTCACATATTTCTAGATGATCTTCACATATTTCTAGATGATCTTTGCATATTTCTAGACGATCTTCGCATATTCGATACTTCGAGACAATATTGGCTTCTTTTAAGATGTTTCGTGTCGCGATAGATATTGAAATAATGATAAAAGGAAATATAGTAGTTGTAGACTTTTTGACTTTTCTAATCCAATGTTTATTTTCCTAGATAATCCCGTCGTGTTCGGACCTGGTGACCCTCTGCATCGACATCTGGGTGCAAGGCGAGGAGACGGACTGCACCAAGCTGGCGTTCGCCACCGACATCGCCCACAAACATCTGGTGCTCACCGACATACAGCCCGCGCCCCTCTGCCGGTATATGAAGGTAACAATCAACGTCCATTCAAAAAGAGTAAAGATTATTCACCTATCGTATAATTGGTTATGTTTCCCGCAAAAAATACGGTATAATGCTGTCAATTAAATAGTTTTATCACATCGATAATTGACCCATAAAATTACGGGAATCTATTTTTTCTTCGAGTGGGACGCCGATTCGTCCAACGAACTTATGAACAGAGTTTCTTAAATAAGATGAGAATTTTTATGCACATACATTATTATAAGGCTAATATTCCTGTTGCAACCCCCAGATAACAACGATAGGCCGTTACGGCATGTCGGCAATGAAATGTAAGATCCCTCTCGGCTGGTTCTACGGCGAGATCGCGGACATCGCCAACCCGCAAGCGTCCATCACTGCGCTCACCGCTCTACACCAGGATTTGGCTTGCAGATTTAGGTAAAACACGAAAAATTTTAAAACTGTGCTGCATACGTTTACTTGAAGGTTTTTCAGATACTTTACGTATATTGATTTTCATATAAAATACAAAACCACGTTTTAAGGTATTGCGTTCAGGCTCTGTCTACCCTGCAAGGGAATAAAGGCGTGATATGTGTATATGTATGAAATCCTACAAATATTTTAAATGCGAAAGTTTGTATGTTTGTTTGATACTTCTTCACGCAAAAGCTACTGAATCAATTGTAATGAAATTTGACACACATATAGAAGGTAACATGGATCAACATGTGGAGTAGGATGTGATTTTACAGGCAAAGAATTTTAAAGATATCTCAAATTATCCTGAGTTTGTACTGTAGCAGCCCCTTTATCGGAAGCGGTCCTGTCTGCTGCAGGGCCGTTTCAAACACATAGGATAGTTTTAATTTTATGCGGGTAAAGATAAGATAAAGATAAAGATATTTTATTAATAAGCTTACACGGTACATAAAGTTCTTATAAGTAAGATATAACTGAAATTACATTAGCCCATGCGTGTTGCGCCAGTATTTGGCATGCAAAATAATTTTTAAGAAAATCATTATTACCAAGATACATTCATTATCAATGAGCCTTTGATTAAAAATGTCGCTAGAATCTTAATATAATATATGTCAAAATATAATAATTAATCAATTTCATGCAAGTTCCTATCATTCACAAATTTATTTAACGGGTAACAGGTGGTAAGATATAAATTGGTCTCCCGCAGGCTAGCAACCGGGAAGCTGATGGACCTGCTGAGCCCGTACCTGGATCTGTACAACGGCAACGCTTCGCACATGATGGCCTACCTCAACATGGCCGCCGACGCCGAGCCCAAGCTGCTCGCCGCCTACCAGGAGTGCATCGAGCTGCAGCAGCAGCTGCACACCGCCACCACCATACTCCAGGTGAATCCATACTCACATTATACAGATGGCCTACCTCAACATGGCCGCCGACGCCGAGCCCAAGCTGCTCGCCGCCTACCAGGAGTGCATCGAGCTGCAGCAGCAGCTGCACACCGCCACCACCATACTCCAGGTGAATCCATACTCACATTATACAGATGGCCTACCTCAACATGGCCGCCGACGCCGAGCCCAAGCTGCTCGCCGCCTACCAGGAGTGCATCGAGCTGCAGCAGCAGCTGCACACCGCCACCACCATACTCCAGGTGAATCCATACTCACATTATACAGATGGCCTACCTCAACATGGCCGCCGACGCCGAGCCCAAGCTGCTCGCCGCCTACCAGGAGTGCATCGAGCTGCAGCAGCAGCTGCACACCGCCACCACCATACTCCAGGTGAATCCATACTCACATTATACAGATGGCCTACCTCAACATGGCCGCCGACGCCGAGCCCAAGCTGCTCGCCGCCTACCAGGAGTGCATCGCAGCAGCTGCACACCGCCACCACCATACTCCAGGTGAATCCATACTCACATTATACATTCGAAAGTAATTTTAATGTAATGTAATGTAAGTAATGTGTTTCCAAACGCATACAACCCTAATCTCTTCAAAGTAAGAGTGAACAGGCTTCTTCTGGGTGAGCTCGCTCCATCTTAGGCTTGTATTTATAAATCGCTCTCAGCTCTGAGATCGATCTCAAGTGCGACATTGACAACGTCAGCCAGTACTTAACGACATCTCAAACTCGTATCGATCACAGAGTTGAGAGAAATTTATAAATACGTGCCTTAGACTCTATCTCTGTCCTATGACCTAGACTACAGTCAAGAGCAAACCCATCATAAATAAAAAAATAATAATAATAATTTCACGCCTAAACCACTGAACCGATTTTGATACAATTTGGCAAAAGCATATACAGGAACCTAAGGTAGGACATAGGCTACTTTTTAGAAAAAATAATCAATCCCACGGGAAACAAAGTAAATCATAAGAAACGTAGCGCATAACGCCCAAGAAAATCATCAGACGAGGATTCGTTGTGTGGATTGCTTTGCTTTTTGTGTCAGGCACCTTCTTTACATCAACTACAACAACAACTGCGTGTTTTTCCTGTCTGTTTATAGAGTGTACAATCGCGCTCGCTCTTTTGAGATATTTCATCTATTTTGTCCTTTGGGTTTCAACCTGTCTTAAATATCTCGATTGAGGTCATTTTAAATCTTTCTGAGGCATTTAAAAGTAGTGGTTATTTCGCTCTCGTTCGATATTTTATCATAGAAATCATGTTACAGAAACTACAAGGCGCCTCAGATTGCAACGAACAAGTATTAGAAGCCATCAACAAGGGTACGATTACCTCGGAAGCACTATTAGAACGCGCGTCCACCGACAAGTTGAGAGTCATCAGCGAGAATATCATCGATATGCTTCTGTATTACTTCTTCGAGTTGGGCGATGGAATGGCCATGGTAAGTTTTTTATTATTAATAATTAAAAAAGTACATAAATTACTTTGTCGGCGAGTTTTGATCTCAACTTACAACTTACTTACCTAAAATATTTATAAGGTGTCCTTAGCTTATAGTGTCAAATTAAGTAATTTATTTTTAAAGTCATAGTTGTGTGTGATCGTTTTACAAGTCTCGTGGGTTTTAAACATAGAAATCATATCAGCTGACCTAAGGCGACCTAGGTTTAAATGCGAGCAACTTATAGGAAAAACTCCCAGACTCATTTTCAGTGACACCAACTTAACGTGAGAAAATGCGGTGGCAAAATCGTCTTGGCGCGTTTTTACTTATAATAACGCCATTCGAATGAGCCATATCCAAGCCTGAGCCAATCAGCTGTCAGTTCAATACTAAGAGAGATGTCAACAAAGGAAAATAGGTCCTCTGCCATAGCATTAGCACAAATCTGACAGCTGTCGAATAGAGCTTATTAGGTTGGCCCTCGGCCGTACTGCAAGCGGAACATCATCACAATGACATTCGTAATTTATATTGATGTTTGTTTACCAGCAATACGGCGAAGTATCGCTGTCGTGGTGCCAGACCGTCTCCCCGCTCCTGTGGGAGTGGGGCGGAGGCCCGGCGGCCGGGCTGGCGGCGCTGCTGGCGCGCCTGTGCGGGGGCGCGGCGTGGTGGGGCGCGCACCTCGCCGACACGCTCGCGCAGGCCTTCAGCGCACACGGAGCGCCCTCACTACCCATAGACCGGTGAGTGTATTGTCGCTTAAAATATAAGGCGGCTTTCCCACTGCACCGCACTCCGTCGTGTAGTGCGGGATCGCAGATTTTAAAGTTGTATGCAAGTACATCAGTACGTATCGAAAAACCGCCTCGTGCAACACACCGACAAAGCGTCAACGCGCAGTGCCGGGATCTGCCGCTCCACCACAGTATAATTAATAGTACTTGCGTACAGTATGGTCACTCCCTGCCTCCCCCTACAAGCGCCGCCCACCCGCGCTCGGAGGACGCTCAGACACCGGCTAGCAAGGATGCGTGAACGAAGGTCATTTCATACTGCCGCACATTGCATTCCCGATTCGCGAACGCAAAATGGCGGCAAACCTGACATGTTGTCTCACACACACAAGCATGGTCCGCGTTCACCTACGCGAGCTTAGACTGTATGCGTAGCAACGCGTTTCTTTCAAACATTTGAGCGTCAGTGTCCAAGGTGTGGCTCCGCGCTGCGCGTCGGGGCGCGTTCCCAGTGTGTGAGGCGCCTAAAAGTCCGAAACGGCGCCGAAACTATCATCAAGTTTTATACCATTAAGGTTTTACTTAGTAAATCGCTTATTCTTTAGTTACTTATTCCGTAGTGTCAGTGTAGACTAATAGTTTTTGTGTTGTGTTCTGTTTATGTAATAATTCAGTAAAACAAATTAATGCAATAAAACAAGTATAGGATGAAATTTTACTCGGACCGATACTGAAAACACAAAATATGAAAAAAGGGTAAGTGTTCAAGTGGGATATCATATGAAAGAGCTTGATGTGCATATAACGAAATAATTATCCGGTTTTTATTTCATATTTTGTGTTTCGGTATCGGTAACTGTTTTTTTTGTCGTTTGACTCTCTTCATTAATGACTTGAGTTTTAAACAAAACTAATTAAGGCGAATGTAGCCGTCAACGACCTCGACGGTGGCGCCACTTCACAAAAAAAATAATTCTCTTAATACAAACATTTAATCAGAATGTCCGATGCCCAAGTTTTTAGTATTATCCTAAAGTTAAATTTGAAACTGCAAACTCAATTAAATATTCGCTGCAATTGAAGTTATGGACAAAGTACCTAAAAATGGCCACTTTTGATATTTATTGCCATAACTTTAATCACAGCGAATATTTAATTGAGTTTGCAGGTTCTAATTTTACCTACGGATAATACTAAAAACTTGGGCAACGGATAATTTGACAGATTGTTTGTAGAAAGAGAAAACTTTCATGTGAAGTGGCTCCACCTTCGAGTTTGTTGACGGGTACCCTCGCCTAAAGCAAATTGTTTCGTAAACATAACTCAACTAAAAGCAAAGCTTACTTTTTGTTTCCAGCTGCCTAGTCCTCGTGATGTACATGTGCCGCAAGAGCTTATTCTCCCACTCGCACGGGGACAACGGCGTGGTGGGCGCGCTCAGCCAGCGCGCGCTCGCGCTCCTGCACGCGCCGCTGCAGCAGCCCGCGCTCACCGCCGCCGTGCTCACCACGCTCGCCGCCGGACTCGACACCGCGCACCACCTCACACACACGCACACCAGGTATGTGTGTGCAGCGGGGGTTTGTGTGCCACGCTGAGATGTGTGTAGCCTCCTTCGGGGGCAGGGGTTTGTGTGGCACGCTGAGATGTGTGTAGCCTCCTTCGGGGGCAGGGGTTTGTGTGGCACGCTGAGATGTGTGTAGCCTCCTTCGGGGGCAGGGGTTTGTGTGGCACGCTGAGATGTGTGTAGCCTCCTTCGGGGGCAGGGGTTTGTGTGGCACGCTGAGATGTGTGTAGCCTCCTTCGGGGGCAGGGGTTTGTGTGGCACGCTGAGATGTGTGTAGCCTCCTTCGGGGGCAGGGGTTTGTGTGGCACGCTGAGATGTGTGTAGCCTCCTTCGGGGGCAGGGGTTTGTGTGGCACGCTGAGATGTGTGTAGCCTCCTTCGGGGGCAGGGGTTTGTGTGGCACGCTAAGATGTGTGTAGCCTCCTTCGGGGGCAGGGGTTTGTGTGGCACGCTGAGATGTGTGTAGCCTCCTTCGGGGGCAGGGGTTTGTGTGGCACGCTGAGATGTGTGTAGCCTCCTTCGGGGGCAGGGGTTTGTGTGGCACGCTGAGATGTGTGTAGCCTCCTTCGGGGGCAGGGGTTTGTGTGGCACGCTGAGATGTGTGTAGCCTCCTTCGGGGGCAGGGGTTTGTGTGGCACGCTGAGATGTGTGTAGCCTCCTTCGGGGGCAGGGGTTTGTGTGGCACGCTAAGATGTGTGTAGCCTCCTTCGGGGGCAGGGGTTTGTGTGGCACGCTGAGATGTGTGTAGCCTCCTTCGGGGGCAGGGGTTTGTGTGGCACGCTGAGATGTGTTTAGCCTCCTTCGGGGGCAGGGGTTTGTGTGGCACGCTGAGATGTGTGTAGCCTCCTTCGGGGGCAGGGGTTTGTGTGGCACGCTGAGATGTGTGTAGCCTCCTTCGGGGGCAGGGGTTTGTGTGGCACGCTGAGATGTGTGTAGCCTCCTTCGGGGGCAGGGGTTTGTGTGGCACGCTGAGATGTGTGTAGCCTCCTTCGGGGGCAGGGGTTTGTGTGGCACGCTGAGATGTGTTTAGCCTCCTTCGGGGGCAGGGGTTTGTGTGGCACGCTGAGATGTGTTTAGCCTCCTTCGGGGGCAGGGGTTTGTGTGGCACGCTGAGATGTGTGTAGCCTCCTTCCGGGGCAGGGGTTTGTGTGCCACGCTGAGATGTGTGTACGTTTTCGCCACATAAACATAATTTATGTAACATAACATGGAACATAAATTGAAATGTAGTTAAGCTTGTACTATGGTAATTTTTTACAGTGTTATTATATTTTCATAAATGTAAATAAGTGATCGAAACATATCGACTGACGCCGTTGCTTGAAGCTAACTCGCTATTAGATCACTCGGGACAAAGTTTTGCTACTTTAAAGTACCCATTTTACATCTGCAATAAAATAGTGTTTATTATACTTGAAAATTCACAACCTATTTTATATTTGACCAGATGGGACTGGGTGGTAGGCGGTCGTCCGGGCAGCGGCGGCAACTCTAACTCCGACAGCGGACGGTCGCTGTCCCCGCGCGCCGGCGGCGCCGACTGCAAGCTGCACCGCCGCAAACTGCACAAGAAGCTGCTGCATCAGATGCAGGAGCTGGAGGCGGCGCGCAGAGGCATACAGGTGGCGCTCGAGGAACAACAGGTATCTGCAGTAAGTTCGTAGCTAGAGGAACCATCACTAGAGCAGAGGCCCAGGAACCTAAGATGCGCCGCCGGATGTCCAAAGTCTGCACCTGTCTACTTCTACACTTATAATAAATTGCCGTGTGATGCCGGCTTAGAATAGCATCACCCCATTTATTCCCCGTGGGATTCGTAAGAGGCGATTAAGGGACTCGAGGGTGTGTATTGCAATTTTAGGCAATGGGCTGACAACCTGTCACTATGAAGATACACAATTTTCCGAATGACGCTCAAGTATTTGTCAGACGTGATGTAAATGTCCGTTTTTTGCGTCCGTTTACGCTCTGCCTACCCCACAAGGGATTATAGACGTGATATGTGTATGTGTGTAGGAAAAATGCGCTTTTAATTGTATGTTGCAATTTTTTATGTAATTGATAATTTCCGACTCTACTGGACCGATTTCATAAATACCTTTCTCCATTAGAAATCTGTAGCATCTCTGAAGAACTGAGGCTACTTTTTACCACGACAAGATATTTTATTGTGACGGAAACACCGGCTAGCTGCTAGTGAAATCCCTCGATTGGCATTTAGTTTTTTTTAACTTTAAATGGTAAATAAATAAAAATAATTTCTATTCCGAAGAGTTACTTTAAATCGAAAACATGATACCTCTAATAAAGTAAGCAGAGTTATTTGTGTCGGGAGTGACTCGCTACTTTCCTTTTTACACGACTGCCCAACCAAAAAAGGAGTGTTATGTTTTTAGAGTTCATGTATATATGTGTGATTCTTTAAAGGACTGAAACTCATTAACCACTGAACAGATTGGAATGGCATGGCAATGCGCATTTTAAGTTTAAGTTTTCCAGTTTTTATTTGTGTTTTGAATGTGCAATAAAGTGTTTTTACTTACTTTTACTTACTTACTCCTTTGTAAGTCTTATTAATTTGTTTATAGTTTTCTTTATTCAAGCCATTTTTAGCTTTTACTGTATTATTTATTTTTATTACAATCTGTGTTAGCGCGCGTTGTGATGTGTTCGCGGACTTTTCTAGGTTCTGGCAGAATAACAGCGCTGTGGAAATCCACAGCACATGCTGAGTCAGCACCTATTCTCAGCCACAAAACCATGCCTACACATATTATTTTTCTCTTAAATATTGTTTCTGTTTTATGTTTATTCTTTGTTAGACTTTGCTGATTCTTACCCACTGTGTTACTATATTTTCTTTCTATCAACTCTTACACTTGGTTTTATATTGAATATATTCATACTATTGTACCTATTTGTGGTTGTGAATAAAGTTTTTCTATGTCTATGTCTATGAATGGGAATTGTATCGGAAGAATCCTTACATTATCCCGAGTGGGCTAGGCTTTATCTCAGAAAGCAGTCGTGTTCTTAAAAAAATTACTTTATCATGCTTCTTTTTACTATTGTACATGTGTTTAAAAAAAAAAAACTTTATCATGCTTCTTTTTACTATTGTACATACAATTGCCTGTACCTAGGTTGCCTGGAAAAGATTGCCTGTTCGCAATAAGGCCGCCTAATTGTACGCTAATTAAGTTCTACTTTGGCTGTATATATATTCATTCATGTTGTTTCCTTTTGTGTGCAAATTAAGTATTCTTATCTTCTTCTTATCTTCTTGTACATATGTAGCTTTTATAAAGTTTTTATTGACCTACGTTCCTCCGGGCAGAGCGCGCGCTTCAGCCTGAAGGCGCGCATGGCGATGGGCGGGGGCGGGTCGCGGGGCGCGGACGACCCCCCCGCGGCGGAGAGCCCGCGCGCGCCGCCCGTGCTGACCCCGGCGCTGTGCGCGGCGCTGGCGCAGGCGCTGGTGCAGCACATGCTGGCCATGGACAGCTGCAGCGGCGGCGACCATCTGCTGCTCGCTGCTAAGGTACATTGTACAATTCAATTCTATTGTTTATTATCATTCAGACTTCACTACATAGTATAAAATAAAGTCGCTTCCCGTTTGGTGTCTCCTTATATCTTTAGAATTACCCAACGGATTTTGATGCGGTTTTTTTTATTAGATAGAGTAACTTGAGAGGAAGGTTTATAAGAATAAATTATTCCGGGAAATTGCCACATTCCCATGGGAAAACGGGTATCTCAACTGGTAGTAAACTTTTGACCCCCTTTTGACACCTTTAAGGATTAAAATTTCAAAATTGCTGAAACACGTATTTCATTATTTTAAGTTATGAGTCTAATCAGAAATTTTGAAACAGATCACATATAAGACAAAAAACTTTCATACAAACTTTTAACCCCCTTTTCACCCATTTAAGGGTTAAAATTTCAAAAATGCTGAAACACTTGTTTAATTATTTTAAGTTATTAGTCTAATCACAAATTTTGAAACAGATCACATTCATTTAAAAAAACCAACTTTGATACAAACTTTTAACCCCCTTTTGACCCTATTAAGGGTTAAAATTTCAAATATGCTGAAACACGTGTTTAATTATTTGAAGTTATAAGTCTAATCACTAATTTTGTAACGGATCACACTTAAGACAACGAACTTTCATACAAACTTTTAACCCCCTTTTCATCCCATGGGGGATTAAAAAAAGAGTGATTCAAGAGGAAGGTTTGTATGTATGATTTATGTCGGGAGAAAGTCTGTTTCCCGTGGGAAATCAGTTAGCAGCGGGTGAAACCGCTGGGCGGGCCGCTAGTAATATATAACTCAAAAGCTTAATTATCAGGCTGGTTACATTATTTTGAATATTTATGTAAGTTTTTATATTTGTGCTACATTAGTCTCTACTATATCTAAGTGTGAGCTAGGAGCTAGGAAATTTCGATGTTGTTCAGATGTTATCCAGTTGTTTAGATAAGCAACATCTGAACAACTGCCGAAGTACATAATTTTCAAAAATTCATATTAAGCCATATTACGTTCTCGTACTGAATTTGACCTTGTACAATGGCCGGTGCGGACGTTTGGAAAGGTTTAAGTGAGTTCTTTTTTTTTAGAGTGATGATAAAATAGTGTATGCTACTGCATATAATCAGGCATTAGAATGATTGCAAGGCCCGATACAAGATCAAATTTAATACGAGAACGTAATATGGCTCGATATGAATATTCAAAAATTCTATACTTCAGCATTTGTTCAGATGTCGAGTCAGCAACTGAACAACAACTTAACTAAACAACTGAACAACATCAGAAAACATCGAAACAACATCGGTACAACAACTGAACAAAAATCTAATAAAACAACTAAACAACACCCGAACAATTACCATACAACAACAACTGCCAAGTGCGGCGGAAGATGGCGATATTGGCAAAAAAGACTTATTGGCAAAAAAGACTTTTCATTTCTCAACTTAATTGAAGTAAGAGCCTTCTCATTAAGTCATTACGCTTCTGTAATTTCTATAGGCAGAATGCATAAACTGTTTTCGAGTTCATAATTCGAATATTATGAGACGAGTGTAGATAAACTATTATTCTAGTTTTTTTCAAGTTTATTTAATGATATATTTATCTCCAGGTTGTAGGGCGGCTGTGCGCGCTATCAGGCGGCGCGGCGCTGCTGGAGCCCTCGTGCGTGCTGGGCTTGGCGCGTCTGTGCGTCACGCTGCCGCCCTGGCCGAGACACGCGCTCACCACGCTCCTACAGGTAACCAGGTTGTAGGGCGGCTGTGCGCGCTGTCAGGCGGCGCGGCGCTGCTGGAGCCCTCGTGCGTGCTGGGCTTGGCGCGTCTGTGCGTCACGCTGCCGCCCTGGCCGAGACACGCGCTCACCACGCTCCTACAGGTAACCAGGTTGTAGGGCGGCTGTGCGCGCTATCAGGTGGCGCGGCGCTGCTGGAGCCCTCGTGCGTGCTGGGCTTGGCGCGTCTGTGCGTCACGCTGCCGCCCTGGCCGAGACACGCGCTCACCACGCTCCTACAGGTAACCAGGTTGTAGGGCGGCTGTGCGCGCTGTCAGGCGGCGCGGCGCTGCTGGAGCCCTCGTGCGTGCTGGGCTTGGCGCGTCTGTGCGTCACGCTGCCGCCCTGGCCGAGACACGCGCTCACCACGCTCCTACAGGTAACCAGGTTGTAGGGCGGCTGTGCGCGCTGTCAGGCGGCGCGGCGCTGCTGGAGCCCTCGTGCGTGCTGGGCTTGGCGCGTCTGTGCGTCACGCTGCCGCCCTGGCCGAGACACGCGCTCACCACGCTCCTACAGGTAACCAGGTTGTAGGGCGGCTGTGCGCGCTGTCAGGCGGCGCGGCGCTGCTGGAGCCCTCGTGCGTGCTGGGCTTGGCGCGTCTGTGCGTCACGCTGCCGCCCTGGCCGAGACACGCGCTCACCACGCTCCTACAGGTAACCAGGTTGTAGGGCGGCTGTGCGCGCTATCAGGTGGCGCGGCGCTGCTGGAGCCCTCGTGCGTGCTGGGCTTGGCGCGTCTGTGCGTCACGCTGCCGCCCTGGCCGAGACACGCGCTCACCACGCTCCTACAGGTAACCAGGTTGTAGGGCGGCTGTGCGCGCTATCAGGTGGCGCGGCGCTGCTGGAGCCCTCGTGCGTGCTGGGCTTGGCGCGTCTGTGCGTCACGCTGCCGCCCTGGCCGAGACACGCGCTCACCACGCTCCTACAGGTAACCAGGTTGTAGGGCGGCTGTGCGCGCTGTCAGGCGGCGCGGCGCTGCTGGAGCCCTCGTGCGTGCTGGGCTTGGCGCGTCTGTGCGTCACGCTGCCGCCCTGGCCGAGACACGCGCTCACCACGCTCCTACAGGTAACCAGGTTGTAGGGCTGCTGTATAATTGCGATGAATGGAAGTGCATTTTATTGTCATTAAACGTGACATAGCTCCATCTACTGCGGGATTCATTGGTTTTCTTACAGGTAAACCTGCAGTCTTATCCTTTAAATAGTTACTTTTTAACCGGACCTGTTTTGCCAAATGTTTGACCACTTGTTTCTTTTCCCCATTTCCATTTTAAATCATCGATATCGTGTTACTCAGGACCTGGTGGAGTACGAGAGCTCGTCCCCCGCCTCGCCGCCCTCGGACGACGAAGCGGAGGGCAGCGGGAGCAACTACAACTACAGCCCCAACTACATACCCGACTACGAGAAGGTGGTGGACGGCATGGTGGTCACCTTCACCATGGGCGGCAAGGCGCCCAGAAGGACCTCCGCTGTCAGCACCGGTCAGTGTTAAATTATATTGTATTTGTCGGTATGTAGGGATCAAACTAACTAAAGTAACAAAAACGGAGTGTAATGTTTTTAGAGTACATGTGTATGTATATATGTGCGATTCTTTAAAGGACTGGCACTCGTTAACCACTGAACAGATTTGAATGGGAATTGTATCGGAAGAATCCTTACATTATCCCGAGTGTCACAGGCTAGGCTTTATCTCAAAAATTAATCATGTTTTTTATTATTATTATTATTCTTGTTTCTTACTGTAACCCCTTTTATGTCCGCAAAACCAATTTGTTGACATCCCTGCTAATGTAGGTAGTTTTAGGCGGAAAGGTCGTCGAGTTAAACTACTGCTTCTTGGTATATTGTGACCATGTTGTGTATCACAGGTTTCCTCGGCGGGAGCTCCGGCAGCGCGGGCGCGGGCGGGGGCGGCGGGGGGTGGCTGGACAAGAGCGCCAAGGTGAAGTCCACCAAGCTGAAAGGCGGGAAGAAACCAACCAAGACTACCAGTGAGTTTCACTTGTATTTCAGTTTATACTTATTACATTTAGCATTCACAGTGTTGCAGTATTTGCAATAAGACAAAATTATATTAGTGGATAAAGCCGGCTTAGAATAGCATCACCCCAATACAACTCGTGGGCGTCGTAACTTGAGTACACATTTGACATGTAATAATTATTATGAATAAATTATCTCAATCACGTAAAATGTGACTGAGGGATAAATTCATCAAGGGTATAGTAAACTACTCTTACTTACTTACTTTCTATGAAATGAAATATTTAAGAACCCATTTTTGACTAGAGGTAAGCTTAAAACCAGCAGTGTGCTGTGCCTACACCCATTTCAGCTCATGTTGTATATTTGTACTGAATTTATTAATGGTTGTGCCTGAGGTGTGATGCAAAATAAATATATTTGTATTTGTATGGGCAGCAGCGGCCTTGCCAATCCGCTTGCCAAGCGTGGTGAGTATGGCAATACCCCCCCAATAGGGGAAGGCTCATGTCCAGCTGTGGACTGTTTTGGCAGTTAATTTATGGTAATCTTAGTGGATAAAGGAATGTATGTATGTATGTATTAACTTTATTGTACCACAAAACAAATTTACATGATCAGTAAAGGATGGAATAAAACAGGAGGCACAAAGGCGGACTTATCCCACAAAGGGATCTCTTCCAGTCAACCTTGAATGATGGAATGTGGAAAGATGTCATGTAACAAAAAAACGCCATGAAGTTTATTTCGTAAAAAGTCATTTATTACAAAAAGAAAGTCACTGAACTAATGATACAATGAGTGAGCTTTCCTGCCGATTTAAACTTACTTTAAAAAGCTAATATTTTGTAATTAGTTGTTAGGAATGGTATGTAAATAAGTAGGTCATGTTAATAGCTGTAAATTAATACTATTTTAAAGATGTGTTTTATTTTGTAGACTGGGGTGTAGGCGATCCTAACAGCGCAGAAGAGGGCGTACACATTGAGAGTGACGATTCGGAGTCCGAAGCGCAGTATGTACTCCACGCGCTTACGAAGCAACCCGCCGTGCACTCTGTAGCACGCACGGGCACCATCCAGAGGCAAGCCACGAGGTATGTGAATGTGTAAAAACTGTTATTAATTGTAAATAAGATCATGAATAATTTTTTTTTAAAGAAATATGGTTCAAAGTAGGGAAAATGTGCCTTGAATATTCACACGAAGCTAATATACAATACTTATTTGTCTTATTGGATTGTCTCGGCGTTTACTTTGTCTAAAAAGGCATTAGTACAAAAATAAATCGATAATGCTTTGACTTCAGAAATATGTAAACGTTTAAAAGCTATTTGTACAAAAATAAGTACAAAAAAGTGACTGTACGATGACGAAAACGAAAAATTGTGCTCTATGTCGTACGTCCAGCAGTGGATTGCAATAGGTTGATGTGTGTAGGACAAAATATATCTACAGTTCATACTTGTCGTTCTCAGCGTAAATTTATGTAAATTCCAACAGCAGCAACATATCAAGCTGCGTCGACGCGCGCCTAGAGAGCGGCCCGGCCGCGGCCGGCGAGGCCATGGCTCGGAGGGTCCTGCTCGCCGGCGGGGGCGCCCTGGCCGCCGCGCTGCGAGCCCCGCCGCCGCTGCCCGCCGCGCGCCCCGGCCCCGCGCCCTCCCCGCCCGTGCCGCCGCGCCCCGCCCCCGGCCCCGCCCCCGGCCCCGCCCCCGGCCCGTCCGCCAGTAGCGGCGCGAGTGCGAGTGCGAGCGGCAGTCAGCCGAGGACGCCGGCGAAGCACCAGCCGCCGCTGACGCACACGCTCTACGATGTATTTAGACACCTGGCACTCGAGTTTCATCATCAGGTTAGTAGAGATCCCACTACGGTGTAAAATTGTACTAGGGGCCGATAGCGAAATGTCAAGGCAGGCTGGTGATAAGAAATAACTTTCTCCAAGGAACATAGGTTGAAATACTACAATAATATTTTGAGTTTCCATAGTTACTCAAATCAGCTGACCGGCAATTTTGTACGGGAGGTCAATTTTATTTTATTTCGACCTATGTGTCGTGGGGAAAGTTGTTACTTATCGCCAGCCCGTCTTGAGTTTTCGCTATAGGTCAGTAGTAAAATTTCACCCTATATGATATATCTCCTGCATATGTAGCCAATTTGAGCACAGCTAGTTGGAATGGTCAATAAATCGGTTTCATTTGTTTTATTGCGTTGGAAATTCATGAAATAATTTCTTCTATTGATTAAATATTGTAACGTAGTCCACCTGAGTTGACAAATATCTGCAAAGTTTGTAAGCAAAATGTCAGGAAAGCAAATAACACAAGCGCAAATTATCAAATCTTAAGTTATTGTTGAGAACGTAACATTATTATAACCGTGATTATATTTTTTAACAAACCTGCTGCATGCTTTCGACTATTCGTCGAGTCGATAGCATTATTGACTCGACCGTAGAAGAAGAACAAACCTACAAACATTTCTACTGCAAAATAATAATATCTCAGTAGAAAGCTCATCAAAAAATACAAAATACAAATTCTTTATTTAATAAACAAAATTACTAATAGGTAAAATACAAAACAATTATGAGGCTAAACTATTTCCTAAACTAGGAATAGTAATTCCTGTGTCTAAGATAAACAGTTTACCAATGCTTGAAGTCTTCTTAATCTAACCTCACTTCATGGTTCCCCGCAGATGGACTGTACATTCATGGAGAACGTGGTCTCCCTGTGGCTGACGCTGAACGGGTCGGCGTGGGGCAGCGGCGGCGCGTGGTCCCTCACTGCGCTCGCCGTGCCGGCCGACACGCCGCGCATCCGCCTCGCCTCCGACACCGTCACCGCGATACTGCAACAACTCACCACGTCAGTATACTCAAGTTATTTGTTATATTGTCACATGGATTTGTTAAACGGATAAATTTGGGTATTTTTAATTGTGTCAAAACCTGAAAACCATTGCTGGATCGTACGACGACTCAGTGTCCCAGACTGCTGGAAATTGACTTGTCATAGATCTATGTTTTGGATTAGGACTGCCTGCTTTTTTTTTAAATTTTCTCGATCTATAAAATCAATCTCGATCAAGCAAATATTTTGTAAAAAAAATGATTATTTTGTAGTAGACAATTCATTTTATTTGTTTGTCTGTGTCCCACTGTAGTAGACGATAAGAAACTGAATTTAATTTGATTCTTTCGACAATCATTCTCAAGCATATACCGTTATAGATTGGAAAACATATCGCTGCGCTGCTGGGTGCTGTGCATGCAGGCGCTGGCCTGGATCGCGAGCCTGCCGCTGCAGACGGAGGGCAGCAGCCAGACCATGGGCCGCGTGATCCTGGAGTGCGAGCACTTCGTCCCAGCACTCGTCAAGTTCATAGCCATGAACGTCAACACTGACGGCGCCGTCTCCACTTCCGAACCTTACTTGGTAACATTCCTTTGCAAGTTAACGGCTACAGACTGAAGATACTGAATAATTAAAAAGATTTTTGTATATATGATGTTTATATGTCAGTCTGTCTCTGTCCTATAACCTAGACTAGAGTCAAGAGCAAACCCATACTTAATAAGAAAAGAAATATATATACAGTCATGGTGAACGAGAATTTTATGTCAGTCATCGTTTAATAATCACCACACCTTGTAATTTCCTTGTTTTCTGGCGATCTTGCAAGGTCAATAGCGGGAGAGACAAGTGAAACGACGAAAGGTTGTGCTAAAACTAAAGTTTATTGATTAAATAATGCATATTAAATGAGATACTTACTAGCTATACGGTTATACGTCACTAGTTGCACCCTTCATGGCAACTGAAAGGTATCTGGGCAATCATGAACAAGAATCGAAACCATAGATTCTTTTTCTTGTTTGCGTGTCGAAGACGAAACTAAATTTTCTTTGAGCAGTATGTAGCCACATTCACAGCGTTTGGAGTGGCTGCCCACAGATTTTCAAGCGTGCTGGTGTCGGGACACGTTGGGCATTTTAACAGATGGAACATGCGCTGCGAGACAGCACCACACTGGCACTGTTCATAGTCGCTGTAGCCCCAACGACACAGATTTTCCTTCCAACCTGTGTTCGAAGTTTGTTCAGAGATTTTCAAACCGACCACGGGAGGACCACAGATTATTTTGAGGCTATGTTTTTTCCCAGGGTGGGGTGGGCATAGGCGCGGGCGCGGGCGCGGCGGCGGCGCTGCACGGCGTGCTGTCGCGCGTGGTGGTGGCGCGCGGCGCGGCGGGCGCGGCGTGCGCGCTGCGCGTGGTGTGCGCGGTGTGGAAGCGGGACCGCTCGCCCGGCACCGCCTACGACCTGCAGGCCACGCTGCTGAGGCAGGCCACGCCCATGCTGCAAGTGCTCAGCGCGCGCCACACGCACCACGCGCAAGCGCTGTTTGATACTGTCGGTAAGTTTCAGTGCAAAAATATTGTTTTACCATGCAGAGTTTTCTGTTGATCAATTTATTCATTAAGTCATCTTAAAACGCAATCACATGGATGTTTTTGAACAATGATGTTGGCCGACGAGGACACGATCCTGGCCGGTGGATGGACAGACGGAAACTCATGACAGATTGACTTGGAATCGACATTTTGAAGATCCTTTATTTCAATAAACAGTTGCTTACTAAAACCCAAAATATTTACATCTTTTCTGTATCAAAGTGGTCGTCAATATAGGATAAAATCTGATAAATAGTAATTTATTTAATTTGATTACATTATTTAGAATTGTGACATTATAATGTAAACCTGGATAAGTCATTTAAAAATTGGCATTTTGCTATACTGACGTGATACCATTATTTTCATTTCGCATCGCATCATTTTGATTTTATTGCGTTTTTCGTTATAGTTTTCCATTTAACTTTTTTGCCTTTGTCTTTTTTCAACATTGATATTGCATTTTGTGACTGGAATTCTGAAACTTTTACATTTTGCGTTGATACCATTGTACAGCTTAATAATTTCGCTAGCGGCCATCTTCTGATTCTCTTATTGTATTGCAGCCCACCTGTCAGCATCGTGGGTGCGCGAGACGTGCAGCGCTCGCGGCGAGAGCGGCTCCGAGGCGCGCCTGTCCGGCCTGCT
This sequence comes from Tuta absoluta, assembly GCA_027580185.1. Classification (NCBI taxonomy): domain Eukaryota; kingdom Metazoa; phylum Arthropoda; class Insecta; order Lepidoptera; family Gelechiidae; genus Tuta; species Tuta absoluta. Next base: position 3,495,295 of record JAQAHW010000029.1, on the reverse strand, counting down.
CGCCGACGTGCTGTCCGGCGCGGGCGCGGGCGCGGGCGCGGGGGGCGGCGGCGGCGGCGGGGGCGGGGGCGGGGGGTCGAGGCGCGCGCCGCTGCGCCGCTCCGTGCTGCAGCAGCTGCTGCACTACTGCCGCAAGCTGCTGCAGGTGCCCACCGCGCTGCCCACGCAACACAACCAGGTCAGCACTTTATAGCTTGATTTTATAATACTTGGCAGTTTGTTTAAAACAAAAGTGTATCATTTGGAAAACGTGAACGTAACACTAATGACGAATCAGAGTCTCTACGTTCTATATACGCTTAGGTATTAAGTATATATGGTATATTTAACAGGTTTGTAAGGCGGAAAATAATTAACTGCAAATATTTTAAGGAGTAAAACAGCCCATGAAACTAACCAACTTTCCCCAAAGAAAAAAAAAAATCCTCTGTCTAATTTTCTACAGTGTTCCAGCCGACTGAGTAATTTGTATGGGAGGTCCATTTTTTATATTTCTTCCTATGTTCTTATGGGAAACTTGTTCAATTTCATGGGCTGGTTTTCCCCTCAAAATATTTGCAGCTAATATTTTTACATCCTTAATTTAACTGTTCAAAACAATTATCGAAAGAGAAGGAGAGAAAGGCCAAGAAGGAGTTACTTAGATCAAGTGAAGGAGAACATTTTGGATTACCCTGTATCTCAAGCAAACAAGGTCATATTTATTACTTACATAATAAATACGTCTATTTTTCCATACATAAATCACGTCTATATCCCTAACGGGGTAGGCAGAGTGTTAACGGCCGTAAAACGGATATTAACACCACGTCTAACAAAAGCTTGAGGATCTATATTTCCATGACGTCAATAAGTGATAATACTATCCTACATTGAATGAAGTAATTTCTTTAATTTCAGTCGTCATCCAGCCCTCACGTGGCGGCGAGCAGCGAGCAGTCGCAGACGGACGAGTCGAAGGCGGCCGGCAGCAGCGCCGCGCCCCCCGACTCCACCAACGTGGAAGACGAGCGCAAGCAGAGCATGACGCGAGCGCCGTGCGTGGCCGACGCCGTGCTGCAGCGGCACGACTTGATGCACAGGTTCTACACCACGCTCGCGCTCACAGATAATATCAACACTCTGTTGCTCAATTCCGGTAAGTATTTCTTTATTTTATCTATTCTTCTTCTTGTTCCTCGTTCCCTCAATGCTGAGGATCGCGACAACACGACAGCTTCCTCCATTCCGCGCGATTGTAGGTGTGTGTTTTATCTACACTCGTCTCATAATGTTCGAATTATGAATTCGAAAACAGTTGCATAAAGACCTGCTTTATGCATTCTGCCTATATAAATAACAGTTTAATGGAAATTACAGACGCGTTATGCCTTAATGAGAAGGCTCTTACTTCGATAAAATTGAGAAATAAAACGAAGTATTTTTTTGTCAATACTCAAATCACCATCTTCCACCGCACCTGTCAGTTGTTGTTGTATGGTAATTCTTCGGTTTTTGTTCCGGTGTTTTATTAGGTTGTTCAGCTGTTATTTAGTTGTTGGACCGATGTTGTTCAGTTATTGTTCAGATGTTGTCCAGTTGTTGTTCAGTTATTGTTCAGATGTTGTTCCAAAGTTGTTTGGATGTTGTTTAGTTGTTCAGTTAAGTTATTGATTATACTCCACATCTGAACAACTGCTATAGTATAGAATTTTCAAAAAATCATATTAAGCCATATTACGTTCTCGTATTGAATTTGGCCTTGTATCGGGCCTTGCAATCGCCGATGCGGACGTTCGGAAAAGTGTATAACTGAGTTTTTTTGGAGAGTGTAGATAAAATTGTGTATGCAACTGCCACATAATTAGGCATTAGAATGCTCGTGTCAAACTATTATCACACGAGGCGTAACAGACACTCGCATTCTAATGACCCCTATTATATGACAGTTGCATAAACTACTATTATTTTATTTTTTATTTATGTTATTATACGGGGTGTAAGGGGCGGTGTACCGAAAACTTTGCAGGCATGATGAGACCATGAAATAAAGGCGTGATATGCTAACAGCAAATTGAAACTTAAACGTTTTTCAGGAATGAGTTCAGAGCCAGCGGCTGAATACTCCTCGCTGAAGGAAGAAGTGTTCTGGCTGGTGGCGCACATGGCCAGCGTGGCGTCCAGCCCCGCGCTCATGGTGCCCAGCCTCATGGCCTTCCTGCGTAAGTACACACGGTAGCCGTGGGTAACTCCTGAACGATTGGCTTGAAAGAACTAAGTCCTCAGCGCAGTCGTTCATTAGTTCATCTGAAATAACTTTAGTTCACAACTCATCGGCTCACTTCGCGCTAGCGTCTCTCGCACACGTCGTTAGTACAAATTCATATTATGCATGAATAAAGTACCACAGTTGAAAAGTTTTACAATCAAGCATTTACTAAAGATAAACAATAAAATATTTCACGTAGTACTTCATTAAATCCTTCCTTACATTTAAGTACATTAAATGGATGCACGAACCAAGTTTTCAACAAAAAGGCCATAAAGACGCGAACTACAACACAACTAAATCAAATCAATAGCACTTTAGTTCGTTTGAGCTAAACTCGGTAGGACGCGTAGGAGCCGTAATGAAGTAGTGAACTAACTGAACTACTGAACTAAGTGAGTGATTCAACTCCGCAGACGCAAAAGATTCAAATCGCTCTGCTCATCTAAGTGAGTGATTTTTCCCATGTCTATACACGCGGTACACAAAACCAGATAGTGACCTCGATTCGAGATATAAATTCTCTTAACTTACCTTAAATTTGTGCTGTCACTTTCCAGGTTAAGAAAAGAATAGGAGATATCTTAGTCATGTCATGTCTTACAAGCTACACGAAGGTAGCAGGTTCTTATCCGGCCGGCAATATAAGAATACCTCACGATTTTTTAAATATAAAAACAGCAGTCTGGGCTCTCGACTACAAACATAATTTCATATTAATCAGATTTTGATTACTTCCCTGGTGTCAAGAGTTTTTCAACAGCAACAGTTGTGTAACGACCGCTGTCTAAGTTATCATAGACAGCAACGGGGGACCGACGGCTAAACGTGCCTTCCGAAACACGGAACCATATTTCTTACGGACAATCAAGAAGTTCAGCTTGCAATGTCCTAACCAGACTGGGAATGAATTCGCAAAATGATAATATCAACTTTGTGTGAGCCCCCAAGATTCCCCACCGGGAATCGAACCCAGAACCTTTGCGCCGCAGGCAGTCGTACTGCGTGCGTTACATCAACCGCTTTTGATTGTTGAAATTCTGATTGTTTTTCTTTTGTCTAGGTAAAGAAGAAATAGTGCATCTGTCTCAAGCATTACAGCAGCTGATTATCAGACTACTGGACAAGCCTGAAGCGTTGAACGCGTTCATAGAAGCCGGTGGCCTTGAATTGGCTGTGGAGAAACTGACAGCTTGTCATCAGGTAGTACTACGAAAAATTATTACATATTTAATTGTTTACGGGTATTCTTTGATTATTTATGTTCATAATAATGTCTTACTTTATAAAAGGTATTTAATTTCTACAGTTCGTATACGCCTGTTACACAGACAACTCAGTAAATGAGTTAAAATACTGAAACGAGGTTTTTACCGCGATACTTATTTTTGTTGTTTTTCGGACAATACAACAAATTGCATTATTGCGGTAAGCACCCCGTTTCAGTATTTTGAGTTAATATGTGTGACCGTGAAAGTTCATCATCATCATATCGTATAGCAATCCCTGCTTGGTGCATACGTCAATGACTAGGTTTTTCAGCCAGCTCTCTGCGTAAGTAAAAGTTTAAAACAGTTTACTGTATATGAGGTTTCACACTGTTGTTTCTCATATTAACATCGAAACCTTTCGTGTACTTACACTGTCTGATCTTACCTTTATTTATGCACTACTCTCTTCTTCCCTTTGATTTCTCCTCCACCCAAAGGTTGTCTGGTAGAGATCGCTTTCAGCGATAAGGCCGCCTTTGCGCATTTTTAGTTTAAGTTTTCCTGTTTTTATTTGTGTTTTGAATGTGCAATAAAGTGTTTTTACTTACTTACTTACTTTCGTGTTTGTTCCGCAGGCCGGTCCTAGTAACAGCAGCGGCCTGGTGTCGTCCCTGATGAACTACCTGAAGCTGCCGCCGCAGCTGATGAACCTGTCGACGCCGGCCGGCAAGAAGACGCAGCCGCCCAACATCGACACCAACAGCGGGCTCGTCAACATCGCGCCGCTATGTAAGCATCACTCTCGTATGACATAGGCTTGATCTTTCAATAACTGCAATAAGATTAAAAAAAATATTCAATATATCAAAGTTATTCAAATCTGCACCTAAACCTCAACAAACTTCCTCAGCCACAAAAAGCTGCGTCAAAAACAAAAGGATTAAAGAAAAATAATAACAGTTAATATTCAGATTAAATGCAAACTAATTCTATTGTGCTGTCTTAAGATGTTTTGGTTACATTGAGAGAATGAATGAAAGAAGATTAACGAAACAGGTGTATATGGCGAGTGTGGATGGGAACGTTGGAAGCGGAAGACTAGGACGTACGTACTTGGATCAGATCGGGGACGTTCTAAAGAAAGGTCTGGTCAAGAGTACCCTAAACCGCCGAGCATGTATGAAAAGATTGATGCATGTTGAAGAAGCAAAAGAGGTGTGTCAGGATCGTAGCAAGTGGAAAGATGTAGTCTCTGCCTACACCTATGGGAAAGAGGCGTGATTATATGTATGTACGTCTTAGTAAGTTCTATCGTAAATGTCCTCTTTTAGCTTATAAACAGCAATGAAATACGCCATTACGCCAAATGTCAGTCGTGAGATAAATACGTGTTGGCGGCGGTTATATAGTGAGGTTATTTTTTTTGTTATTATTTTCGTAACACATTATACAAGGTGTTACAGAATGAATCAAAAAAAAGATTTTCTTTATTAAAATTTAATAATCGACTAATCCCATCACTAGTGATCAGCTGATCAGGTCATACACCTCTCATAGACGTCATAGTCATAGACTATGTATGTACAGACTGATAGTATTTTCAAACCTTTTTACCTACATCATGTAACCATGTTACAAATTCATTACTATTAAATTACTTTTAAATAATCTTTGAAGTAAGTTATCGTCGTTTACTGAAAACTTGGTTTCCAGATGACCAGCATTTTCAGCCAGAGATATTTTTCCTGATTGTGGGCGCCACTAGTCTGTTATTCCATTTTATTTTAAAAGAAGGTTTCTGCCTATTCAAGTTTACATAATAAGCAACATTTTAAAACATTGTCATGTAAACATAAGATGTCATGATAGATGATTAATTCCGACCTTACCTAGTGACCTATCTGTGGCTTTTAATCTTTGAAAGTACTAGGACAACAGCTTTCCCAAAAATTTACGTACCATTTTTGGCCACGCCCATAGCTAAATTGACATAATTGGGTGTGGGTTCCGTATTTTTATTCTTGAGTAATGTAACTTTAACCTAGTATGCCGTGTGGTATGGTGTCGGCTTAGAATAGCATCACCCCATGTCTACCCGATGATGTTGTAGAAAATAACTAAGGATGACCAGGGATTGGACAGCAGTGTACCCTGCGACACATTATGTTGCACTGCCCTCGCGATACATTCCCTTTGACACATTATCCAGCCGGCTTTCAATTAATCAAGCTAAGACTGCTAAAACGGTGCACCACTTACCTGGTTGGTACTGGTTCACCAATACCACCAGGTCACCCAGTACTGGGTACCATGACGCACCTGCTCATACATCTTAGCACCCACATGGTCCCCACAAGAAGATGTGGGGGTTTATGGGTCTTCCTGCCATTAATTTCTTCTTATTCTGTCGTGTGGGACACCGATTCGACACACGACCCGATCAATCCTGGTATCAGAGTTTTTCAACCTTCTTTAGATATGGTTAAGCAACGACCGCCGCCGTCTAAGTGATCATAGACTGCAACCGGAACCGACGGCTTAACGTGTCCTACGAAGCACGGAACAAATTTTCTTTCAGACAATCAGGTAGTTCGGTCTGCAATGTCCTAACGAAAGTGGAAACAAATTCACTTCAACTACATACATACACGCCTATAATCTCTTGCGGGGTAGGCAGAGCATAAACAGCCGCATAAAACGGACATTTACGCCACGTCGTCTGACAAACATTTGAGGGTCATCCGGAAAATTGTGTAAAGCCATAGTGACAGGTTGTCAGTCCATCGCCTAAAATTACAATACACACCCTCGACTCCCACAGGGGATGTCCTCCGGATCCTGAGGCAAGCTCAGAACCATGGACAACTATGAAATAACCAATCGATTACCAGGCGAACAGAAGTGTGACGGAGGTTGTGTATTAAACTAAGGATACCATTTTGCAATAGAACCCTAAAAATTGCATAAAAAGGGTTGACCACGGGTTTTGACCAATAGCGAGGCTGTGTTTTTGAACATATTAGGGTCATGCCAAAATCATAATCAATAAAAATATTAAGAACTTTCTTCAAGGTGGATCAAAATGATGAAGGCGATCGTAGACTTAGCCACGCCACACCATCGTCATCATCAGCCGCACGCATCGCACTGCCGCATTCTGTTTACGGCCTCGCATACCTAGCCGTACCGCAGTCACCGCACGCATAGCATCTTTTCATCAATGGTCATCCGCGTCGTCGTACCGGACCGGCCGCATCGTTCAACTGCGGCTTCGGAAATTTTTCAGTAGGGTCTGCGGCAACTGCTGTTCGGATAACTCTAGATAGTAGAAAAACACGTTAGAACGTTGGGCCTCCCGACCGATTACCGCCTTGGCCTGCGGCGGCCGCTCTCACAACAGCGAGAGCGGGACCAATTGTCTAGCGTGCTTTCAGTGACACGGCTCTTCGTTCTTGTCAGATAACCACTATGTTGATCTATCAGCCAAAAAATTACCCACAACAACATTTTCATAGCGCGTTAAAAATAAGGCGAACCCCACAAAATGACCGACTGACAGATGCGTCTGTCGAAACACCTTGGTAAAATCGTTACAGGGTGCCCAGGTATCCGTTTTTTGTATGGGACTTCGAAATTACCTTTCGTCTGACAGACGGATGCGTCAAAGTCAAAAGTACGTCCGTCCGCAGGGGGAGTCCCGCGGGTGCAATTAAATAATAATATCAAGGGTGCATTCAAATAACAATATCGAATTCGTAAAATATTTTAGTGAACCAATAATTGTATGCGGTTAAGAAAAATTGCTGGTCAATCTTACGTACTAGTTATTCCGTGAAAAGAGAGGAAAAAAAGCGCGGCAGTCGCCGCACCCCTGTGGTTTGCGCATACGCACATTTGTCACAAAGGCGCCGCCGTGACCTTTAGCCCCGCCCCCGAGAGCGGCTTTTCTTTGTGGTTCGATTAGTCGATCGTAAGCTTTCGCGCGCGTTATTGTTTACTTATTGATTTTCGGTTTTGGTAGTTTTTTGTGTAAATGGCTCGCTCCATACTGATACAATATTAAGTTATGGTTATGTGTGTGGAAAATGTAGATGGCAATTTAAATCTGGCTCGCTCGCTGTATCGGCATAGATTTGTCGTTGGTAGACCACCAGCTGAGCAGCGACGACGGCGGTTACCATCGGCTTTCATTGTACTGGAAGCGTTCACCCACAACGTCCTGGGTGACGCCCGAACACTGCTTATTCCAGGTCATTGAACACTTCCAAAATAGTGCGAAAAGTCGGTCCCGTTCGTGCAACGAACACGGTGAACAAATTTTTGGACCATTTTTGTAGTGTACCTAATGTTTAGTGTAAAAGTTTTTAAATTAACTTTAAGGGCTGCGTACAACGTGATCATAACACTCGGTAAGTTCTTAGTTGAATTTTAACTAGGTATCTCCTTGATCTATCAGGTAACCTAAGTAGGTAATGGTTCTTAGTAAGACAAGTTGCTAATGTTTTCTTTTCCTACAATAAGACAAATGTTGAGGAATAACCTGCATTTACGTAGAAAAATCTACTTAACCCTACCTAGGTAGATAAAGGCAGTTCTCCCACTTGTCGTTTGTCGTTTACGGTGCTTGACAGACGCATTCGTAAACGCACCGTAGTCTTATTTGTATGGGAATAAGATCTGATTTCGCAATTTCCTTTCGTCTGACAGACGCAAGCGTTACGGTGCGTTTAAAATACGCAGCGACGGACGAGACGACAAGTAGGCGAACCGCCAAAAGGGTTTGGAAACGTCTCCTGGTAGGTAAAGGAGGTGACATTGTTTACTTTATCAATGGGCGGGGTTAGGAGGTGGCGAAAAAGATCTCCTGGTAAGTGTAATAAACTTAAAATTGTAATAAATAGTGCTGGGACGAAATTATTAAAATTTTATCGAAATTATTAAAATTAATAGGTTTTCATAATTTTCATACATGACACTACGGCTTTATTTTTTTCTGTATACACTCTTTACAGCTGACCCTTCAAGACCCTTTCAGCTTTACTCGTCTTTTTGTAACATCTTGTATAAGGTGTAAAAAAATTAGCTAAGAATATTTTAAGAGGTGAACCAGTACGTGAAACTGAACAACTTTCCCCAAGGAACATATGTCGAAATATGAAAAAATTATTTGACCCTCCCATACTTACTGTGTTACCCGGCCGGGATAATTTGTATGGGAGGGCCAATTTTTTTTTCATATTTCGACCTATGTTCCTTGGGGAAAGTTGTTCAGTTTCACGTACTGGTTCACCCCTTAAAATATTCTTAGCTAATTTTTTTACACCATGTATTCGTTGTAGGTACTGTGTCGTGCGGCAACCCGACCGCCCAAGCAGCCGACGTGTTGCTGGACGGCGGCGGCGGCAGCATGACCCCGAGCGGCGCGTGCGCGGCGCGGCGGGTGCGCGCGGCCGCCTGGAGCTACCACTTCTTCAGCGCCGACGACGCGTCGCTGGCGCTGACGCTCACGCTGCCCTACGCCGTGCAGCTGCATGAGGTGCAGTTGCAGCCGCATCTCACCAGCTTAGCGAGTAAGTTGAAATAAAATAAAAATAGTTTGTTTTCAGAAGAGTTATCTTATCTTATATATGAGACCTCCCATTAAGTAAGCAGAGCTACTTGTGTCGGGAGTGAGTGAGCTACTTTCCTATAGGACACATTTGAAAATAGATAGAGAAGTACTATCAAAATTAATAAGACTGAAGGTTTGAATATGTTCTAAATCTTACGATTTACGACCAGGATTATGGAAAATTATACTTTCGACTACTTTGACTCCATATTATTCTTCTTAGCTCATAATATTCGTTTTACAAAATATCGGTGTCGCTAACTTGTCATATACTCAACATATCACGTCTTTATCCCTTACGGGGTAGACAGAGCAGAACCAACGTCAAATCCAGTCGTCATCGCCAAGTCTGACAAATATTTCTTGGCCGTTTCAGAATAATCATGTATCACTATAGGTTGTCAGCCTGTCGCCAAAAGTTGTAATACACATCAAACCCTTGAGTTCCTTAGTCGCCTCTTACGACACCCACGGGAAAGGAATGGCGGGTCATATAAGCCCTATGAAATGCCAAATACAAAATTGCTTTGCTTATGGCCTCACACGTCTGTGACAGACGATTTAATCAGTGTCTGAGGCAAGACTTTTATCCGCGTGACGCGGGTGAAGTGTCCTCTCCACAGACACTGCGTTGCCTAAAATACAAAATTACTTCTTAGATATTAAACAAATATTATTATCTTCCAGCGTGTCCGGGCGCAGTAGCAATCGAGGCGGGGTGCGGCGGCACGCTCGCTCCTCTAGGCCCCCCGCAGAACACCGCGGGCATGACCTTCATCCGGCTGGCGATATCGAGGCCCATCGTGTGCACCACCGTGCAGATCCGCCTCTACAAGCCGCGGGACAGCTCCAACATGGGGCTGCTGCAGCTCAGGCTGCTGGCTCAGCCCGCGTTCAACAACCAACCGTCTACAGTCAACACGTAAGTACATTACATTCATAGCCACCACTAGATTTTATTGTACCGGTGTGCTCAGGTAATCCCAGACTGTAAAATAAGATATAAAAGCTATAGAAACCTAACTAAAATACACATACACATAACTCGCCTATTATCCCTTGCGGGGTAGGCAGAGCGTAAACGGTCGCAAAAACGGACATTTACGCCACGTCTGACATATATTTGAGGGCCATTCGGAAAAGTGTGTACCGCCATATTGACAGGTTGTCAGCCCAGTATTTGTGAAAGCTGCTAGAAGGTCGTCGTAATGACGTGGGATACTCTGTGCATTTATATGGCACACATTGAAATTTTTTTTTATACTGGGAAAAGACAGAATTTATCTAGTCACGTACTGAGTGGAATGTAGAACTACCTTCATCACTATCAGCCGTTGAAAAGTGTTCCGACGAGGAAGAGCACGAGAAAAAACTATCATCTAGATCTAGTAAGTCCATAAATACATATAATATAATAAATATAATATAATTAAATATATAAATTGAATGTAACCAAAATATCAAATATAAATTGACAAAAAACTTGCCCACACAAACAAAGCAGCTAATCAACACTATCCGCAGTAAATTGAAAGAGATATATCAAACATTTATTAACATTTAAATAAGAAAACAAAATAAAGTAAGAAAAGTAACAAAAAGAAATTCTATTCTATTCTATTCGCCGTGTGATGCCGGCTTAGAATAGCATCACCCCATTTCTTGCCCGTGGGAGTCGTAAGAGGCGACTTAGGGACTTGAGGGTGTGTATTGCAATTTTAGGCGATGGGCTGACAACCTGTCACTATAGCGATACACAATTTTCCAAATAACCCTCAAATATTTGTCAGACGTGGCGTAAATGTCCGTTTTATGCGGCTGTTTATGCTCTGCCTACCCCGCAAGGGATTATAGGCATGATATATGTATGTATGTATCGCCAATTAGAAGGTTGTAACAAGTTTCATTTACTGTACGTCAGCATTCAGTTGCCATTTATACTACGATAAACTATGACACATCGCCAGTAATTTTGAATAAAGCGCTAGAACAATAAAAAGAGAGAGTGCTTTACCTTGTGAAGAAGGAGATAAATTATAAAGGTTGATAAATTAACACATAAAAATGCTATTCAACAATTTATCTTCACTATATGGACAGGATTTAATTAAATGAGAATTGAGACTTTTATAAAACTTGTTGTCTGCGTGTTGTCTGGGCTCTCCCAGACAGTAAATTTCGGTCAAGTCTATACGCCATTCGGGATTTTATTATATACTTGTATTATTCTGTTCGCTGGGAAGCGGTATTTCTGCATTTTGGTTGCTTTTAACTTTATTCATAAACATAATTTGAACATTTTTAGTCTTTGACTTCAAGGTTCAGATTTCTTTGTAAATTGCCTTACGAGTTTAAACAGTTTTAAGATGTCAAGGCCTGGAATTGTATGCAATTTAAGTTTAGCAAAGGATGCTCTACATGAGGGTTGCTACACACATAGGCGGGTCGGCACAATCTGTTCGGCAGCATTTGTCGATCAATAAAGTCGACCCGAAGTAATCACTGCACTTGTTCGGCTTTATTCGGCTTGTGCCGATCGGGTAGTTCATTCGAGTAAACGCTTTATTCGATTCGGCAACTGCCGAACGGTATTTGTGGATCAAAAAAGCCGACTCACATCATTCGGCTTGTGCCGATCAAAAAATTGTTTAGCACTACTGAAAATATTTTGAAGCGTAAATATATTATCAATGTCGACAGAGCCACCCCAAGCAACAAGACCATATATAACCCTGCACTGGAAGAATGCATAATAAGTTTGGAGGCAGCTTTCTTTGTTGATATTCTCATTAAGTTATTTGATGAGTAACAAAAAATGCTCAACTGGCTCTCTATGTCTCCTCCAGTTCAAGTGCTCATCTGCCCAGATTCCAAGAAATTTTTCCTCCTCAACAAACTTTACAACATCGTCATCACATTGATATCAACCCTCTTGGTACCATACTTTCTTAAATGAAGCATTTGGGTTTTGTTTACATTAGCTTTAAGGCCAAATAGTTACCAAAGACTCCGTGATCGAGATTATTTATGTTTTTCCTCAGATATTAAAAAAATATTGAAACGTCGTCTGCAATCATGATTACTTCCTTTTCCACGACTGACGGCATATTACTAACATAAAGTAGAAAAAGCAAAGGATCAAGAATACTCCCTTGCGGAACGCCACTAGGTAGAAATAATGAGGCAGATTCGAGTTCTTCTAGGGTTTTCTATTCTTCTTTAGGGGAAATGTTTTCATTCAGAATAGTGATAACAACTCTTTGCGCTGTTTCATCAAGATAAGATTGAAACCAGTTTAGTGAAAAACCGCGGACGCCATAACGCTCCAGGATGTTAAGGAGAATAGACTGACTTACGTCATCAAACGCCTTGGAGAGATCCAAAAATAAGGCGACCATATTGTCCTCTCCGTCCAAGGCCTCCTGACACATACTCGACCATGTTAAAGAGTGCGTCTGATGTGTCTTCCGTGTGTACCTCATTAGGTAACGCACAAGGCACGCTGCCTTTTTATGGTTGTATTAAGTACTCTTTGCAATTTCTACTTGCAACCTATGTTTTGTAAATCTGACTCAATCTTTTTCTCAACAGCAACAACTGGGCGCACGTGGTGGCTGCTTGCACACGCACCGGTCTTGCGGCGTCGCGCTGGCAAGCTGTGGCGGGGGCGGGCGCTGTAGCCGCGCTGTGTGCCTGCGTGGCCAGCGGGGGCAGCGCCGCGCCGCACGCGCACCACGCGCTGCTGGCTGCTGCCAGGTGAGTGCGAGGCCAGCGTGGCCAGCGTGGCCAGCGGGGGCAGCGCCGCGCCGCACGCGCACCACGCGCTGCTGGCTGCTGCCAGGTGAGTGCGAGGCCAGCGTGGCCAGCGTGGCCAGCGGGGGCAGCGCCGCGCCGCACGCGCACCACGCGCTGCTGGCTGCTGCCAGGTGAGTGCGAGGCCAGCGTGGCCAGCGTGGCCAGCGGGGGCAGCGCCGCGCCGCACGCGCACCACGCGCTGCTGGCTGCTGCCAGGTGAGTGCGAGGCCAGCGTGGCCAGCGTGGCCAGCGGGGGCAGCGCCGCGCCGCACGCGCACCACGCGCTGCTGGCTGCTGCCAGGTGAGTGCGAGGCCAGCGTGGCCAGCGTGGCCAGCGGGGGCAGCGCCGCGCCGCACGCGCACCACGCGCTGCTGGCTGCTGCCAGGTGAGTGCGAGGCCAGCGTGGCCAGCGTGGCCAGCGGGGGCAGCGCCGCGCCGCACGCGCACCACGCGCTGCTGGCTGCTGCCAGGTGAGTGCGAGGCCAGCGTGGCCAGCGTGGCCAGCGGGGGCAGCGCCGCGCCGCACGCGCACCACGCGCTGCTGGCTGCTGCCAGGTGAGTGCGAGGCCAGCGTGGCCAGCGTGGCCAGCGGGGGCAGCGCCGCGCCGCACGCGCACCACGCGCTGCTGGCTGCTGCCAGGTGAGTGCGAGGCCAGCGTGGCCAGCGTGGCCAGCGGGGGCAGCGCCGCGCCGCACGCGCACCACGCGCTGCTGGCTGCTGCCAGGTGAGTGCGAGGCCAGCGTGGCCAGCGTGGCCAGCGGGGGCAGCGCCGCGCCGCACGCGCACCACGCGCTGCTGGCTGCTGCCAGGTGAGTGCGAGGCCAGCGTGGCCAGCGTGGCCAGCGGGGGCAGCGCCGCGCCGCACGCGCACCACGCGCTGCTGGCTGCTGCCAGGTGAGTGCGAGGCCAGCGTGGCCAGCGTGGCCAGCGGGGGCAGCGCCGCGCCGCACGCGCACCACGCGCTGCTGGCTGCTGCCAGGTAAGTGCGAGGCCAGCGTGGCCAGCGTGGCCAGCGGGGGCAGCGCCGCGCCGCACGCGCACCACGCGCTGCTGGCTGCTGCCAGGTGAGTGCGAGGCCAGCGTGGCCAGCGTGGCCAGCGGGGGCAGCGCCGCGCCGCACGCGCACCACGCGCTGCTGGCTGCTGCCAGGTGAGTGCGAGGCCAGCGTGGCCAGCGTGGCCAGCGGGGGCAGCGCCGCGCCGCACGCGCACCACGCGCTGCTGGCTGCTGCCAGGTGAGTGCGTGGCCAGCGTGGCCAGCGTGGCCAGCGTCACGATGCGCTGGAAAAACATGTTCGATCCTAAGACCCTTACCGAAATATGTTTAGTTTCATGCAACCAGGTAGGTAAAGTTCTTGCTTTAAGCCAGCGTACATCTAGCACCGAAGCTGCCGTCCGAAGCACGATACCTCCCACGCAAATCTGAAAAATTGCAGCGAAATTGTACTCCATTACAAACATAATTATCTCCTATCTTTTCTGAAATCTGTAAGTTCAAATCCATATATGATAAATAGATACGATAACCTGGTAATATTTATAATTGTACCTTTCAGAGCAACGCCGCGGTTACGAGGGCAGCTCATCACTACGTTGTTGCACATGGACGAACAGGCACATGCCCACGGTCAGTGTTATTACACCTTTTTTGAAATACATTGCCCAATAAAGTTGTCAATAAATAATGAATCAATGTATCTTTCCAGCGTTCCAAGTGTCACCGGGCGGTCGTGTGAACAGCAGCATGAGCTCGGTGTGCTCGCTGGTGCGTGCGCTGTGCGTGTGCCGCGTGTCCGAGGGCTCGCTGCACGCCTACCTGCACTGGCTGAGCGCGGCGGCTGCGCGCGGCGCCCGGCACCAGCGCCCGCCCTCCGCCGCCCTCGTGCACACACTCGCTGAGGTGATTTCATTATATACACACAACACACACACACACACACACGCACGTGCACGCACGCACGAACACACGCACACACACACACAACGCCTATATTCCCTTGCGGGATAGGCAGAGCGTATACAGCCACAAAATACGGACATTTACGCCTCGTCTGAAAAATATTTGAGGGTCATTCAGAAAATTGTGTATCGCCATAGTTACATGTTGTCAGACCATCGCTTAAAATTGCAAAACACACCCTCAGCTCAAGTCCCTTAGTCGCCTCTCACGACTCCCACGGGAAAGAAACGGGGTGATGCTATTTAAGCCGGCATCACACGACATGATGTAATTGCTATAGAAATTTAGATAGTCTGTGCGGAAAGAGAATAAATAGGCGTGGGCAAAAAATGAACCAATAATTTTTTCATATGTTGCTATGACATTTCTCCTACGGGGGCACAGAGGCGCCTCCAAATTTCACGCTAGTTCATTTTCCGCACAGACACTAAATACAAAAAAAAAAAAATTATTTTCACGCTAGTTCATTTTCCGCACAGACACTAAATACAAAAAAAATAAAAAAAATATTATTGATCTCGTAAAGTGAATTGAGAGATGAATCGATTGGGTCGAAATATCAGGCAATTCATAAATCGTGTATTGTGGTAAGAATCCTATGTTATGAAGGTACATTGAGACATATTATAGCTTGTTATTACATATTGTAATATCGTATGTATTCTAGGTATTATGGACACTAAAAGAAGAGCGGCTGATGGAAAACTTAGAAGAATTAATAACGGACGATCTCTTCGAGCTTGTGTACACTTGGATCAAGGACGTTCCCGAAAATGGTCTCCTTAAAAAATCACTGGATGCTGGTAAGAACGTCTATTATTTCGACATAATAAGATACTACGACGTTACACATACACATGTCACGCCTATAAACCCTTGCGGGGTAGGCAGTGCGTAAACGGCCGCAGAAAAACGGACATTTACGCCACGTCTGACAAATATTTGAGGGTCAATCAGAAAATTGTGTATCGCCATAGTGACAGGTTCACAGCCCATCGCCTAAAATTGCAATAAACACCCTCAAGTCCCTTAGTCGCTTCTTACGACTCCCACGGGAAGAAATGGGGTGATGCTATTCTAAGCCGGCATCTAAGCCGGCATCACACGGCACTACGACGTTAAATATAAATAAATCTGTTGACAATCTAATTCTGTGTTGTTTTTTTTTCAGTCCTTTGTTCAATGTGCTATATCCGGCCAGAACTATTCAAGACGTTATTAGAAAACATGGACGTTCCATATGCTCAAGACGAAAGGTAAGTTTTTACACTATTCCAAACCAAACCTTTTACTACGTAATTATAATTTTGTTTGTGCATATTTTTGTAATATCTCTGTCTATATACAATAATAGCACATAGCGCAACAAGGGTCATTTCGGGCCTCACTCCACACGAGTTAGCCAACCGTACTTTCTTCCAAGTGATTGATAGTGCTTTACACTACACCTACGAGTATAAAACATTACAACAGGTCAAAACCTCAGCCACGAAGAGACACCGTTCTGATAGTTGCATCTTTTAGTGTCGAAAGGTGAAAGTCATTTGTATGGATTATTACTTCCCGGAACAACGACTCACGTTCATTTTCATGTTTGCAAAAGCTATGGATCACTTACGATTATTACTATTCAGTAAACAATTGTCGTTATATAGGCACGTTATGATGAGGATCTGGTAAAAGTATATGATAAAAAGATTGTGGATTGACATAGGTGAAGAAGGGAAGTATGGATGGCTTGAATTAAAGAGGGATAATGAAAAAGGTTTACTATAAACGAGAAGCCTGATTGAGATAAATGGAAGAATCAAACATATTGCACCGACCATCAATTAAATTATATACGAGCTGTTTTGCTTAAGACTCCTACTTCTACGGAAGGAACGAAATTCAAATGAAATTCGGAAGTCATGTCAAAGAGTATATTATAGAGGTGTCACCATTTCATATAATGTTAGTCTAACTGGTACTGATACAATACTTGACGACCAATGGTAGTGCGACTGCCTGCGGCGCAAAGGTTCCGGGTTCGATTCACGGTGGACTACTCACAAAGTTGATATTATAACTTGGAAGGAATATTAACCTACATTATATTATAAGGACCATATTTTGAAATAAGCTGAACCATTCGCCAAGACTTAGCTGAACGCATAGTATCCATATTAATTATGAACTCTATAAACTGTACTGTCTGTTTGTTATTCTTCCACTTTCAGTACATGAAAAGAATTCATCTAAAAATAAGGGCTAAATCAGTTCACAAAACACTTATATTCATTACATCTCAAATCATATTTACAACTTTTTAGTTTAACGTTATTACAGAAGAAGCAAAGTCATTAAACTAAATAAAGCCAACTTATTACTTCAGGTTTAAAAATGCAAGTGGCCAGTATCATGTTACGCACTTTGCCTGAACATATTTTTGTTTCGTTTTTGTCCATCCTGGTATTGTACATTTTTTTGCAAACTTCGACATTAAGAAACTTTTTTTGGATAGAGCTTCACGACCTTGTTCCACCAGCTCCCTTCTACCATCGGACATCCAGACGCACCGCCGGATACCATCCGTACCTGGTAGCCATTCCACCAATTCGGACTAAGCGCTTCCAGTCATCATTTATAATGCGCACTGCTAAAGAGTGGAACTCACTTCCTGCGTCTGTGTTTCCAAAAGCATACAACCCTAATCTCTTCAAAGTAAGAGTGAACAGGCTTCTTCTGGGTGAGCTCGCTCTATCTTAGACTCTGTCTCTGTCCTATGACCTAGACTAGAGTCAAGAGCAAACCCATCATTAATAAAAAAAAAAAAAAAGGATATTTCTTTGTCATTTTCATCATTGCGAGCACCTTAAGCGCAACTAATACTGTTAAATTTAAATTTCAATTTTAAACGTTTATTGCATAAATCAGTATACATAGATGTAAGTTCAAAATATAAATAGCAAAAACCAATTAGTGACGGCCATTATATATTCAAATATGATATTATGATATGATAATATATAGCGGTCGCATTCTCGCACCGTTCATTAGTTTTTGAACAATATTTGTTTACCATCAGACATACACAGAGCCGCATGCCTTAAAATTTTCAAACCTTCGAACACCTTTAATAATCTTTTTCCTTTAATCACCGACACCAGTTGAATTGCTTCATAGTTAAAAATTATCATACATTTTGGTGATATCTATTAAATTAACTAAGAAAATTTTAAAATCGAAGGTGCTTCTAATTGTTTTTTTGACTAAGATTTTTAATCCATTCCTATCTGGATAATCCTGTAACTTTTGGTCTTGAAATTGGTATTTTTAGAAAATGAATTTATAGCCCTATACAATGTTTGGTATATTTCGGTGTTACCAACGAACCAGGGTGACCACAACCTTTAATATAATGATACCCTCGACCTTCCCGAAATCATAAGTACCTACCTGGAAATTAATTTGAACATTAGTATTGGCATTTTCTTCTCTTTTCGTGTGGGACACCGAGTCATCCAACGACCCGAGTCCTAGAGTGACACCGAGTCATTCGGTGACACTCTAGGACTTTCCAGCTAGGTATAAGTCTAGAACCTTTCAACCCAGTGCCACTCTAGAACCTTTCTACCCCATAACACTAAAAACTTTCCGAATCAATTGATCCCACTCTTGAACTGAAATCTGTCAAAAATCTTTTACTACAAAATAATACTTTTGTATACTAGGTACGCAAGTTGCAAGAGATATAGGCGTGATATGTGTATGTATGTATGTACGTAAGTACATGTACATAATTATGCTTTCTTATAATTTGTCCTTAAACTGTGGTTGGTGGTGACCGTATGCGCAGCGCTCCATATATACATTTAAAAATTTCCGCCGCGGTTAAAAAACTGCTTTTGTGCCGCCGTGCCGCCGTCTAGTGTTGCATATTAATCGAACCTTACTACTTCATACTAATCTGCGCTAACAACCACGTCATCCTATTATTTGATCGTAAAAATATTTTTAATACCTACGTCTAATCGGTTCATATTTTGCGTTTCGTTCGATGTATCAATCAACGTAGTATTGACATTGGCAAAATTATCCATAGCGGATAGAATGCCGTTATTGTAGATAGTTGATATATTTTACGGCAAAATTCTAGCTACAATAATTTTTCACGGTCACAATATCGAACAAATGTACAGTGTGTCGCGTCTGCATCATATTCCGTTTATCTATGATCAATTCCACGTCAGTTGTGACAGCAGAGGAAACGCATCAAAACAAAAACCTTTTATTCCCAAGGAAAGCAGCCGGAAACAGTAAGTGTTTTGCTAAATTTCTTAAAAACTAAGTTGTTTTGTCAAAAAATAACCGCCCTGGCGGGTTCAACGTGAAATAGCCATTAATAATCATACTAAGATCAATACAGTTCGATTAGCACTGGCGGAGGAAATCTCTTACGCCACGCTTCATCACTGAAAAATAGAGGTAACTTCAAATTTTAATTTCTCCGTAATTAAATATAAAATGAGATTTTGCGCTGCCCTGGCTTATTCCTCATATCTTGAAGATTAAAAAACAAAATTTTGTTGACAGTCATGTGCCTTAGATTATGTACAAAATGCATTCTCGTAGCTCCTTTTCACCTCACTTCATGGAAGTAGGCCCGTTAAGGTTCAGTTATACTCTTTGTAATATGCAAAATAAACTTATTACAAATGGGCAAGAACTAACTTATTGTGGAAACCGCTAATGATATATGTGAGCTGTTTGGTTTTAAGGTTTAGTTTGAACCATTGTAATATTACCACAATACTGAAAGTAATTTTCTCACTGTCCATTTCCATACTTATTCTATCTATCTTGCAGCATGGAGGGTCTAACAGACGACACGAAAGTGCACAGCTCACCACGAGCCAGCGCTCCAGAGCCTGCCAGCCAGTCGGGGCAGTGGTCGGGGCTGGCGTGGCGGCTCGCGGGCTGGCAGCTGCAGTCCGCCGCCGCCGCCGCCATGTCCCCGCCCGCCCCGGCCGCCGCCCCCGCGCCCGCCGCCACCTGCGCGCTGCTCGCCTCCAGCCTGCCCACTGCCGTCACACAAGCCATCGCAGGTAAAAAATAAAAGAGCTATAAAATACTTAAAAAACGCTCCTAAAATATTTAAAAATGTAAGCAGAGTTTTTAGTTTTAGTTATCGAAGATCAGTTATTGACATCACAATATTCTTTCTGACACTAGACATTTACATTGATCCTACCGACTGCGCCAATTAATAATACCTTTTTATTCACAGAATACAGTGAAGCAAAACTAGCACTTATAAAAGAACAAATGGGCTCACAGGAAGACGTGCAAATGAGTGACGCTAGCAAGGAATCCAGTGAATCTAAGACTGGTAAGAATTTCTCGCACATGTCTAAAAAATCTTAACTCCACACTTCATTTTTTTTGTTTTCTTGTAGAATGGCAAAAAACGTGCGAACTTCCATATTTCAAAACTTGTTAGCGGTTTTGTGTACTTTTGATGTTTTTTCTTATTAATGTTATTTTCCCAGAACTACCTCCAATGAAGACAATCTGCAACCTAGTGGAATGGACGACATCGCTGTGCATGGACAGGCGACTGACGGATTGGTTGGGGGGACCCGGCTCCGTGTTTTGGAGTCCGCTACTTCGACTTCTATGTTACCCTAGGCCACCTGAAAGGTAGGGTTCAAGTTCTTTTTTACGGTTAAATAACATGGATGTAGGAAAAGTGGTGTGTGGTGTTTCTCAATATAAATGGCACATCTTTTTTGAACGTATTTCTTTCATCAAGCACGCATGACAACCTATGTATAGGCCCTGACAGCAGTTAAGAGCGCCTGGTAGGAAGAAGCGGAGGAATGGGGCGCGGCGGGGGAGGTGCCAAGTACGAAGCGTGATTGGATAATTAGGCGTCATCTCTGGTTCTTACAGTTTGACAGAGTAATACTTTAAGCCAACCTGAATGTTACATCGTGCGTGATATATTTATTATGCATGATAAAACTAATTTTTGGTTGCTCGTATACGTCCAAAAAAGGTTTGTTTTACAAACATTTGAATTTCGCACCCTGCCGGGGTCTACTATCATATGTGCACGACCGTACGTACGGGTTCACCTTACCAGTTCTAGGTCAATGGTAATGATGATAGCCTATCATAACCGGCGTCGGGAACTATTAACACTTTTCCCGAATTAGCTCCCTACAATTTTATGTCAAAATCGATAAACAAACAATAGCGAAGCCAAGTTTAACTTGCTTTTTTTGATTCCAGTACATGGCAAGAAGGCGCTCAGTACGCGCAACTAGAGGAGAGCACGATCCGTTTGTTCGCTCAGCTGACAGTCTGTCACGCGGGCAATCAGAAGCTGTTCGCGTCTACACTACACAGCATATTGGAGTCGCTGCATTGTGTCGGTGAGTGTAGCTACTGGTGTGGATATGAGCACACGAGCCGTTTGTTCGCTCAGCTGACAGTCTGTCACGCGGGCAATCAGAAGCTGTTCGCGTCTACACTACACAGCATATTGGAGTCGCTGCATTGTGTCGGTGAGTGTAGCTACTGGTGTGGATATGAGCACACGAGCCGTTTGTTCGCTCAGCTGACAGTCTGTCACGCGGGCAATCAGAAGCTGTTCGCGTCTACACTACACAGCATATTGGAGTCGCTGCATTGTGTCGGTGAGTGTAGCTACTGGTGTGGATATGAGCACACGAGCCGTTTGTTCGCTCAGCTGACAGTCTGTCACGCGGGCAATCAGAAGCTGTTCGCGTCTACACTACACAGCATATTGGAGTCGCTGCATTGTGTCGGTGAGTGTAGCTACTGGTGTGGATATGAGCACACGATCCGTTTGTTCGCTCAGCTGACAGTCTGTCACGCGGGCAATCAGAAGCTGTTCGCGTCTACACTACACAGCATATTGGAGTCGCTGCATTGTGTCGGTGAGTGTAGCTACTGGTGTGGATATGAGCACACGAGCCGTTTGTTCGCTCAGCTGACAGTCTGTCACGCGGGCAATCAGAAGCTGTTCGCGTCTACACTACACAGCATATTGGAGTCGCTGCATTGTGTCGGTGAGTGTAGCTACTGGTGTGGATATGAGCACACGAGCCGTTTGTTCGCTCAGCTGACAGTCTGTCACGCGGGCAATCAGAAGCTGTTCGCGTCTACACTACACAGCATATTGGAGTCGCTGCATTGTGTCGGTGAGTGTAGCTACTGGTGTGGATATGAGCACACGAGCCGTTTGTTCGCTCAGCTGACAGTCTGTCACGCGGGCAATCAGAAGCTGTTCGCGTCTACACTACACAGCATACTGGAGTCGCTGCATTGTGTCGGTGAGTGTAGCTACTGGTGTGGATATGAGCACACGATCCGTTTGTTCGCTCAGCTGACAGTCTGTCACGCGGGCAATCAGAAGCTGTTCGCGTCTACACTACACAGCATACTGGAGTCGCTGCATTGTGTCGGTGAGTGTAGCTACTGGTGTGGATATGAGCACACGAGCCGTTTGTTCGCTCAGCTGACAGTCTGTCACGCGGGCAATCAGAAGCTGTTCGCGTCTACACTACACAGCATATTGGAGTCGCTGCATTGTGTCGGTGAGTGTAGCTACTGGTGTGGATATGAGCACACGAGCCGTTTGTTCGCTCAGCTGACAGTCTGTCACGCGGGCAATCAGAAGCTGTTCGCGTCTACACTACACAGCATATTGGAGTCGCTGCATTGTGTCGGTGAGTGTAGCTACTGGTGTGGATATGAGCACACGAGCCGTTTGTTCGCTCAGCTGACAGTCTGTCACGCGGGCAATCAGAAGCTGTTCGCGTCTACACTACACAGCATACTGGAGTCGCTGCATTGTGTCGGTGAGTGTAGCTACTGGTGTGGATATGAGCACACGATCCGTTTGTTCGCTCAGCTGACAGTCTGTCACGCGGGCAATCAGAAGCTGTTCGCGTCTACACTACACAGCATATTGGAGTCGCTGCATTGTGTCGGTGAGTGTAGCTACTGGTGTGGATATGAGCACACGATCCGTTTGTTCGCTCAGCTGACAGTCTGTCACGCGGGCAATCAGAAGCTGTTCGCGTCTACACTACACAGCATATTGGAGTCGCTGCATTGTGTCGGTGAGTGTAGCTACTGGTGTGGATATGAGCACACGAGCCGTTTGTTCGCTCAGCTGACAGTCTGTCACGCGGGCAATCAGAAGCTGTTCGCGTCTACACTACACAGCATATTGGAGTCGCTGCATTGTGTCGGTGAGTGTAGCTACTGGTGTGGATATGAGCACACGATCCGTTTGTTCGCTCAGCTGACAGTCTGTCACGCGGGCAATCAGAAGCTGTTCGCGTCTACACTACACAGCATATTGGAGTCGCTGCATTGTGTCGGTGAGTGTAGCTACTGGTGTGGATATGAGCACACGAGCCGTTTGTTCGCTCAGCTGACAGTCTGTCACGCGGGCAATCAGAAGCTGTTCGCGTCTACACTACACAGCATATTGGAGTCGCTGCATTGTGTCGGTGAGTGTAGCTACTGGTGTGGATATGAGCACACGAGCCGTTTGTTCGCTCAGCTGACAGTCTGTCACGCGGGCAATCAGAAGCTGTTCGCGTCTACACTACACAGCATATTGGAGTCGCTGCATTGTGTCGGTGAGTGTAGCTACTGGTGTGGATATGAGCACACGAGCCGTTTGTTCGCTCAGCTGACAGTCTGTCACGCGGGCAATCAGAAGCTGTTCGCGTCTACACTACACAGCATATTGGAGTCGCTGCATTGTGTCGGTGAGTGTAGCTACTGGTGTGGATATGAGCACACGAGCCGTTTGTTCGCTCAGCTGACAGTCTGTCACGCGGGCAATCAGAAGCTGTTCGCGTCTACACTACACAGCATATTGGAGTCGCTGCATTGTGTCGGTGAGTGTAGCTACTGGTGTGGATATGAGCACACGAGCCGTTTGTTCGCTCAGCTGACAGTCTGTCACGCGGGCAATCAGAAGCTGTTCGCGTCTACACTACACAGCATATTGGAGTCGCTGCATTGTGTCGGTGAGTTTAGTTTTTTTTTTCAATACTTGTGTCCCTACATTTCCACACAGTGAAGCACAAAAAATAATTGAAGCACTTTCTAAAAATGTCGCCCTAGCCTTTAGCTTGGCTCGTCTTGGCGGGGACACGATATTAGAGGAACATTGTTCGACTTCATAGTCCGACTGATTATATTAGCGCATCGACTTTTTTCATATGTTTTACAAAAAAAATATACTTGAAAAGTACCGTTAGAAAAATGGTTTCGTACTTCGGAGGGCACGTTAAACCTTCGGTCCCGGTTACTGTCTATGATTACTTAGACAGCGGTCGTTACAGCAACCATGTCTAGTAGTAGGCGGTTGAAAACTCTGACACCGGTTCGTCGGGTCGTTGGACGACTCGGTGTCCCATTCAAAAAGAAAAGAAAGACTTTTTCAAGTCTAGTTTTAATATCCATGTAAATTATTTGACAGGAGGTGTCGGCATATCGGGTTTCACGCGCGCTCTCATCCTGCGCCTGGTGCTGTCCGGGCCGCGCGCGTCGGTCGCGCTGCGCTGGGCGGGGTGCGGGGGCGCGGGCGGGGGCGGGGGCGCGGGCGGGGGCGGGCACGTGGTGCTGGCGCCGCGCCACCCCGCCACGCGCTGCCACGCGCTGCTGCACCTGCCGCTGCACACCACCGTGCGACAGCTGCTCACCACACACAGACCGCCCGGTGAGATCACATTAAATTAAACAACCTGAAATTCCCTCAGAAACGTTCTGTCCACTTTCCCAATCGGTCTACTTCACGATCGGTCTACTTTCCCGTTTAGTCTACTTTCCCGATCGGTCTACTTTCCCCTTTTAGTCTACTTTCCCGATAGGTTATACTTCCCGATCTTTATCTTTAAATACACTGTAAATTTCATGTAACGGCAAATTCCCCAAAACGTCAAAATTACTTGACTTTGGTTTGTTCACCTTGATTTCCTTACAAGTATATATACACTCCATGCAACGACAAATATCTATAGGGTCATGAAACGTCTAGTCCTTAGTTAACACTGTAGCTTTATATGCAAAATCGATTTTACATATTGTTTAGAGCATAAACATTCCATGTGAATGCAAAACCTTGCACTGCGCTCGCCATCGCTAGATAAGCGTGGTAACTATGACAGTATGTCCAGCAGTGGACTGTTAAAGCTGTTAATTTTAAATAATTTAAATGGATGCGGAAGACATGCATTAACTTGGACAGTTGAACGTTTAGGGAATCGTACTGAATAACTTATAATAAAACAACAGTAACTTAAAGGGTTCTGTAAAAAGCTCGAATCGTAGGAATTGTAAAACCCAAAATAAACACAACTTCCGTTTAAAATTGTTTTAGTTATAGCTATAGCGATACACAATTTTCCGAATGAACATCGAACATTTGTCAGATGTGGTGTAAATAGCCCTTTTTGTCGGCTGTTTACGTTCTGCCTACCACGCAAGGGATTATAGGCGTGATATGTGTATGTTAAGTAATAGTTGTGCAAACTCTATAAGACAGTAACTTGTTCTTCCGCAGTACCTCTGCTCGACGACACGACAAAGCTGTGCATGAACAACTCGTCCAGCCCTGGCGCCGCGTCCGTGCTGCGCAGCGCGTCCGACACCGCCATCATGACCGTGGCGGAGGCGTGGGAGCTGTCCCTGGCAGCCGCCAGCGCCTCCAAGGACAAGCGCGTCAAGGACGTCAAGAACACCTCGCTCAAACAACAGAGCAACAAGAAGAGGCAGAGCAAGACGAACAATGAAGCCTCCATGCTCTCTGTTGCTGATGGTAAGTCATAACATGAACAACTCGTCCAGCCCTGGCGCCGCGTCCGTGCTGCGCAGCGCGTCCGACACCGCCATCATGACCGTGGCGGAGGCGTGGGAGCTGTCCCTGGCAGCCGCCAGCGCCTCCAAGGACAAGCGCGTCAAGGACGTCAAGAACACCTCGCTCAAACAACAGAGCAACAAGAAGAGGCAGAGCAAGACGAACAATGAAGCCTCCATGCTCTCTGTTGCTGATGGTAAGTCATAACATGAACAACTCGTCCAGCCCTGGCGCCGCGTCCGTGCTGCGCAGCGCGTCCGACACCGCCATCATGACCGTGGCGGAGGCGTGGGAGCTGTCCCTGGCAGCCGCCAGCGCCTCCAAGGACAAGCGCGTCAAGGACGTCAAGAACACCTCGCTCAAACAACAGAGCAACAAGAAGAGGCAGAGCAAGACGAACAATGAAGCCTCCATGCTCTCTGTTGCTGATGGTAAGTCATAACATGAACAACTCGTCCAGCCCTGGCGCCGCGTCCGTGCTGCGCAGCGCGTCCGACACCGCCATCATGACCGTGGCGGAGGCGTGGGAGCTGTCCCTGGCAGCCGCCAGCGCCTCCAAGGACAAGCGCGTCAAGGACGTCAAGAACACCTCGCTCAAACAACAGAGCAACAAGAAGAGGCAGAGCAAGACGAACAATGAAGCCTCCATGCTCTCTGTTGCTGATGGTAAGTCATAACATGAACAACTCGTCCAGCCCTGGCGCCGCGTCCGTGCTGCGCAGCGCGTCCGACACCGCCATCATGACCGTGGCGGAGGCGTGGGAGCTGTCCCTGGCAGCCGCCAGCGCCTCCAAGGACAAGCGCGTCAAGGACGTCAAGAACACCTCGCTCAAACAACAGAGCAACAAGAAGAGGCAGAGCAAGACGAACAATGAAGCCTCCATGCTCTCTGTGGCTGATGGTAAGTCATAACATGTGAAGATTTTACGTTACATGAGTTTGTTATCGATATCTTCGCCTCCTTACAAAATGTATCATCAAATTTATTTGAAAAATTGTCTACCGTGGGCATGATTTAAACCTGCGACTTTCTAGTGGCGACGCCTCTTCCATCTGCGCTACCGCGGCTCATCCATTACTCGCGAATTTTGCAAGTGCATATTGACGCCAATAACGCTTGGCCTTGATTAGTTCTGCAACTGATACCCAGCGACTAATTCATTCTTTACAGATTAAATGAATTTTAAAACACTTCCCGTAAAAATTTGCTAGTTTTCTAAAGTTTTATACCTCGCACGAGAAGTGTTATTAATATTAAAATATTGGTATTCAAAAGGAGGCAATTTCTGAATGAGCATTTTTCAGGATCTGCATATAAAGAACAAATGTAGTCTCTATCGCAAAATTTTGTTCTAAACTTATATAAAGTCTCCCGTCGATTCAATGATGAAGTTGATGCGAATGTTTATTTTTTGCAGACCTTATAGAGACCACGGTCCGAGTGCAAGTAGCGGGATTGGAAGGCTTCGTGCCGGCGTCGACCAAACTGTCACAACTGACAGCCGCAGCGCCGCACCAATTCGGACCGCACCTCACACTCACACTACATTTGAACACCAACGGAGGTAAAATACTTCAATAATAGAGGATTATAGACGGCCGATGTGACGCAATGGTAGTGCGACTACCTGCGACGCAAAGGTTCCGGGTTCGATTCTCGGTGGGACACTCACAAAGTTGATATCTATCACTTTGTGAATTTGTTCCCGGTCGAGTTAAGACATTGCAGGGTGAACCATCTGATTGTCCGAAAAGAATGATGGTTCCGTGCTTCGGAGGGCACGTTAAGCCGTAGGTCCCGGTTGCTGTCTATGATTCCTTAGACGGCAGTCGTTTCACAACCATGTCAGAGGCCTGGTTAAAAAACTCTTGACACCAGGGTTCATTGGGTCTTTGGGCGACTTGGAGTCTCATACGAAAAAGAAAGAAGAAGAAGAGGATTATATCATCGACCAGGCTCTGCTCCTACGGAGACTCCAACTTTTGAAACATGTTATAGAACAATGAACATTATTTCATATGTACTATGGTGTAATTTGCTCTCACAATGCTGTATTATTTTCATAAATGGAAATAAGGAATTTAAAGTGTTAGCGGAGGCCGGGGCTTGAACCCGCAACCGCGGGGCACCGTCCTTCTGCTCTACCAACTGAACTACCGGCGCTTCAACAGCCGCTGCCTAAGCCTTTTTATTTTCTTCTATTCAAATATTTCCTTAATCCGAAACCAATTTGGTGTATTCGGTGTGATGTCTCTATAGACATCACACCGAATCCCCGAAACCCCTATGGGTTTTATGGTCGTTGCTCTGGAGGGTACCATTTTGAATGCGTTATCATATTGCATGCATTATGCTAGCCTCGAATTTTCTGACTAAGTTTAAAATAATAATATGTACAATTTCACCAGACATTTTAAATTAAATTTTTGTTTTTATTTTATTTTTGTATCGCTGTTTCCTATACAAGTGAACTTTTTAAAATTTATTTTTACATCTTACAAAATCTTGTTTAAGAGCAAATAAATCATTATTATTATTATGTTGGTACGTTTCCGAATCTCGGGCCCACAGGGACCCGGTCCTTTGAGGCATGAGTGGGGCCGAAGCCAACAGCACAGAGACCTTTTTGCACCAAATAATGTGTTGTGATGTGTACATCAAGCGGATACTCGCTCTGTCTGCACTATTATTATTATTATTTATTTGAACAGGCAGGCAGTTGAAACAACTGATAATGCCTGCATCCTATTATTCACTGTTCAAGTTCGTCACTATATAGCACTTAATAGTTCACTTTAGTTATTTATGTTAAATTTTTTAATTTGCCACGACACTGTTTTTGATGTTCGTCTAGTTTGTTTTTAAATGCATTTATGCTAGTTGCCGAAACTACACTGTGAGGCAGGCATGCCACGGTTTGACCACTCGGTTAGTCAGAAAGCTTCTATTCAAATATTTCCTAAATGCGAAACCAGTTTGGTGTATTCGGTGTGACGTCTCGGGTTTTTTGGTCGTTGCTCTGGAGGATACCATTTAGAATGCGTTATCATATTGCAGACGTGTGGTCCGGGCCGACATGGGAGCCGGGCGCGACCTCTGACAGCACGACCGGCGGCGGCCTTATCCTGCGCGAGTTCGGTGCGTGCGGGGGGCTGGCGCTCGTGGCCGCGCGGCTGCCCCGCCCCGCCGCGCCGCCCGCGCCCCCGCCGCTGCCCAAGCCGCACCACCACGACCTCGACTGGGTCAAGCTAGACGACCCCTACGAGGTAAGGGAGCTTAGAAAATAGGGGTTCCGTTACTTGTACATCTAGTTCTTTCATATGCCCGTACCCCACATTTCAACTACTGACATCAATTTCGGATCCCTAAAAACCATATTGTAAATAAAATGGATGGATGTTTTTTTCTAAACCTGTACTTTAAAACGAAGTTACTTGCCAAATGTAATTGGTGTAAGTCCACGGAAAGTATTCTGTGGTTTACAATTTCCTTTTTGAGGGTCAAAAACGCGTTTTTTATATAATAAACGGTGTTACCTTTTTAACGGTTATTTCAGAGCTTTTTTTTCCTTCTAGAAGCGGCCGTAGACCTGAGTATATGGTTTTGATTTAACTCGATATCTCTACGCGTTTCCGCGATAGACGGACGAACAACAAAGTGATCTTAAAGGGCTTTTTTTATTTAATGTACGGAACCCCGAAAAATATCTTAGTATTAATATCTGTTATCTAATTTCCTAAGTACAAGCTTTGCTTAATTTTGTGGCGCTGTGTGTCTCGTCCAACCATAATTGTTTTTATATATTATCAATTTGTTATTCCAGGAGGTAGTGGAACTGGGCGTGAGCTCAGCGCCCAGCGCAGAAGAGAGCGGGTGCTCGGGCGTGCCGGCGCACGCGCTGGTGGCGCTGGGGCTGCTGCTCAAGCTGCCCGGCTACGCGGACGCGCTGCTAGACGAGGGCGCCAGGGCGGTGCATCTGCTCAGGCTGCTGTTGGGCGTCACGCATGATGAAGACGGACGTAAGTTTAAATACTCTAGCGTCTACATATAGTCCGATACGGCTGGCATTATTTGAAGGTTAACAAAAAATCGAAACTCACTTATTTATTGTACGATTGCGTTGTGTGTCTGTAAAGTACATATTACATTTTGTGTAATTATTGACGCTTGCATAAATTTTCGATTCAATGCATGTTAGCTCATTTATTAAATATATTTTTTAAGTGTTTTAATTTAATTGATATTATAAAAAATGTACCAGTGTTTGTCTATTTGAGAGTTTACACAATGTAGAAACCCAGTTTGAGTTGCATATACTGCATACGAAAGTATGTTAGCATACACCTAAAATGACACAAAAAAAATGGTTCGGGCAATGGTCCAAAAACTATAAACCAAAAATAAACGAATTACTGGGCTAACTCGACAAACAAGCTCTGTTTTAAAAATAAATTTTGTATGAAAAATTGATGTTGGGACGTGACTATACACTATTTAGAAAAGAGTCAAAATATAAACTTTACAATTTATTCTCAGTTTAACGGATTTTGTTTTCTGAATAATACCTAGGCATTTTTCTTGTCTTCTAAAGTTTGTTATGTAGATATTTAACATTTTCGTGACTATTATCACAAAGCTCGTCTCCATGGACCGTAAATAAGGCGTAAAGCATCAAGTATCGGAAAAAATAATCCTAATATAAATGCAATAAATTGAATTATCAATTGTCATGAAATTACTTCCAAAGTTACAAAATCTAACTTGATGTTTATAACATGTGTTGGCAGGTAGCATAGTGGTCGGCGGCGGCGGCGCGAACGGCAGCTGGTCGCTGGGCACCCTCCCGTTCCGCGTGGTGGGCGCGCTGCTGGAGGCGGCGCCGCTGCGCAGCGACGCGGGCACGCGCCTGCGGCAAGCGCTGCTGGCGCTCGGCGCCGTGCGGCTCGTGCTGGCGTGTCTGGCGGTCTTCACGCACCACAGCCCCGCCTCCAACGATGTCAGTACATACTTACACATAAATTAAGAAAAAAATAATTGAAAAAACCTTCGCGCATGCCGGGGCTTGTACCCGGGACCGTAGGGCATGGTTCCGCTACTCTACCAACTGAAAATAATATAGCACTGAGTGCATAATTAACCATAGTACATAATAATAGTTTTTGTGGAATAGATGGATAGGTACAGGGGCAAGGGACAATCTTCCGAACACTAGTCCATGATACACAGGAATAATCTTTAAAAAGGAATACCTAAGACGTTTATTCCAGAACACAAATTTCCCCCTATATATAATATTAATTAAATTTTTCGAGATTCCCCTCCGTTTGGATAACGTATAGTCAAACCCCTCCTTCCCCAATTTGTGGACAACCCTTGATAGCAAAAGCAATACACTGCGCGGCGGTGGAGCCGATACAATTATTTTTCAAGCTTGAACACATTGATATTAACAAGAATCTATGTTTTCGCCCCACAGAGCAGCCAAACATCGAACGGCGCCGGCAAGTCAGAGGACAAGTCACAACTGTACTGGGCGAAGGGCACCGGCTTCGGCACCGGCTCCACGCAGCAGTCTTGGAACGTGGAACAAGCGCTGGTCAGGCAGCGCACGGAGGAAGAACATGTCACGGTGTTACTACAGGTGAGACTTTACCTCTCGACACACATTTTTACATTCAGGACATGTTGCATTTTTAAATGATCACATTCCTCTCTGGTATAATTCCAAACTCTAATATGAAACGTGTGAGTCAAGTCCATATTGTTCTGATCGTGGAACGGCTCCTGTCAGTCAATACCGACTTTTTTCAATGGGGAGGAAAACTCAAAAGCTTTTTGCAGATGGCAGCAGGCGCAACTGTGCCTAGACGCACCAATAATAAGAAACTGAACTTTGACATTGACACATTCTCTACCAATCATCAGTTGGGAGTGGCGCAATTAGTTCTCTAGTTTACTACCTACGATATCGATATCGATACCGTTAATTTTTAATATATTACTGAAAATGTCTTTATTTCCATCAAACCGTCAACATTTTACCCGCGTTGGTTTGTGTCCACGTGGAGGGTAAAATATTGATTAATTAAATAAAACGCGTTAGAATCTAGAGGTAGCCAACTATTCCCGGTGGCCATGGGGGTGACCATTGGGAATAGTGACCAACCCCGTGGATAAAGAGGGGTGGCTAACGGGAATTAAGGTGAAAATGACGCTAGATTTGCAACGCACCGCCATAAGACGTAGCTGAAACCAGATTTGTTGATATCATGTAACTCTGTAATATTTTAGTGGTGTACGTGAATTCGGCAGGACATTTCAGACGTCTAAAACAATGTTGTATTGCCACAGGTGCTAGCATCATTCATGAACCCCGGCGAGAAGTGGCCGCCGGAGGAGTCAACAGAGACAGAGGGCGACCAGACAGAGACAGAGAATGAAGCAGAGAACAACGAGCTCTCAGCTGAGTTCGTTGACATGCTGGCCGGCAGCTCGCTCGTGCCCGCCATCTGCTCTTATCTTAGGAATGACTCAGGTATTTTATATTTATTTAGTCTGTCTCTTTCACTGATAGAATAGTTTGAATTTTAATATTTTAGTGCGTATCTGTCAACCCTATCCTTAACATAATTTAATCCTATGCATAACACACACAAACCAATGCAGTAAAAATACAACAAAATCCTATGCATAACATACACAGTCCAATGCATCAATCCGATGTATAACATATACTATCCAATGCATATCATACACAATTTAATGCATACCATACATAACAAATGCAATTAAATTCAATGCATATTTACTATCAAATGCATAAAATACTTAAATTAGACTCCATAGCGAACTACAGGTGTACTGATTGTATGTTTGGTGTTGTTCAGTGTTGGACATGTCCCGCCACATCCCCCTGTACGTGTGCGTGCTGAAGTGCGCGCGCGCGTTGTCGCGCGTCGGCGGCTCGCGGCTGCAGGCCTCCTTGCGCCCGCTGCCACGGCTCTTAGCACAGATGTCTAGGACCACCAATTCATATGCCACTAAACTTAGGTAAGTACAAATAAATACATAATTTTAAACTCAAGTTACTAATTAGTATAAAATGAGGTCGCCTCCCGTGTCTTTATGTATTTTGCAACGGATTTTGATGCCGTTTATAGTGATTCCGGAGAAAGATTTGTATGTATAACTAGCTGTTACCCGCGGCGTTGCCCGAAAATAAACTATCCTATGTGTTAATCCATGTTACCTTCTATATGTGTGCCAAATTGCATTACAATCGGTTCAGTAGTTTTTGCGTAAATAAGTAACAAACAAAAAACAAACATATACACTTTCGCATTTATAATATTAGTAGGATTTATGCCGGGAACAGGTTATCTGCGGGTGTAACCGCTGGGCAGGCCGCTAGTTAATGATAAGAAGTATATTCCGTAATATACTTCTTATCATAATTACAAAAAGTTATATTCCGTAAATATAACTACTTGGTTTGGTCTTTAGCAAAACAAATCTAGTAAACAGTGGTATTGATGTCTCGCGTATTGACGCAAAATTGAAGTCTAGAATTTCACCGATCGAGAAAGAACACAACGATTGCTCTGCATGGTTTGCGGTTCAAAATTTATTGTTTTTTAATTATTCGTTGCCATATTTTTATGGTTCTCCCAAATTATAAATTATTTTGTTATAATGTTTTCAACCTAATAGTTTGTAAAAATGATGAATTTCTGTTCACAGGATGAGTAAAAAGAATATATTCGGGAAGATGACGTATAGCCAAAGATTTAGCACTTCAAGTAATTCAGAGTTATCAGAGGAGGACGAAGGCCTCGCGTCTCTAATAGCTGACATCCAAGCGACATCGGCGCTGCTGTGTCGCGACACGGAGCAGCAGGAGGCGGGGCTCAGCGGACCCGCGAGACCGCTCAGCGGGGCCAACAGGGAACAGCGGTATATTGAACTCATGAGGAGCATGCAGTTTGGTGAGTGATTGATTGATTACATCCAAGCGACATCGGCGCTGCTGTGTCGCGACACGGAGCAGCAGGGGGCGGGGCTCAGCGGACCCGCGAGACCGCTCAGCGGGGCCAACAGGGAACAGCGGTATATTGAACTCATGAGGAGCATGCAGTTTGGTGAGTGATTGATTGATTACATCCAAGCGACATCGGCGCTGCTGTGTCGCGACACGGAGCAGCAGGGGGCGGGGCTCAGCGGACCCGCGAGACCGCTCAGCGGGGCCAACAGGGAACAGCGGTATATTGAACTCATGAGGAGCATGCAGTTTGGTGAGTGATTGATTGATTGATTACATCCAAGCGACATCGGCGCTGCTGTGTCGCGACACGGAGCAGCAGGAAGCCGGGCTCAGCGGACCCGCGAGACCGCTCAGCGGGGCCAACAGGGAACAGCGGTATATTGAACTCATGAGGAGCATGCAGTTTGGTAAGTGATTGATTGATTACATCCAAGCGACATCGGCGCTGCTGTGTCGCGACACGGAGCAGCAGGAAGCCGGGCTCAGCGGACCCGCGAGACCGCTCAGCGGGGCCAACAGGGAACAGCGGTACATTGAACTCATGAGGAGCATGCAGTTTGGTAAGTGATTGATTGATTACATCCAAGCGACATCGGCGCTGCTGTGTCGCGACACGGAGCAGCAGGAGGCGGGGCTCAGCGGACCCGCGAGACCGCTCAGCGGGGCCAACAGGGAACAGCGGTATATTGAACTCATGAGGAGCATGCAGTTTGGTAAGTGATTGATTGATTACATCCAAGCGACATCGGCGCTGCTGTGTCGCGACACGGAGCAGCAGGAAGCCGGGCTCAGCGGACCCGCGAGACCGCTCAGCGGGGCCAACAGGGAACAGCGGTATATTGAACTCATGAGGAGCATGCAGTTTGGTAAGTGATTGATTGATTACATCCAAGCGACATCGGCGCTGCTGTGTCGCGACACGGAGCAGCAGGAGGCGGGGCTCAGCGGACCCGCGAGACCGCTCAGCGGGGCCAACAGGGAACAGCGGTACATTGAACTCATGAGGAGCATGCAGTTTGGTGAGTGATTGATTACATCCAAGCGACATCGGCGCTGCTGTGTCGCGACACGGAGCAGCAGGAGGCCGGGCTCAGCGGACCCGCGAGACCGCTCAGCGGGGCCAACAGGGAACAGCGGTATATTGAACTCATGAGGAGCATGCAGTTTGGTAAGTGATTGATTGATTACATCCAAGCGACATCGGCGCTGCTGTGTCGCGACACGGAGCAGCAGGAGGCGGGGCTCAGCGGACCCGCGAGACCGCTCAGCGGGGCCAACAGGGAACAGCGGTATATTGAACTCATGAGGAGCATGCAGTTTGGTAAGTGATTGATTGATTACATCCAAGCGACATCGGCGCTGCTGTGTCGCGACACGGAGCAGCAGGAGGCGGGGCTCAGCGGACCCGCGAGACCGCTCAGCGGGGCCAACAGGGAACAGCGGTATATTGAACTCATGAGGAGCATGCAGTTTGGTAAGTGATTGATTGATTGATTACATCCAAGCGACA
Source organism: Tuta absoluta (assembly GCA_027580185.1). Taxonomy (NCBI): domain Eukaryota; kingdom Metazoa; phylum Arthropoda; class Insecta; order Lepidoptera; family Gelechiidae; genus Tuta; species Tuta absoluta. The sequence continues at coordinate 3,460,026 of JAQAHW010000029.1, read as the reverse complement.
TCGGCGCTGCTGTGTCGCGACACGGAGCAGCAGGGGGCGGGGCTCAGCGGACCCGCGAGACCGCTCAGCGGGGCCAACAGGGAACAGCGGTATATTGAACTCATGAGGAGCATGCAGTTTGGTAAGTGATTGATTGATTGATTACATCCAAGCGACATCGGCGCTGCTGTGTCGCGACACGGAGCAGCAGGGGGCGGGGCTCAGCGGACCCGCGAGACCGCTCAGCGGGGCCAACAGGGAACAGCGGTATATTGAACTCATGAGGAGCATGCAGTTTGGTAAGTGATTGATTGATTGATTACATCCAAGCGACATCGGCGCTGCTGTGTCGCGACACGGAGCAGCAGGAGGCGGGGCTCAGCGGACCCGCGAGACCGCTCAGCGGGGCCAACAGGGAACAGCGGTATATTGAACTCATGAGGAGCATGCAGTTTGGTAAGTGATTGATTGATTGATTACATCCAAGCGACATCGGCGCTGCTGTGTCGCGACACGGAGCAGCAGGAGGCGGGGCTCAGCGGACCCGCGAGACCGCTCAGCGGGGCCAACAGGGAACAGCGGTATATTGAACTCATGAGGAGCATGCAGTTTGGTAAGTGATTGATTGATTGCTGACATCCAAGCGACATCGGCGCTGCTGTGTCGCGACACGGAGCAGCAGGAGGCGGGGCTCAGCGGACCCGCGAGACCGCTCAGCGGGGCCAACAGGGAACAGCGGTATATTGAACTCATGAGGAGCATGCAGTTTGGTAAGTGATTGATTGATTACATCCAAGCGACATCGGCGCTGCTGTGTCGCGACACGGAGCAGCAGGAGGCGGGGCTCAGCGGACCCGCGAGACCGCTCAGCGGGGCCAACAGGGAACAGCGGTATATTGAACTCATGAGGAGCATGCAGTTTGGTAAGTATACCATACATAGTTGGCAATAAATCTATTGATTAATTAGAAAAGCTGAATATTTCTTTTTTCTACGTTTAGTAACAATAACGCTATCTGTTTTTATAAGATTTTTGGTCAAAATACATTTAAATTAGACATTCCTTTAATATCATTATTTCTCGACTTCAGCAAGGCCTATAAGGATCTCATCATGATCCTTATGAATTAATTATGAGATCCCACCACTTGAATTACGTTTCCAAAGACGTTTTTTTAGCAACTTAAAACAGTGCACTCGTACTTTAAATTGCTCTGCTAAGATATAACACAAAATGTCATTATACATTAGGCATCTCGCAAGGATGTATACTAGATCCACTGCTCTTTTTCATACACTGGTTTTTATAACATTTAATATGTACGTATGGCGAATGTCAATGTTCAACAGTTGTGTGTCTATTGTAGTGTTTACCTACTTTAAAATAGGTTAAGTGAAAGAGGAAATGTTGTTCTTTTCTAATAAATCAGTCTACAGTCAACCACGGTGTTTCCTTGACGCACCATTGGCGAAGAAGATGGGATATTTTTTATCGGTTATCGCTTATCCACGTGTGCAAAATTCGATCAAAATGCCTATCGGCAAGTTAGAATCTTTTAAATTCCAATCAGTGGCCGGCTTATATTCGTCGCGTAAATCAGTAAATTATTCTTCATCAATATCAACATGAAACGTTTTTTACAGAAACATTCGAGATGATAGTGGAGTGCGGCGAGAGCGCGGGCGGCGCCGGCGGGTTCAAGTTCACGGTGCCGTACCACTTCGAGGGCACCGTGCGCGCGGCCGGGGAGCGCTCGCACCCCGCGCGGATGAAGCGGCTGGCGCAGGAGGCCGCCACGCTCGCCACCAGCCTGCCGCTCTCCTACTCCTCCAGTGTGTTCGTCCGGACGGACACCGACCGGCTCGATGTTATGAAGGTAAGCTCTCACATCTGCAAAACTTGGGATTTTTTTACAATACATAAAACACGCCTTTATTCCTTACGGAGCTTCCTCAGAGCGTTAACGGCCGTAAAACATATATTAACACCACGTCAGACAAAAGTTTGAGGGTCAATCACTATAATGACAGTTTGTCAGCCCATAGCCTAAAATTAAAATTCACATCTAACCCTCGAGTCCCTTAGTCGCCTCTTACGACACCCGTGGGTACGATATGGGATGATGCTATTCTAAGCCGGCATCATAATTATTTGAAGAAATTTACTGTGCACAAACTTCCCTACTTACCCTATAGTTGTTTTTCTTTTGTGCTATTGAATTGAAAGGTGATATAAGAAGCGGAATTCGATGGATTTTCATGGGCAATTTGTTTATTTATTGTGAAATTTATTGTGGTTATTAAATAATCGACTGCTCGCTAAAAGTCCTAACTGATTTCTAATTTAATTGATGTTTCTATATATCTTTAGTGCTCTCGACTTCTTAAGACATTACACAATTTGTTATTCCGAAATCAACCAAGATTAATTCGAAAGCTAGTCTCAAATGAAATGTTATTCTTTCAGGTGTTAATAACAGGCCCTTCAGACACTCCCTATTCCGAAATCTTTAAAGATGAATTCGAAAGCTAGTCTTAAATGAAATGTTATTCTTTCAGGTGTTAATAACAGGCCCTTCAGACACTCCCTATTCCGAAATCTTTAAAGATGAATTCGAAAGCTAGTCTCAAATGAAATGTTATTCTTTCAGGTGTTAATAACAGGCCCTTCAGACACTCCCTATTCCGAAATCTTTAAAGATGAATTCGAAAGCTAGTCTCAAATGAAATGTTATTCTTTCAGGTGTTAATAACAGGCCCTTCAGACACCCCGTACGCGAACGGATGCTTCATCCTGGACGTGTACTTCCCGGCGGAGTACCCGCTGGTGCCGATGCTGATCAACCTGGAGACGACGGGGCGGCACAGCGTGCGCTTCAACCCCAACCTGTACAACGACGGCAAGGTGTGCCTCTCCGTGCTCAACACGTGGCACGGCCGCCCCGAGGAGAAGTGGAACGCGCACACCTCCAGCTTCCTGCAGGTATGTCGGGGAACAATTAAAAAGTTTTTTGGCAACACAGGCTTGCCTGTGGATAAGTCCGGCTGAACGATCCCACGTGCGCGGTGGAAGGCTCCGTAAGGGGCCGCCTGGTTCGCGACCACCATCCCACCTAAGTCTGGCGCCAAGTAGCTTGCTGCGTTCCGTCAGTGTGTGGGAGTGCCAGTGCCTTAACAGGCTTCTTCTGGGTGAGCTCGCTCCATCTTAGACTCTGTCTCTGTCCTATGACCAAGACTAGAGTCAAGAGCAAACCCATCATTAATAAAAAAAAAAAAAGTGATTGATAGCGAAATCTCAAGATGGAAGAAGCAACTTTCTTCAAGGAACATAGGTCGAAAATTGATCAATATGTCGTACATTTTACAACTGGTGATAAGAAACTACTTTCCCCAAGGAACATAGGTCGAAATATAACGAAAAAAATAATATTTAGCTTCCATAAAAAAATAAATTACTTTATTCAATAATACTATCCTGCATTTAATTAAGTAATTTAATTTTAATTTTCATAGTAGTCCAAATCAGCTGATCGGCATTTTTGTAAAGGAGGTCCAATTTTTTTGGTATGTTTCGACCTATGTTCCTTTGGGGAAGTAGTTCGTTATCACAAGCCCGTCTTGAGTTTTCGCTGTCGGTCACTAGTAAAATTTCACCCTATGCAACTCATTTGTTAACAAATCTGAGAGTTGAATGAGGGTTAGATTGACCTCTATCGGTTCCAAAGTTAACAAACACATCAATTCTTACAGGACACTCATTTAAGCTTATTCTTATTGTTACAATTTAATATGCAAAATAAAAGGGACAGGAAATTTCATTCATTCGTAAGATTCAACCATACTGTAAAACGCATGTTTTGATTCCTAATTAATTTTGGTCATACAACGAGTAACAAAAGGGGTATAACAAAGCGAATAGAGGTCAAGGTACTCATGAAACAAAAAAAACCCCATGAAACGTATGTCGAAATATTAAAAAATTACCTTCCGTAGTAAATTAAGTGATCGAGCAATTTTCCATGGGTGGCCAATTTTTTAATGTTTCATACACACATACATACACAAATCACGCCCACATCCCTTACGGGGAAGGCAGAGCGTTAACGGCCGTAAAACGGATATTAACACCACGTCTGACAAAAGTTTGAGGGTCAATCAGATAGCCGTGTATCACCATAGTGATAGGTTGTCAGCCCATCGCCCAAAATTGCAATACACATCCAACCCTTGAGTCCCTTGGTCGCCTCTTACGACACCCATGACTAAGAAACGGGGTGATGGCATTCTAAGCCGGCATCACACGGCATGTTCACGGTTTTAATGTTTCAGCCCATGTTTTATAGGGAAAGTTGTTCAGTTTCATGAGTACCTTGACCTCCTCTCGGTTTTATTTACACTGTTTGATGCACCCTGTATAAATAATAATTAGAGATCTAGTGGTTCGTATCATCTGGTATTTTGATGTTTTAGATGTTCAAACAAAATGACATACATACATACATAAATCACGCCTATATCCCTTCGGGGTAAGCAGAGCGTTAACGGCCGTAAAACGGATATTAACACCACATCTGACAAAAGTTTGAGGGTCAATCAGATAACTGTGTATCACTATAGTGACAGGTTGTCAGCCCATCGCCTAAAATTGCAATACACAACCCTCGAGTCCCTTAGTCGCTTCTTACGACACCCATGGGTAAGACATGGGATGATGCTATTCTAAGCCGGCATCACACGGCAAACAAAATGACAATCCTTGAATAAACCTTTTTTAGAATCTTTGAATGTTGACGTCTGAAAGCTTGTCTTCGCAAGTGCTTTGATTCAAGTTTATTGTATGTTCAGGTGCTAGTATCAATCCAGTCCCTGATCCTGGTGCCGGAGCCCTACTTCAACGAGCCGGGCTACGAGCGGTCGCGCGGCACCCGCGTCGGCTCCTCCGCCAGCCTCGAGTACAACAGCAACATCTACCAGGCCTGCGTGCGCTGGGCCATGCTCGACCACTTGCGGAACCCTGAACCCTGCTTCAAGGAGGTAAGTGAGCAACAAACTCGATCAGATCTTTAAAAAATTCAATGAGACTTAGAAGATTTAATAGGACGTAAACAAATTTTAATCAAAATAAAATAAGATTCAATTATATCTTCTAGATTCATTTTGACTCAGACAAATCTTGTCATTGTCGTAATGTAAAGACAATGACAAGATACAATGAGACTTTAACAAGATTCAATTAGACTTCGACAAGATTCAATTAGACATCGACAAGATTCAATTAGACTTCGACAAGATTCAATAAGACTTCGACAAGATTCAATTAGACATCGACAAGATGCAATTAGACATCGACAAGATTCAATTAGACTTCGACAAGATTCAATTAGACATTGACATAATGTAAAGACAATAGCAAGATTCAATGAGACTTTTACAAGATTCAATTAGACTCCGACAAGCTTCAATAGTACCTCGACAAGTATTAATTTAACTTTGACTAGAGTCATACCTACCTACTATATAATGAATGAATGAATGAAGTGAACTTGAATTGTCCCCAGGTGATACAGACGCACTTCTGGATCAAACGCAATGAGATAATGCAGACCGTGGGCAACTGGATCACCGAACTAGAGGGGCAGAGCGGTGACGAGCGCACGCAGCGCTCCATACAGCTCAACCTCATGGCTCTAAAGGTAACTATATCGATATGCCACTTAACGGTTATCCATGGCCCAGGCCGCACTCTACAGAATATTTACAATGTGTTTGTTTTTACACGACGCCCAACCAAATAGAGTTCATGTATGTATCTATGTATGGATGTATATATGTGCGATTATTTAAAGTACTGCAACACGTTAACCACTGAACTGATTCGAATGGGAATTGTATCGGAAGAATCCTTGCACTATCCCGAGTGTCATAGGTTAGGCTTTATCTCAAAAAGCAGTCGTGTTTTTCAATTTATAATACTTGTTAAAATAGTTTCGAAGCGTGACAAAAATATAGACACTCCACAGAAGTTTTATTGAATGTGTTTCTCTGGTCAGAGGTGTATTTTCTAAGCATTAGACATTTGTCCAACATTCCCATTTGTAATTCAGTCTCTCACGAAATCCAATTCGCTTAAGCCAGTTTAATCGTATTTCCTAAACAGTAGAAATCTGTATTGCCATTTTATTAAAATCTCTTAAACTTTCTCGTGAAACGCAGAAATATTGAAACCCGCCAACCACCATCCCTAGCAAAATTAATTGATTTAATAAAACCGGTAATCTACAACAGTCAAACGAAACTTAGTTTAAAAAGTTATTGCGTCAAATCGTAGTCTTTGGTCAAATGCTTACCTTGGTATTCGATTTTGAAAATCAGCTGTTTTGGAGAGTAGTAAATATGTTTCACAGCATGATACTAGTCATAAAGCTACTAGAGAAAAGGGCTGTTAGATCCGGGATTTCAATTACGAATACTTGGAAAATCAAGCTCCAGGCCAAAATCATTTTATACTTACGTTTCTTGCGACCGAATCTTCAAGACGATATTTGGCTTCACTAGCAACATCAGAGCTCATCGCAATAAAGACCCAACATAAAAGACTGACAGGTGTCACCGTCGCCGGATACGGGTGTGGACGACATGATGATGATGATGATTTTGAGATTGACACCTTTCTCCTAAAAACTGACTTACTCGGTAGTCACGAGATTCAGTAAAATGGGAAAGGAGATAAATATGAACGTAGCATATACCATACAGCAATGCCTTCAATGTCTTGCTTGTTTGAAGTGTGCGCTACATTATATGAAGACTAGTAATGGCAACCAGCTGGAGCTAAACCTTATAATAACGGTTTCAAATGAAGGAGCTTTTTTGCGATTACATTTACATTGCATATCAAAAATATGACTTTATTTTGACGGCCGATGTGGCGCAGTGGTAGTGCGACTGCCTGCGACGCAAAGGTTCCGAGTTCGATTCTCGGTGGGACACTCACAAAATTGATATTTATCACTTTGTGAATTTGTTCCCGGTCTGGTTAGGACATTGCAGGGTGAACCACCTGATTGTCCGGAAAGGAATGGTTCCGGGCTTCGGAGGGCACGTTAAGCCGTCGGTCCCGGTTGCTGTCTATGATTTCTTAGACGGCGGTCGTTACACAACCATGTCAGAGGCCTGGTTAAAAAACTCTTGACACCAGGGTTCATAGGGTCGACAACTCGGTGTCCCAAACGAAAAGGGAGAGACTTTATTTTTGCAATCCGACCGGCCAGTGGCGCCCTCACAAGTTTTTAATTAACTTCTTCAAATCTGAAACGGACAAATTGTTGTCCTATCATATCATATTATTATACAAAAATGAGCTTTTTCGCGTGTTTTAAATTTTAAATCAACTTAACGGTTTATGGTGGCCACCATTTTCCGTTTTAGTGATTATAAAGACGCATTACAATAAAAAGCTTATTGTTGTACCTTGAAATAAACTTATCGTATAGGACAACAATTAGTCCGGTTTAGATTTGTAATCCTTGTTCTTTTTGGTAAATTATTAAAGAACAGGTGAGGGCGCCACTGGACGGTCAGCGCCGCCTTAAAGTTGGAGTTGGCAGCATAATCTACTATTGCAACTTAGCATCGTTCATTTACCACTTATTCCCCCAACAGCGACACTACGTGAAACTACAAGAGGAGCTAGCGAAGTTGCCCTGCCCGCCCGGACTAGAGGACTTGGACGAGCCGTTCACACTGCCGGCTGCACCCCCCGCCGCCGCGCCCCCCTCGCCGTCCCCCGCCACGCCCGCCGCCCCCTCCCCCGCCCTCGCGCCCGCCGCCGCCCCCGCGCCCGCGCCGCCGCAGGATGACATCGACCACGACATGGAGAAAATCGTCTCGCAGGTAAATAATTGACTCTTTGAGTACGATGGCAAGTTATGTCGGGTTTTTCTTTTGACGAGCGGTTCGTAAGCGCAGGTACATTGATTGCTATTTGGAAGAGTTAAATAGCGAAAGTTGGCTTCTCTTACTAACGTGAATGAAATCTTATTTTTTTAAGCATTCTGTTCGATATTTTTATGCAAGCTCTTTGGTACGTTATCCCCTTTCTTATATGTTTATGCAACCTCATCGATCCGCTACTACCTTTCTTGTATGTCTATGCAACCTCGTCGATCCGTTAACCCCTTTCATAAATGTTTATGCAACCTCGTCAATCCGTTAACCCCTTTCTTATTTGTTTATTCAACCTCGTCAATCCGTTAACTCCTTTCTTATATGTTTATGCAACCTCGTCAATCCGTTAACCCCTTACTCGGTCGGTCGTCGGTCTGTTACTATTTCTTATTTTAGAATATACCTAATATTTCTATCGTGTTATTTTTTTCAAACATTCTTGCGCGGCATGGTCCCGGTTAAAGTATAGTATTGTTTTCCCAGGTCCTCGACTGATTGCTGGCCATCGCCTGAACACTCGAGCCTTGCTAACGGCGACCCCTCCCGGCGCCCGGCCCCCGGACCCGGCACCCGGCCGGCAGCGGAGCCCCCTGGACCGCACCGCAGCACCCCGGAACGCGCCGCGCCGACGCTCGATGAAAGTACAAGTAGGTCGCGACACGCATTTACCGTAGCCTGTAGCACATGTACCCGCGCCACGTATAATGGACCCATATCTTTACCGAGTTAACGTTTTTATTTGTAACAGAAGTTTCCTTTTTATATAATGTTTATTTTGTTTAGTAGTTAGGATTTAGTGGGACCTCCGTTTAGTTTAACACGTATTGTGATACTAAAATGGGCCCGCTCGGCGCCCGGTAAGCTATTTAAGACGAGTAGAGTTACGGTCGTGATGTCACTATTTAACTTTACACTATGTATAGTAGGATAGCGTCACTGCTGGGAATAATGAAGGTTCGTGTGCTTACATTTGTAGTCTATATGTCTGTATCCAATCGCACGAAACAAGCACATGTAGCCCGAGTTATTTCCCGGACAGAAAGCGAATACAGACCTTATTCATATTGGGACACTGCTGCACTTCACTGGCGATCAGATAACGCGTTTTGCGAACACTGGAAATCTTTACGAATAGCATAAGTAGTAGAAATTATACAGCTGTGAATGAACGTGAAACGCTTCGTCTGATCCGTTTGTTGACGATGTAACATAAATATAAATTGCGGACGTGATTTTAGCTTTTGTGGTTGTCTTTATATGAATAGGTTGATAACATGACCGCGTAACGCTACGAGGAAGGCGCAGGCTCTCCGCTGGGCGTCCAAACGCTCTGTACATTATATTATACTTTGATGTATATATAAACTGTTTTATTGTGTTTAATTTTTTGTATTTAAGAATATATTGTATCGCGGTAGCGCTCAAAGAGCGCCGGGGAGCTACCACTGTAGCGAGTGTAGCGACGGCGGGCTGGCAAGTTCTCGGTCGGATAACGAGTGTGTGCGTGCCGGGGCGGCGAGCGCAGGGCAGGATATACGCTCCGTACACAAAACTTCCGTATTTCGTCAAGTATGCATGTGAATTAACTTTTAAGTTGTAATTTGAACCTGACTGAATGATAGGCTTGTAGTTCTTCATTGAATCATAAGGTCACTTAAGAAGGTAACGCTCACTCCCTGCGCTCGCCGCCCCGACGCGCTTATGGATGTAAATAGTGGAAATCATCACTAGTGGAGGGTTTCTTATTGTACTTTCATTGCGAGATAAGCTGGATGTAGAACGTTTCTTGTTATATTTGACTGTGAATTTCGGAATGTAAATAAAAATTTATGTTATCGCATTTCTTTCGTTTCATTTCCATTTACTGAATCTCTTAAAAGTCACATACAAGTCATGGAGTCGCCGCAGAGCTGAGCACTTTTTACGAGCAACAGCTCGAGCGGTTTTGAATAGAAATTTGAAAAGGAACTCTACCGAAATTGAAGTAAAGATGACATTGGCTAGAATGACAAACAGCTCTTACGATTGCTGGCGCCGTTTGTCGTTCTAGGCAATTTCACCTCGATTCCAATAACGTATGGTACTTTAAAGGGTCGCCGCAGACCTAACAGCTGCCGCGCGACATTTGCTCGCGATGGCTTTTGACATCTCGTGACATTTGTCCTCTGCGGCCAGTGTTGCAGTGTTGCCAACTACATCATATTAAAATTGAATTCGGTGGTTGGGATGCATCCAGTGACAGGAAATAATACAAACTACGAATACCTACTCACCACAACTATTTTTATCATGATAAACATTCCAATTTCAGCTGAGTCATATTGAACACACTAATTTAAATAGTTTAGATGTAAAAGGGCTTTCCCCTCTAGAAAAATTAAAATCATCGAAATCAAAGTCCTGAAAATTTTGATTTTAATGAGGTTGATATTAGGTGAGCTCATTTTAGTAATTAATATATTTTATTTAATAAAAACAGTATCTTTTTATTTCTACTTTGTTGGCAACACCGAAAAATGATCGCTTGCGACCTGTCATCGCCAGACGGACACAAGCGCACTCAAGATGCGGTCGAGCACCCGCGCGTCAGTCGCGCGCCGCCGCGGGCAACCGCGCGAACAATGGCGCCCATACCTGCCAGAGCACTTTAGCTGTCACCGGCCAATATCGCCCATATATCAATTACGTAAGGGTGATTTTCGGATTTCTAAAAGTGCTCGAGCTGCCACTCGCAAAAACGGCGGTTTGGTCTGCGGCGGCCCATAGTGGTATAAACAATCCCCCACACAAACTAATAATGATCTTCGACGCATAATGTTACTTGAGCTAAATGACACGAGACATGAATGACCCACCCACACAATGACACCATATGATGAAAGTCGGCAGTGTTGTCAACTATTATTTTGGGATAAAAATAATGCAAACAAATATAATTCTTAATTTTGATTTATTTGTTGGTCTATTTACAATGCCACAATTTATATTGACTTACTCAAATTATTATGACTGGGGATAATCTAGCCTCGAACCTAGCTTATTCTTACGCTACAATACTACTCGTTCACTAAGCATTCCACTATAAAACACCTTATGAAATAAATAATTTAGTTCCTATGTTAGTTCAAAAGTAAGATCGAGGCACACTTCCACCAACACTGAATCTATTTTTTCCAAAATAAATGTAACTTTTATCTAGAAAAAAAAAAATTTTCTGTATCTAAGCTAAAATCTCTGCGAATTCGTAAATAAGTAAATCTTAATGTTAATGGAAGTGAGCGAACTACAAAAATAGTGTTATCATATCAACTACTTCCATCACAGATGGAGCTATTTGTGACTTTAAAAAACTATTTATTTACATAAACAGAGTAACATTTCCTATCTACAGTAACATCTATGGTATTTGTGCAAAACATGAAACTGATATTGCTTAGGAATGAAATTTCACGACACATTCCAAAATACAAAACAATACGTAAAAATATAATATCTTCGTATGATGAAGTGTTATGGCACTTTGTGATAATATCAAATTATTGCAACCTTTAGTTGGGGTCTACAACTAAAACTTTCAACATGTTAGCAGAGAATGTTGTTAAATGCTTAAAAAATGCATTAAAGTGATTTGAAGATGCAATCTGAAAAACTGTTCATAATTCTGAGAGGCTTTGTAATACACGTACTGTGCCAGAGTCAGTAGCAAAAATTGTTTATTTTCTTAGTAGTGCTTCCTATAAACACCGCTGTGGATGGATTGACTCGCAACGATGTATCTGCGGCGCGGATAAACAGACAGTATGGCACATACTTGCGGAATGTCCCAATACCTGTTACCCCGGACCCCCTGATGACCTGATCAGCCTTAACGACGACGCCATAAAATGGCTTAAAGGACTAGTTATACATTTGTAATTTATTGTTACTTAAAATAGTTTCTTGTGTACCATTGCCATACGATTTATTTTCTTTACACAAACCCTTTGTATCAAATAGCTAAGTGTAACATTCTCTGCTAAGTTGTAGGTTTAGTCGGCCCGTTTCCTACGTCCCTATAGCTAGTGGTGTGGTGTCTACTTCTTCTGCCGCCAGCCCTCGTCCGCCTGCAGGCTGAGCTCGGCGGGGTCCAGCTGTCCGGCCTCCACGCACGACTTGCAGCAGAATCTGCGCAATAATACATTATACACGTCAATAAAAATAAAATATTTTCGGAAGAGTAATTGTTTGGGCACATTTGAAAATAAGCAAAAGTAGGTGGGTATATAGTAATGTGCTTTGGCACAGAACAATAGATTTTAATAAACACAACACTGAAAAACTGATACCAGGGTTCATCGGGTCGTTGGACGACTCAGTGTCCCACACGAAAGAAGAATAAACACAACAACATTTATTTCATTACAAATTAAGATAAAAGGTAGGATTTATACTGGGCCTCTTCTCTTTGTAGGTACGAGTACAATAGTCTAGAAACTGGACTATTAAGTAAGTCACATTATGCAGTTTTTAAACGCTACAGTAGATCACCTATGATTGATATTGATTCCCATGGGAATACGAACTTTTCAAGCATTCGCGATTACTTTCACACATTTCGGTAATTTAAGCGGGTCTATCGCAATAGTTTTTAGGTAAATATTCAAATGTGGTCATGTTATGTTATGTTATGTTATGTTATTTTATTTGGTAATAGAAAATTACATGTCAAATTCAATTAAATAATCTTAGATAGATAACAGTGTACAAACCATTTTAAATAATAATTAATTATTAATAACATTTTCAAAAATCATAAAAAGGCGTATGTCATAGTATCAAAAATAATTATAAAATAAAAATTAAAATTACTTCCTAATACATTAGGAAATCGCAACAGTTATTTACGTTGAAGCATTTCGTCAACTGAGTAGAACGCTTGCTCGATTAACCACCGCTTAAGCTGGTGTTTAAAAATACTAAGACTAGATGCCTCGGTGACGTTGATAGGTAGCTGGTTGTAAATCGCCGGCCCCATCACATGCGTTAACTTATTTGATTTCGCAAGACGGTGTCTGATTGGTACCAGTTTGTCAGCGTTGCGCGTATTGTATCTGTGGATATCTCTGTTCCTTGAGAAAAGGTGGAGATTCACCCGCACATACAACGACACTTGCAGAATTACTAGTGAGGGGAGTGTGAGAATGCCCAACGATTTAAAATAGGGGCGTGCGGTGGTATCTTGCGGTATTTTCGCTATTATACGAATCGCACGCTTTTGAGCGACAAAAGCACGCTTCCACTCAGCAGCGCATCCCCACAGCTCTACTCCGTATTGTATCACGGATTGTACCAGAGCAAAATAGCATGTACGCACTACTTGCTCTGAGACAACGCGCGATATTCTTCTCAGCGCAAAACACGCACCATTCAGCCTGCCACACAATTTGTCAATTTGGGGTTCCCATGTCATTCGTCTGTCTAGCAGAAAACCCAGAAATTTTGTTGATGCTACTTGTTCTAACTTATTGCCATCAATTAAGACTATCGCTGATTTCATTACTCTTCCTGAGAGATCGAAAGGTCGCGGGCTAACTATCAAAATGTGTTAGAAATTGATCTTATTACAATCCAAGTAGTGCTGAGTCCAATATTCAATCGCTCAGGGCTTAGATAATAATAGAGTATGAAGCGATACTTACTTGGAGTAGTATTTGTGTTGGCAGAACTTGCTGCGCACGATCAGTTGACAGTTCGCGAAGAACGGATTGTCCGTGCACTTCGCTGGTACGTACACTCCTGGAATAGAAACGAAATCTCTATTATATAAATTGCATCATCATCCATACACATCACACGGTCGCTTCATAAATAATTACATTTCCGTTTTAGGAATTATGCCTATTGGTCGCAGAGGAGTAGGAAAAGGAAAGTAAAAGCAGATCGCTAGCTACTCTACTATAGCAGGGGGGTTTCACTCCACGGTTTAGGTATGTTCCGCCGGCGGGTTCCCTACGGGGACTAATCTCCGCGGGTTGTCACTTGTCGTCGCCAGACCGCCAGTGTGCCGCTAGCCGCCGCACTGTACGCACGCACGTGCTGCTTGCGCGCACACTTACTTGACAAGTCGTTTACAAATGGTTAATGTCTTAATTTAAATTAGTTAAATGTCTTGTCGTAGCTAGTTACGAAAAACTGGTTACGAAAGTGCACGAAGGGTACTTGTGGCGCGTTAATTGTCTTCACTAGGAATGTTGTGACTGTAAAGCCTCGTGCTTGTTATTTCTAAAGAGTTACTAGTTTCATGGAGGGATAACATATCGACGTACCTTGCACGCTGATCTGCACGGTGGAGTAGTGCGAGGAGTAGGCGTTGCCGGCGTGACAGCCGTACTCGCCGCTGTCATTAGTGTTCACGTTGCTGATCGTCAGTCGCGCGTCTGCAAACACAAGGAGGTTGTATGCAGTAAACTTGACAAGGTCATCCGTCAAAGAAGTATCTCTGTAATCACTAGCGATGAAGAAATCCAAAAGAAGTATAGAATCATAGGTATTGATCAGATATGTGCGTCCCGTCCTTCCTTCTTGCTACGAGAAATTATTCTGGTTCAAGGTATGGTTGCTTGGTAAACATGAAACTTGAAACAATATGTATAGGCTGTGGGGAAAGAGAATAGGCAAAAAGAGAACTAATATTTTTTTCATACATTGCTATGACATTTCTGATACGGAGGCACAGAGTCGCCCCCAAATCTGACGCCGATTCTTTTTCCGCACAGTCTCTAGGTAAGGTACTGTACCTGTAACTTGCATGCGGTCGGTAGACTCCAGCCTGGCTCCGTCCTTGGTCCAGTACACGTCGGGCGTGGGGAAGCCATCCACCTCGCACGGCAGGCTCAGCTCGGCGCCGGGAGACACTGTCGAGCTCGGCGCCAGGAGACGCGTGCTCACTTGCACTATACGGGGAACAAAGCTTATTATTGTGTTCATGGAACGATGCAGTTTTTATTACTTTCGCAGTAGCTTTATTTGTTGGTATAGCTGTTGGTTGTGTGATGAAAATACTTCAAGGCAGTAAGTACTACGACCGTCGTACGGTGTTTACATCACTCGTTTTAGTGACAATATTCGTCATGATAAGTTTAGGAATGTAAAAAAATATAAAAAAAGATATCTATATTCTAAACATTAAGTTTTTTTTCAATGACATAATTGAATTATTTTTTTTAATTTCTAGCGACAATATTCGTCATGATAAGTTTAGGAATGTAAAAAAATATAAAAAAAGATATCTATATTACTATTAATATTCTAAACATTAAGTTTTTTTTCAATGACATTAATTAAATATTTTTTTTTAATTTCTAGTTGAAAAGAAACATCAAGGATCCTAGCTTTATACCGTCGTAATAACATTATCTTGTAACAGTAACACAGATTGTAGAATAAACATTGATAATAAACGTGAGAAGTAACGAATTAGCTAGCTTTATGTGATTTATAAACATCATCTCAATTAGAACAGATCTAGACGTAAACATTGATAACAAAATATCATCAAAATGTTCTCGTATTATAATTATACTAGAGAAACCATGCAAACCTCTGCGGCCAGTGTTGCAGTGTTGCCAACTACATCATATTAAAATTGAATTCGGTGGTTGGGATGCATCCAGTGACAGGAAATAATACAAACTACGAATACCTACTCACCACAACTATTTTTATCATGATAAACATTCCAATTTCAGCTGAGTCATATTGAACACACTAATTTAAATAGTTTAGATGTAAAAGGGCTTTCCCCTCTAGAAAAATTAAAATCATCGAAATCAAAGTCCTGAAAATTTTGATTTTAATGAGGTTGATATTAGGTGAGCTCATTTTAGTAATTAATATATTTTATTTAATAAAAACAGTATCTTTTTATTTCTACTTTGTTGGCAACACCGAAAAATGATCGCTTGCGACCTGTCATCGCCAGACGGACACAAGCGCACTCAAGATGCGGTCGAGCACCCGCGCGTCAGTCGCGCGCCGCCGCGGGCAACCGCGCGAACAATGGCGCCCATACCTGCCAGAGCACTTTAGCTGTCACCGGCCAATATCGCCCATATATCAATTACGTAAGGGTGATTTTCGGATTTCTAAAAGTGCTCGAGCTGCCACTCGCAAAAACGGCGGTTTGGTCTGCGGCGGCCCATAGTGGTATAAACAATCCCCCACACAAACTAATAATGATCTTCGACGCATAATGTTACTTGAGCTAAATGACACGAGACATGAATGACCCACCCACACAATGACACCATATGATGAAAGTCGGCAGTGTTGTCAACTATTATTTTGGGATAAAAATAATGCAAACAAATATAATTCTTAATTTTGATTTATTTGTTGGTCTATTTACAATGCCACAATTTATATTGACTTACTCAAATTATTATGACTGGGGATAATCTAGCCTCGAACCTAGCTTATTCTTACGCTACAATACTACTCGTTCACTAAGCATTCCACTATAAAACACCTTATGAAATAAATAATTTAGTTCCTATGTTAGTTCAAAAGTAAGATCGAGGCACACTTCCACCAACACTGAATCTATTTTTTCCAAAATAAATGTAACTTTTATCTAGAAAAAAAAAAAATTTCTGTATCTAAGCTAAAATCTCTGCGAATTCGTAAATAAGTAAATCTTAATGTTAATGGAAGTGAGCGAACTACAAAAATAGTGTTATCATATCAACTACTTCCATCACAGATGGAGCTATTTGTGACTTTAAAAAACTATTTATTTACATAAACAGAGTAACATTTCCTATCTACAGTAACATCTATGGTATTTGTGCAAAACATGAAACTGATATTGCTTAGGAATGAAATTTCACGACACATTCCAAAATACAAAACAATACGTAAAAATATAATATCTTCGTATGATGAAGTGTTATGGCACTTTGTGATAATATCAAATTATTGCAACCTTTAGTTGGGGTCTACAACTAAAACTTTCAACATGTTAGCAGAGAATGTTGTTAAATGCTTAAAAAATGCATTAAAGTGATTTGAAGATGCAATCTGAAAAACTGTTCATAATTCTGAGAGGCTTTGTAATACACGTACTGTGCCAGAGTCAGTAGCAAAAATTGTTTATTTTCTTAGTAGTGCTTCCTATAAACACCGCTGTGGATGGATTGACTCGCAACGATGTATCTGCGGCGCGGATAAACAGACAGTATGGCACATACTTGCGGAATGTCCCAATACCTGTTACCCCGGACCCCCTGATGACCTGATCAGCCTTAACGACGACGCCATAAAATGGCTTAAAGGACTAGTTATACATTTGTAATTTATTGTTACTTAAAATAGTTTCTTGTGTACCATTGCCATACGATTTATTTTCTTTACACAAACCCTTTGTATCAAATAGCTAAGTGTAACATTCTCTGCTAAGTTGTAGGTTTAGTCGGCCCGTTTCCTACGTCCCTATAGCTAGTGGTGTGGTGTCTACTTCTTCTGCCGCCAGCCCTCGTCCGCCTGCAGGCTGAGCTCGGCGGGGTCCAGCTGTCCGGCCTCCACGCACGACTTGCAGCAGAATCTGCGCAATAATACATTATACACGTCAATAAAAATAAAATATTTTCGGAAGAGTAATTGTTTGGGCACATTTGAAAATAAGCAAAAGTAGGTGGGTATATAGTAATGTGCTTTGGCACAGAACAATAGATTTTAATAAACACAACACTGAAAAACTGATACCAGGGTTCATCGGGTCGTTGGACGACTCAGTGTCCCACACGAAAGAAGAATAAACACAACAACATTTATTTCATTACAAATTAAGATAAAAGGTAGGATTTATACTGGGCCTCTTCTCTTTGTAGGTACGAGTACAATAGTCTAGAAACTGGACTATTAAGTAAGTCACATTATGCAGTTTTTAAACGCTACAGTAGATCACCTATGATTGATATTGATTCCCATGGGAATACGAACTTTTCAAGCATTCGCGATTACTTTCACACATTTCGGTAATTTAAGCGGGTCTATCGCAATAGTTTTTAGGTAAATATTCAAATGTGGTCATGTTATGTTATGTTATGTTATGTTATTTTATTTGGTAATAGAAAATTACATGTCAAATTCAATTAAATAATCTTAGATAGATAACAGTGTACAAACCATTTTAAATAATAATTAATTATTAATAACATTTTCAAAAATCATAAAAAGGCGTATGTCATAGTATCAAAAATAATTATAAAATAAAAATTAAAATTACTTCCTAATACATTAGGAAATCGCAACAGTTATTTACGTTGAAGCATTTCGTCAACTGAGTAGAACGCTTGCTCGATTAACCACCGCTTAAGCTGGTGTTTAAAAATACTAAGACTAGATGCCTCGGTGACGTTGATAGGTAGCTGGTTGTAAATCGCCGGCCCCATCACATGCGTTAACTTATTTGATTTCGCAAGACGGTGTCTGATTGGTACCAGTTTGTCAGCGTTGCGCGTATTGTATCTGTGGATATCTCTGTTCCTTGAGAAAAGGTGGAGATTCACCCGCACATACAACGACACTTGCAGAATTACTAGTGAGGGGAGTGTGAGAATGCCCAACGATTTAAAATAGGGGCGTGCGGTGGTATCTTGCGGTATTTTCGCTATTATACGAATCGCACGCTTTTGAGCGACAAAAGCACGCTTCCACTCAGCAGCGCATCCCCACAGCTCTACTCCGTATTGTATCACGGATTGTACCAGAGCAAAATAGCATGTACGCACTACTTGCTCTGAGACAACGCGCGATATTCTTCTCAGCGCAAAACACGCACCATTCAGCCTGCCACACAATTTGTCAATTTGGGGTTCCCATGTCATTCGTCTGTCTAGCAGAAAACCCAGAAATTTTGTTGATGCTACTTGTTCTAACTTATTGCCATCAATTAAGACTATCGCTGATTTCATTACTCTTCCTGAGAGATCGAAAGGTCGCGGGCTAACTATCAAAATGTGTTAGAAATTGATCTTATTACAATCCAAGTAGTGCTGAGTCCAATATTCAATCGCTCAGGGCTTAGATAATAATAGAGTATGAAGCGATACTTACTTGGAGTAGTATTTGTGTTGGCAGAACTTGCTGCGCACGATCAGTTGACAGTTCGCGAAGAACGGATTGTCCGTGCACTTCGCTGGTACGTACACTCCTGGAATAGAAACGAAATCTCTATTATATAAATTGCATCATCATCCATACACATCACACGGTCGCTTCATAAATAATTACATTTCCGTTTTAGGAATTATGCCTATTGGTCGCAGAGGAGTAGGAAAAGGAAAGTAAAAGCAGATCGCTAGCTACTCTACTATAGCAGGGGGGTTTCACTCCACGGTTTAGGTATGTTCCGCCGGCGGGTTCCCTACGGGGACTAATCTCCGCGGGTTGTCACTTGTCGTCGCCAGACCGCCAGTGTGCCGCTAGCCGCCGCACTGTACGCACGCACGTGCTGCTTGCGCGCACACTTACTTGACTTTTTTCTGAGTTTTAGTTTTTATTCGTTAAAAAATCGATCGGGTCGTCGACTCGGTGTCCCATTCTATAAGAAGAACAGTTGGACACAAGCATAATTAATTGTTTTTCTATATATACAGTAGTCATTAATAATTTCGTGTAGGTTTATAAATATTTACAAATCTTACAATTCCTTCCGTAGATTAAGTGAACAAATAAGATATATAACAAAATCAGTAACAAAAAATCTGCGTGCACGAATAACATGATGACAAGTGACATCCTTTGGAGTTCGCCGGCGGCTCGGTCATAAAACTGCGATACGCAAGGGAGATTGAGCGTTCGCGCGCGTTCATAAGTTTGAATTTTGTTTGTGAGCGGTTGGGCACACCGAGCGTAGGTATTAATTTATACCTAAACATGTATTTTCTTAGGGAGTGATTCTTCTGTACGTTAGTACTATTATATATTCTGTGACTATAGGCAATAGGCTAACGATCATAGATTCGTTTCATCATGTGTTTGATAACGCATTTCAAAGGGCCGCCGCAGATTAAACGTGAGTTTTTGCGTGCGACAGCTCGAGCACCGAAAATTAACCGCACGTAATCGAAATAAAGGTGACATTTGCTAGAATGACAAATGGCTCTTACAGTCGCCTGGCGACAAGCGTTTGTAATTCTAAGCAATGCCACCTTTATTTCAATTAGGTACGGTTAATTTTTCGATTTACTTTGAAAAGTCCTCTTGTTGGCGCTCGCAAATACGTACGTTTAGTCTGCGGCAGCCTATTGACACAAAATAGGCCGCCGCCAATAGTTACTTTGTGCCATAGACACCAACCTTATTAACTAGTTACGAAACAGTGATTAAATGAAAATGAAAATGAAAATGAAATAACTTTATTCAATGTAGGATAGCATTATCACTTATTGACGTCATGATCGGTCATTGTAAAAAAAAGAAATTTGCATAACGCAATCTTCTTCTTTTTATAACAATTTTGTATTGTCCTAATAGAAAACCGGCTCGGGCGGGATAAAAAAATAAAAATAAAGGCACTGCCTCGGGGCTGGCCAGGTTAATCACACAGCACGTAACTTTACGCCACCACCATTTGTAAACGACTTGTCTTGTGTAATAACGAAAAAAATGTTTTGTCGTAGCTAGTTACGAAAAACTGGTTACGAAAGTGCACGAAGGGTACTTGTGGCGCGTTAATTGTCTTCACTAGGAATGTTGTGACTGTAAAGCCTCGTGCTTGTTATTTCTAAAGAGTTACTAGTTTCATGGAGGGATAACATATCGACGTACCTTGCACGCTGATCTGCACGGTGGAGTAGTGCGAGGAGTAGGCGTTGCCGGCGTGACAGCCGTACTCGCCGCTGTCATTAGTGTTCACGTTGCTGATCGTCAGTCGCGCGTCTGCAAACACAAGGAGGTTGTATGCAGTAAACTTGACAAGGTCATCCGTCAAAGAAGTATCTCTGTAATCACTAGCGATGAAGAAATCCAAAAGAAGTATAGAATCATAGGTATTGATCAGATATGTGCGTCCCGTCCTTCCTTCTTGCTACGAGAAATTATTCTGGTTCAAGGTATGGTTGCTTGGTAAACATGAAACTTGAAACAATATGTATAGGCTGTGGGGAAAGAGAATAGGCAAAAAGAGAACTAATATTTTTTTCATACATTGCTATGACATTTCTGATACGGAGGCACAGAGTCGCCCCCAAATCTGACGCCGATTCTTTTTCCGCACAGTCTCTAGGTAAGGTACTGTACCTGTAACTTGCATGCGGTCGGTAGACTCCAGCCTGGCTCCGTCCTTGGTCCAGTACACGTCGGGCGTGGGGAAGCCATCCACCTCGCACGGCAGGCTCAGCTCGGCGCCGGGAGACACTGTCGAGCTCGGCGCCAGGAGACGCGTGCTCACTTGCACTATACGGGGAACAAAGCTTATTATTGTGTTCATGGAACGATGCAGTTTTTATTACTTTCGCAGTAGCTTTATTTGTTGGTATAGCTGTTGGTTGTGTGATGAAAATACTTCAAGGCAGTAAGTACTACGACCGTCGTACGGTGTTTACATCACTCGTTTTAGTGACAATATTCGTCATGATAAGTTTAGGAATGTAAAAAAATATAAAAAAAGATATCTATATTCTAAACATTAAGTTTTTTTTCAATGACATAATTGAATTATTTTTTTTAATTTCTAGCGACAATATTCGTCATGATAAGTTTAGGAATGTAAAAAAATATAAAAAAAGATATCTATATTACTATTAATATTCTAAACATTAAGTTTTTTTTCAATGACATTAATTGAATATTTTTTTTTAATTTCTAGTTGAAAAGAAACATCAAGGATCCTAGCTTTATACCGTCGTAATAACATTATCTTGTAACAGTAACACAGATTGTAGAATAAACATTGATAATAAACGTGAGAAGTAACGAATTAGCTAGCTTTATGTGATTTATAAACATCATCTCAATTAGAACAGATCTAGACGTAAACATTGATAACAAAATATCATCAAAATGTTCTCGTATTATAATTATACTAGAGAAACCATGCAAGTGGACAACATCAAAACAAACGAATACCATGCATCATGCAACAAATCTAAACAACAGAGCGGGATTTTTATGGAGTTTGACTATCTGATCTTACCCTGGTATACCGGAACATCAATTTCCGGCTGCGGCTGGGTTCTCTCGGTCTGAGGTTGACGGGGAGTCACCACGACCTCTTGTTCCTCTCTCGGCACGATGTACCGTCCCACCATGTAGCCATCGGGGCTGTAAGCTTGCACCACCACCGACCACGACGCCGGCTTGCCGACCCCATTGTACGCCTGGCACGCGTATTCTCCGAGCGTCTCAGAGTTCAGCTGTCTGATTTGTAAGACGTTTCCTCTGGCTTCGTATAGGGAGCTGCTGAACGGCACCATCGGACCGGAGATGCCTCGGTACCAGTAGATGGAGGGTTCGGGGTAGCCGTACGCCAGGCAGCGGATGTTGAGGCTCCTGCCCAGCTCGCCGGTGACCACGCTTGCCGCGTCGCCGGATATCCCCGCCGGGCCCGACACCGGATCTACCACCCCACCCCCGTATGTTAGTCTACTACTCGAGTGAGTGAATGCTTCCTCGGCGTCATGTCGCCTTGGTACCTCGTGGGTGTTAGTCAAAAGCATTCACACACTCAACGGTTAAACTACTTGGAAAATGGAAGGACAAAACAAATGCGGTTAACAATTTGTTTTGGATGTTCCTAGCTGCGAGTTAAACACTGTGTAATTTTTTTTTTAATTTCATTGATCGAAGTGAACAATAACATTCAAGATGTGTCAATATATATTTTTAATTCGTAAATTCAAAATCATTTATTTACCACAAATAATAAAGAAGGAACGTCCAAAACAAAACTGATGAGATAAAGAAAGAAAACATAAAGCGTAGGTATTAACCTTGCGCCTGCACACAGGCCAGCAGCAGCAGAATCAGACTACTTAAGATCATTATTGTAACAAAACTAACAGCACACAATCACGACCAGCTTTTACGGAAGCTAGGCACTAACTGTTTGACCCCGAGACGATTTAATATTACGATAGGGCGCGCGAAATCTACAGCATGAATGCAATTACTCAAATATGGATTGATCTTCTACATATTTATTTTGTAAAAGTTTCTAATGTGACGCGTGACGGGCTTTTTTATGAGTGATAGAGAGAGACTAGACTAGGCAGATCCAGGGCCAGCATAAGGCTGAATGCGCATATGTGAGACATTGTCGACTAGCTCACCTAGAAGAGCGCACTTTAACACAGCGAAATGTTTGCCTTCCCCTTATAGGACTCTCTACCTCTTGATAGAGTATGTAGAGCTCTATATCAGTTTTACTTTTTTACGCACCCTGTATAGTACGGGAAACTACTTATGATAAAAGACTGTTGACTGCAAAAGATTGAACGGTCATAGGTAGTTGTTTGATTGTTGCGTATTTTTACATAATTCGCGTATTAGGGTATTATACTTTCTATAAATAATTTTCGAAATTTTTATTATGTAGCTACTCAATAGTCTAGAGGTATAATAGAAGAGATGACTGAAATGAATATTATGTTTACAAAACTTTATTGTCTTAATCTTTGACACAGATAGAAGGTCTGATGGTCTACTGGGGACGGTAACTGATAAGCCACTATTGGCATTTATATAGATTATTAGGTCAAGTATTTACAAGGCACATCGATTATTCAAGAAAGGGACTTGAAGTAACGGATTCGTATTAACTAAATAGGTTTAGCTTTCGCCAAACCTATTACGTGTCTTAGGTTTAGCTTTCGCCGAAACTATTATGTGTCTTAGGTTTAGCTTTCGCCGAAACTATTATGTGTCTTAGGTTTAGCTTTCGCCAAATCTATTACGTTTCTTAGGTTTAGCTTTCGCCGAAACTATTAGATATGTGTCTTAGGTTTAGCTTTCGCCGAAACTATTATGTGTCTTAGGTTTAGCTTTCGCCAAATCTATTACGTGTCTTAGATTTCTTTAAGACACGTAATTGAAGGTTACGTTGTCTCGTGCTATAGGCAATTCGTTATACCTTACGTTATCAACAAACGACAGATGTGTGCCAATAAACTCTCATCACATCACAACACGTCTGATTTTATAACATTCGTAATGCCTCGATTCGCGGAGCACAATTTCTTGTCATTTTATACCTCTAGTATATCCAATTGGAGACAAAGTGTCCTGTCAGTGTCGAGGTCAATTCCATTGTAATTAAAGTTAGCCAAGCTATCTCACTGATCAACTACCTACTGCTGCTGACGTAAATACATAGACAAGAAGGAAACAAGTAAATAATTTGTAAGATTAGGTAGGAAAGGGTTTAATTCTAGCTACGTTTAAGGATTTCATTCAAAATTACTACTTCTACAAGGGTCAGTAACCAAAGTGCTTTTAGTTAAGAAAATTAACGGAAGACTTTTTTATATAATGTGTAAAATAATACTTTAAATATTTCAAGAGGTGAACCAGCCCAAGAGAAGGAACAACTTTCCCAAAGATCCTTTAGACTGGTTTACCTCCTGAGCATTTTAAACCTGTATTTAAGTAGTTAGCAAATAGAATAAGAAGCGTGTTAGTACAGTAACTCCTCCCTTACCGTTGACCTGCAGATGGATCTCCTGTTTGGCGATGCCCAGTCCGTTGTCAGCCACGCAGATGTACACTCCAGAATCGTTGCGATACAGCGAGACGATCTCCAACGCGCCGTCCGAGAGCAGGCGGTAGCGACCCACTGTGCCGTCGATCTGGGCAAGGCGGAATATTGTCAAGAAATTATACATACATTCATACGAACATATATCACGCCTGTATCCCTTACGGGGTTATCATTAGCCTCACACGTCTGTGACAGGCGATTTAAAGTGTCTGAGGCAGACACTGCGTTGCCTGGGGCGCAATTATGGAAAACGCAGGGCTGCCCAGGCCCTGCGCCACCCTCTCGGCCTTCCTGGCTGGATCCGCAGGAACGACTAGTCGATACGTGCGGAGCCAGATCGGCTGCAGGAGTCTGCCGCGCGGTAGATCTCTGTCACACGCGCCTGACGGAGACCCCGTTCCGGGTTTAATTGTGGAGTTGGCCTCTCCAGGACCGTTGTGCTTGGGTCGGATTTATCTCTCGCTCGTCTTCTTCTTTAACGGGGTAGGCACAGCATAAACGGTCGTTAAAAACGAACATTTACGCAACGTCTGACAAATATTTGAGGGTCATTCAGAAGATTCTGTATAGCCGTCGCAGAATATTGCAATACACAAAATTACTTAGTCGCCTCTTGCGACACCCACGGGTAATAAATGGGGTGATGCTATTCAGTTTAGTCGACATCACACGGCAATATGTTAAAAATTATACACGTTAAAATGATATTAGTCCAAAAAAATATTTAGGCCGGAACGTTTAGCTCGGTTTTCACATTTTGAGGCTGAGGCTATAATATATAATTCTTACTTTTATATATTCCGCCCTTTTTAATGTGTACGGATATCTCTATGACAAAATAGAGCGCAGCCGCCAATACATACTTTGTGTCTCTATAGTGGATCAAATAGAAGCCGGTGGGACGGGTTCACTCCTCGCTTGTATCTAAATGACGTCTAGAAAGCTATCTTACCGTGATCTCTCCCTTCCTCCATGTGATCTTGGGCGGCGGGTTGCCGTGGAACAAGCAGCGCAGTGTTGCCAGACCGCCCTCCTCTGACGTCACTTGCGGTTCCGTTTCAGAGCTCGCCTGAGGAGCTTGGGGCAGTTCTGCAACAGGAAAAATAGCGAAGCATTGATCAGACAAATGTGAAGAGGACTTCAGCCTTCCACACGTAATTAGTACGTATACAAACTAACACCAATATGAAGAATTCAAACTACAGTTAAAGGGGAGTATTTATTAACTAAACCATCAGTCATCAAGCTTAAACGCCTGTTTGCAGGCGTCACTACATCGTTCGCAGTACAATCCGATGAAAATATTACATCACTATTTAATTTCAAAAAGTTTTTACGTTTTTCGGGTACCGGATCTGATCGAATATCCCCGAATCTACCAAAGCGGTACTGGCGTGCAATCCCTACTGGTAAAACCACCTGGTACTCACCAGGTGTGTATGTGGTAGTCCTAGGAGCCGGGT
Source organism: Tuta absoluta (assembly GCA_027580185.1). Lineage (NCBI taxonomy): Eukaryota > Metazoa > Arthropoda > Insecta > Lepidoptera > Gelechiidae > Tuta > Tuta absoluta. Next base: position 3,433,899 of record JAQAHW010000029.1, on the reverse strand, counting down.
TGGTCGGGGTAGCGGGTTCGAGGCACAGTTGCGAGCATCCCACATCACAACACTTGCCGACGCCTCTGCAGTCCGCGTCATCGCTACATTCACGACGACATTTTCCAGGGACTTCGGATTCGGGTAATCCTTGCGCTGGGCATGTGCCTGGTTTGTTCACTAAAAAAAAAACTCAGGCTTTAAAGTCATATTTAACTTATAGATCAAAATTCAGGGGACCTCCCATAAAAGCCGAAAAGTAAAAAGATTGATAAATGTGGCATAAGCGAAAGAAGTTTGTATCAACCGTGAAGGATGAAAATTAGAGGCATCTTGATCTAAGTCTACTTCTTGGAATGACCGTGTATTCATAATCTCTCGTGGCGTTCACACAACACAACGACGAAAAAATTAAATGATTTCGGATCATTGAATGAATATCTATTAGTTAAGTGTAGTGGTCACCATTTTCTGAAAAGTTTTAGTATTTGGTGGTAATTTTAGAAAATGGCTTATCGGACGTGGCTATAATATAACAAAGTTGTTTAAAATTTTACAGCTGTTTACACTCTGCTTACTCCACAAGAGATAAAGGCTTAATGTGTGTATGTATGCGGTGAACTCTATACGTACTAGTTCTGCATTCTGGTGTGACTTGGGGCTCCCGGGTGACGGGGTCCCGGTACTGCCTGGCCACGCAGCGCTCGCCCGGCGGACACTGCATGACCGAGCACGGGTGATCCATACAGCGACATCTGGAAACAGCAATCAATTTGTCAAGCATTATACCTACTGTGTATGTATGTATACCTACTTGTGTAGTGTGACTGTTTACACTTTAGGATAGCTTACTAAATAAAATGGACATACCGGTTGGGTCAAATAGTGACGTCCAAAGACAAAACCTTAATGCCTAACACTGAGGGGTATCCGAATCACCCCCATGTTCGTTCAGCGATTTTTGTAGTTACCGAGGGAAAATTCTATTAGGAGGTGACTCTGTATGATGATGACAAAACAACATTTTGAGATTGCACCATTAATTCTTAGACTGATAAAAGAAAACATCAGTAAGGTTTTAGTAGGGCAGCATTTTGCAATCTCCTGCATGCATTAAAATCTCCGCGACCGTTCGTGTCAGACATATCAGACGTCTATGATGATTGGAAAACTCCGTGATGTGATGAGGTCGTCAGTTACATTCATACTGAGGCCTACTAGCTGTAGTAGGTGGTTATATAACTCAGCCCCCAGGGTTCATATGGTCGTTCGTCGCCTCGAAGTCCCACATAAAAGAAGAAATCTGATTCATAGTTAAAATTTCAACGGGATCTTACCGACGAATCTATATATTATTACGAGTTCCCCAAAATTTCGACGCTGTTGTAAGCATCATGGTCACAACGCAAATAGTGTCATAGTGTAAACAACCGCGAAAGTTTAAAGTTAAGTAAACAAGTCTGACATTAAATGCGGTGAAGGTACCTCTCGCATCCATCGTTCCCAACGCTCCTCTCCAGGCCGAAGTTACAGATGAGGCTGTCACACTCCTGCTTGAACGCCGAGCAGTCCGGTACTACCTCGTTGGTTTCTGTATGGGTATGGGCAGGTTTACATTATATACCACAATAAGATACTTCATTGCACAAAAAAGGCCAAGGCCTTGCGCCCATACCGTGCACATTCCAGGTTCAGTGGTAGCCTAGTATGAGCAAAGTAAAAGTAGGTGGATCATTGGCGTCGTCGTTAGGGTTGCAGTAAGTTTAGCTTTTACATAATCTACAATGTAGTGAGGGAAAATATTTCATCAAGACACCAGCAAACGTCCGCCATATTGATATCCAACATGTTCATTGAATTGTCGCTAATGCTGTTGGTATGAACTTAGGTATAATACAAAAATAACAGGTAAAAGCAGAAGGGTTAAAAGAATGTGTCGATGTGCGTGAAAGAAAGAAGCGTGAGTGAAAGCAGTGAGAATGAGTGCAAAAGCTAAAACGATCATCGAGCTGGCTTTCCGTGTAAAGAGTAAAGAGAAGCAAAGGAAAGTTGTAGAGAAAATTCGTGTGCGGGATAGAAACATTACAGGCACTGACGTCCATATAACTGTAATACTTATGTATGTAATATTGCGACGTTCAAAAACAAAAGGGGCAGCCTCGGGTATTCAAAGTATAGACAAGATTCGAGTCGTTCAATATTCTTGCTTTAGTGCTTGCAACGGCTTACAAGTAAACTGAGGTGATCTCATTACATTAAGTACGCCTTTGTGCGCCAGCCCTTTATATTCTACAACATTGATTGTACGAGACACCAGTCATTCTACCAATTCCACAGTAGCGCCAGAACGTTGAGCGAAGCGAGAGCGAAAGTACCGGGCTCTTCAGGTTCCGGCTGGTACGGCTCCAGCTCGTACGGCTTGCAGAGCGCCTCACACTCCTCGAAGGAGCGGAAGTTGTTGTCATTCCCGCCGCAGCCAGTGTACACAAACACCTGGCAGTCCTGGTGTTGCTCGCTGTAGAACCAGCGCCGCTGTGACAGCTGCGCGCACTCCGGGTCGCCTGTATCCGCCGGCTGCAGGCACACCGGATCTGCCCCCAGCCCCTCCACCGTTAGTCTCCCGAGATGTGCTCAAGCAATTTTTAGATGTATGATGTGGATGGGCTGATCGTGATTCAATATAAATGCTCCTTATGTATAGATAATAAAAATGTAACGACAATAGGCATAGTTATACGTGCGGAAGAAAAATTAGGAAGAGAACTACCTACTCAGTGAATACCAAACGAAACCCAATTAGTTAGAAACGAAGGTTAGTGAAGAAGCAGGGAAAATGGTCAACCTTCTTTCAAGTTGTCAGACTATGTTAAACATACATGTGGGAACCTAACGTATAAGGTCTCACCTTGTGTGGAAGTTCCACAGATGGCTTCGCACTCGTCAATATCCGAGAACCTGTTGGGTCCACCTTGGCAGCCTCCGTAAACGAAGGCCTGGCAACCCCGGATCGGGTCGAAGTAGAACTTCGGGAAGTAGGCGCGGCATGGGCCAGGGTCCAGAGGTGAGCTGCAGGGGTCTGTCAAACGTGGAAAGTGCAGTGATGGAGTGAAACAGAAGAGTAGCAGAGGGTGAACCGTATTCAAGAAGATAAATGTGATCTTAAAAGTGCATAGTGACATTTTCACAGTTCTAGGGACGACATGCACGGATCTATTGAACGAGTAAGGAGCAGTAGTGATAAGATAAAGTGTAAGAAGTAAGGTAGGACGAAACTTGTAGTAAGTAGGAAAGATATGGCGAAAGAAATGTCAAAATTCATCTTCCTTCTGTATTTAAAAGTTGAAGATATCCAGCCATTTATTACCGAGTCCTCTGAAGGCTCCACATTGCCGTTCGCATTCCTCGTCGGTCCTGTAGCTGTTGGGGTAGCGGCAGTCTCCTATCGGCGCGCCCTGGCATCTCCCGGTCGTCTCGTCGTAGTAGAACACGGTGGAGTTCTGCCCGCATGGCTCTAGTGAGTCAGGAGTGCGGCATTGCTCGTCCACTGGCTGCTGAAAGATTGTTTCCATTTGGATCTCGTCGTCTTGCCGTGAGGGACAATAAGTAGAAAAAGGACCAGATGAACCCTCATAAGACGTATTATAATTAATTATCCTTGAAACTCTTTAGTCAACCAACCTATCCTCCTTGCAAAAAAGCTGACCCTTGAAAATCTAGGAAACTAGCTGGACCGCACATATTCTGGGAATAGGACACAGACCGTTCTGAACGCTGTATTTGTGTTTTGCTGTAAACCACTTGCCGTTTGAATTAAATATATTTGTTTTGGGGTAAAAGCTCTTTTATCAAAGGATAATTTTGTATATTGCTATGCTTACCTGTGGCTGTTGTGGTTGTGGAGTGGCAGGCTGGGGAGGTTGTCTTCTGCATTGGCCTTCGCATTGCTCTTGACTATCGAATCTGTGGAAATAAAAATATAATAAAATTGACGACATGTCGTCTGCGGCCGGGACTTGACCCTGGGACCGTGGAACATTTGTTCCACCGCTCTGACACCTGAACTACCGGAGTCATGACTACTGTACCCAAATTATCTGAAATATTTATTTGCGTTTCATATTGTCCAAAGATTGTAGGTTAAATTATTCTAGACACAAACATCAACGATCGACCAATAGCGACCTTAGTAGAAGTTATTTTTTCAAGTTACAGTGGAAGTTAATGTGTTTGTATGGGAATCGAACCTGTTGTCGTTGCCGTCGCAGCCGGTGTAGACGAACTGCAGGCAGGCGTCGCGCGATTCGTCGAAGTGCCACTTGATCTCGTAGCCGAGGCAGTTGCCGGATTGCGGGGGCTGCTTGCACGGATCTATAGAAAGTATTATTATATTATTTCAGAAACCCCTATGCCAGCATGCAGCTGATTTTTTGAGGCTTGTTGTCAATTCTTTTAAACATTTCGTCTTAAGTTCCTTAGAAATAATAGCTCAGTTTTTTTAGTACCTTATCTGATTGCACCCTTTTTGTTAATACAAGATGTAAGAGATGGTGAGGACGGTACCATGCATGTGCTACGAAATGTACCGACTACCTTGTTATGGTCGCAGGTAGCCATTGAATACGCGGTATATGGGAGACGCTGGGGGAGATCTATATTCAGCAGTGTACGCTCACTGTTGTTGTTGATCATTTAGAAAATATACGCACCAGTTTCTGGCACGCACGTCTGCTTGCACTCGTCCTCTGTCGAGAACCGGTTGGGGCCGCCGTGGCAGCCTCCGTATGCGAACTGCTCGCAACGGCGCGTGTCCTGGTCGAAGTAGAACTTGGGAATGAACGAGCGGCATGGACCAGGGTCCTTGGGGTAGCGGCATACATCTGGAAGAGAAACGACACATTGAACGAAGTAGGCCAGGGTTCTTAATATTGTGATAGCGGCACTTATGTACTAAGCAACTACGCATTAGGGTGTCTGCAGATCACAGATTCTTTCATCCAATTCTTTGAAGAATTAATGGATGGTTGCTGCGACTAAAACGCAAGAATAAGACCACACGGTGTCCGACTTTGTTCATTTCTTAATCTTTTTCACGAGCAACAAAAAGGTCCAAAATTTGTCCAACACAAAGGCGGGACAAAAGTAGAAACTTTGTCCGATAGTGGTCCGATAGTTGGTCCTTCTACGCTTCTGCAGAGACAGTAGAGCGATTTAGGCTTGACGTAGTTATGGTATTCGCAGATTTTTGGATGAAGGAGGCCCAAAACAGGGAAGAATTGAAGAAAGGGAGGGAGGCCTTTGGCCTGCAGGGGGACATTACAGGCTAGAAATAGAAGTAATCCAATCTTTATATAATCTAATGTCTATCTAATCCGACCTTATCTCTTCATTTAGTTGAGTTTAGAACCCACCAAGATCACGGAAAGCTCCACAGCTCCTCTGGCAAGCCTCCTCAGTCTGGAAGATGCCTGTTCGTCTGCAGTAGGGTCCAGCTTCAGCGTTGGAGTAGGCGACACAGCCTCGTGACGCCGGGTCGTAGTACCACACGTCGCTGCGAGGACCAGCACAGTCTTCCAGCGATGGGGAGATCTGGCACTGAGGTGGAATTTGTTCCGCCTGTCAAACATTGAAGTGAAAATAAGACATCAAAAACATGTCTGCGTACAAAATCGTGAAATAAATGGGGTCCACAATTTTACCAACTTATGAAATGTAAAAAATCTTTTGGTGCTTTAATCCTTTGAGCTACTTTTTGCTATAGATTTTATACCTGAGTGACAGGTGTAACAGTGGTGACGGTGGTTGCCTGCCCAGCCCTGCAACGCCGCTCGCACTCTTCGTAGGAGCCAAAGCTGTGGACAAAAATATTCAATGAGATTATTATATATTCTTTACAATACAATAATATTTGTTTTAAAAGTAGTTCACAAAGGTGAGCTTATCTCTATAAAGAGATCTCTTCCAGCCAACCTGTAAAACTAAGTACGAAATAAATACGTGCGGGGACAAGATTGCACACAAAGTAAAAAATAACAATATGATAAATAATTATTTGAATAAAGTCAAATAAATACACATAGCTAAACTAATTGAACAATAAATACAACACCAATATATAAATATAAATACATAATATACAAATTTAAGATAATAATAATAAGATTATGCACAATGTGGACAATTTGAGACTTATACGATTTGGGCTTTCCAAAAGCTCTTCTTGCAACACGGATATTTTGGACATAAAGTATTAAATGTTTTAGGCTTTACGTTGATGAATTTGTGAGTCAGTCCATATGTTTTTATAAGTGTAGAAGTTCATACTTGTTGCCGTTGCCGTCGCAGCCTCCGTAGGCGAACTGGCTGCACTGGTCGGTGGTGGGGTCGTAGAAGTAGCGCGTCAGAGAGCCGTCGCATGGGCCTGCGTACATCGGCAGCTGGCACACGTCTAAAAACGATGAGAAAAGATAATATTAGACGGTTGTCTAGTGCCGTGTGATGACGGCTTAGAATAGCATCACCCCATTTCTTTCCCATTGGAGTCGTAAGAGGCGACTAAGGGACTCGAGGGTGTGTATCGGAATTTTAGGCGATAGGCTGACAACCTGTCACTATCGCGATACACATTTTTTTTCGAATGACCTTCAAATATTTGTCAGACGTGGCGTGAATGGCCGTTTTAACCTACCCCTCAGGGGATAATAGGCGTGATATGTGTGTGTGTGGCAGTCAGAGAAGAGTCAATTTGTCTGGTGTTCTTCTCCACGGCTATCAGGCCGTCGTGGAGACGCCTATAGATAGAGGCAGAACCTCCTTGGCGTAGTATCTACTGCGGAGACAAGTACAGTCAAGAAAAGAATCAAGTACCTACAGTCAAAGAGCGATTGGACAGAATCGACCGCAATCTTCCGGGCGAGTCGCCAACCAGAAAAGATTAAAAAGACTTTAATGTTCTTTCAGCTACAGCGATTACACCTCATTATTTAAAGATGATTTCTCCCAAATGCCCGACTACTACTACCTTTCTCCACTGCCCGCCTTTCTCGTACATTGAACCATGTCATTGCCCTCCCCCCTTGCTCACCTTGCACCTGCCCGCAGTAGTGCTCGCAGTACTCCTGGCTGGGGAACTGGTTCCTGTTGCCCCCACACCCTCCATACTCAAACACGACGCAGGCGCCGCGGTTGGCGTCGTACGTCCAGCGCTGTTGCGACTCGCTGCAAGGCCCGCGCTTCGCCGGCAGGAAGCAGTGTTCTGAAAGGTGACACAATTATTCATACATAAGTCATAGCGGGCATTTTTTAAGAAGTCAGTGGATTTAGGTAAATGCCCAGTAGCCAGCCGATGAAAGAGTAAAATTCGGCATTAGCCTATGAATAAGATCAATGAGAATGCATTCCATGAATGGGAGTCAAGAATGCTTCTTATACAAAAAAGGTATTGAGCTTAGTTCTTTGAAAGTTATATATGGTAATAAATGATATAAATAAATATAACAAAAATAGTTTGTAGTTTCATGGGCTGAATATCACAACAAGAAGATTTCGCTATTTCTCTATCACCTTTTGAGAAGCTATCGTGTGGATAGAAAGAGAAGAAGATTCCGATGCTAAATGGATTACTGATCCACCTGTGCGAGGACAATTTGAAATGATATGCTGTTTTTAACTTTGTGGATTAACCATTGCTCCATTTTTACATGTAAGAGCAAAGTCATCGCAAAAATACCTGGTCTGAAGACGTCCTCCTGTGTGACAGGCGCGACGGTCGTAGTGATGGAACTTTCTTTGCAGCGATTCTGGCATTCGCTCTCAGTGCCGAAGTTGTTGCTGTTGCCGCCGCAGCCTCCGTAGTAGAACTGTCTGCATCTGTAAGACAATAGGTTTTGAAAATATGCAAGTAATTTCGAAAAATAAATGGAGCAATAATTGCGTGTATTTGCCTCAGTGTTTCCAAATGAGTTTTGATAAAAGAACAATAGGCGAACTTACCTCTTGGCACCAGTATCGTAGTACCATCTCTCCCTGTAGTTTGCGCAGTCACCGGTAACAGCTGGCAGAGTGCAGAGGTCTTGTACTGCAATAACCAAATGTAATGTCAATAATTTATTTGGGTTCTTTGTATCGTGAGGAGACGTATCAAAACCTCGAATATATGCATAAAAGTTCGTCTTCTTAAAGAAGGGGAGGATTGTAGCGACCCGAACCAAATTGTTAAGATAGAATAGACAGAGAAGGACATTTACATGCGTTAAAAGACATACTGTGTTTAGGTGTACTCTTGCTTAAGGGTGTACCAGATACTAACCAAAGCCTGCCTCCTACTAAAGTATAGGTACAAATTTTCCTTGTTCATAGCCAGGGGTGAAAACTCCAAAATTTATCCTCGTTTTTCCCTTTGTCAAGCAAGACACAACAGCGCTAAATTCAGCGAAAACGAAGCGTTCCGTTAGTAATTCGAAGAGATATATAGTTTGGCAGGCCGAATCTTACCAAATGGGCCAAGGCAAGCTTACGTGCAGCTTTCTGTTGCCGTTGCAGTCGGTTTAGTAGAACAGCACACAGCGGTTCCCCGTCTGGCTGAAGGACCAGGTTGCCACCTGCTCCATGGTCTGACAGTAGTACTCAAGAGTGGAACATTAAGGAAATCTTACCAAATGCACTGGGGCAAGCTTGAGTACAGCTTTCTTCTGACTCAAATCTGTTTCCGTTGCCGTTGCAGCCGGTGTAGTAGAAAGGCACGCATCGGTTCTCCGTCTGACTGAAGGACCAGGCAGCCACTTTCTCCGTGCAGTTCCCAACCTCCTGAGGCTCTTTGCATTGGGCTGTGCAAGGTGGTTAGTCACAAACAAGGTTAGGAAAGTTATAGAAGAAGTGTTGAAGAGAAAATAAGATGCTGGTTATTTGTAACGTAAGGTATTGAAAGCATTCCAGGGTATCATAACAGAAAAAAATTGGTGAAGATATGCAGATATTAGCGTTAACAGACTAACTACAGCACCACCACCATGTTTTTTATCACCAAACACCCATGAATAACACCATACTTCCCAATAGATAATACTATATTGCTTTCATGGTCAGTACCATTTAGTACCTAGGCGTCACAAGAGACGTTCCACCAAATGCTTTGTACTCCTGTTTGCTCTGCATTTTTGCATCGCTTCACCTGAAACATCAAGATTTTTTTTTGTGATGCTGGTGACTCACGTTGTAGCGCGCCGGGTGGGTCGCAGCGCATAACGCAGGCTGCCTCCGAGTTAAAGCGGTTGCCGTTGCCTTCACATCCTCCCCAGATGAACTGTTCGCATCTCCTCGTCTCCGCGTTGAAGCCCCAGCGGCCGAAGTTTCCGGCACACGAGCCACGCTCGATTGGCAGCTGGCAGACGTCTAAAATGTATTTAAATAAGGTTATAAAATTACATTACTTTTCGACAGTAGTAGGCAAACCAGGAGAGACAGAACAAAGATTTAAGTATAGTTAGTAGTCTTACCGCTACTGCGTGCAGGCTCGCACTGCTGCTGACAAAGTTCCCTGGTCTCGAAGTTGTTGTTGTTGCCGAGACATCCTCCCCACACGAACTGACCGCACTGCTCCCTTACGCTGTCGTAGTACCAGCGCAGGTGGTAGCCCGCGCATGCTCCCTTCACCTTGGGCAGCTTGCACGCGTCTATTGCACACAAAAACAAGGTGGTTAGGATCTACCTACTAGCTATTAACCCGGGTAGTGGCACTATACATATGTATGCTTGTGAAAAAGTCCAGTATAACGATATCACTTATGGCAGGTTCAGAAGGGGCAACGTAGCTTGCTACAATGACCAGTGCAGGCTACGTCGTTGTGTAGGAGGGAATGGCAATAACCCTTTTGGGGTTTACAATCTATGGTATTTATAAAGATTAGATCTGTTGGCAAGTATTATGCACGTAATGATTTTTCATAGGGAAATGCGATAACTTTACCTACTGCTGAACTCCTTTTTTTCAGTGTCTTACCCTTGGGCGCCGGTTCCTTGCACACGTCTTCGCACTCCTCCTGGCTGATGAACCTGTTGCCGTTGCCCTCGCAGCCTCCGTACCAGAAGCGAGAGCAGCCGCCGTAGTCCATGTCGTAGGTCCAGTAGACCGTGTAGTTGCGGCAAGAACCGCGGGCTTTTGGTAGACCACAGGCCGCTGTAAAACAGATATTATAGTAACTGAGGTAGTGGAATCAAGAAGAGTCAAGACAAGAGTACTGCTTTGGGATCTACTTCAAAGCTAATATGCATTACACTCTCGCTGTCTTTTGCTCTTTGAAATTTTATACTTGATTCTTACCTTGTCTATTTTCAGGCACATCAGTGCATCCTTGGAACTTCTCTCCTGTAGCCTCAGTCTGACCATCAGGGCAGCATCCGTACTTGCTGGTGGAGCAGTCACACCCAGCTTGGTCAGGTCCAGCGGCCGCGGTCTGGCCGTCTCCGCAGCAACCGTACTTCGATTGCAGGCAGTGGCAACCCTGTAGGTTCGGGCCCTTAGCGATGGTAGATCCGTCGGGGCAGCAACCGAATTGGTAGGTGTTGCAACCGCAGCCTTCGTAGTCTGGACCAGATGCTTCTGTGTGTCTGCCAAAAAAAATATCATTTCATATTTTGCTATCAAGCTACTAGCACAATGAAATCATTTAGCTTATGTCTATATTATACCTGTCAGGACAGCATCCGTGCTCAGTGTATTGACATCCACAGCCTTCATTACGAGGTCCACGAGCAATTGTAATGTTGTCGGGACAGCAACCGTAGTGCGCGTATTGGCAGCCACATCCTGCCCAAAAAGAATATCATATAACTAAACTTTCAATAGAAGTCTACCTAGTTCGGTTGTTTTAGAAGATGGGAGTAGCTTTACCTTCCATGTGTGGTCCTTCAGCAGGTTTGTAGTTATCAGGACAGCAGCCAAAAGCATACTGTAAGCAGCAACCCTCGTATTCTGGACCGTGCGCTGGAGTTTCACCATCAGGACAACAGCCGTATGCGGAAGTGTTGCATGACAGCACGCAACCTTCCATTTGCGGTCCGTGTGCTGGAAAAAAATAATTTTAATCAGTTATCTCACACTGTAGGTTTGTGATCTTGTTGCATTTATCGGACTAAGAATAAATATAACATCCAAAAAGTAAATTAAATTGTTTGCTGATGATAATCAGTATATTTTACCTGGTGAAGTTCCATCAGGACAGCAACCAAATCCAGTTGCGGAGCATGGACATCCCTCATCGTTAGGTCCTTTGGCTTCAGTCTTATGGTCAGAGCAGCATCCGTGTTTGAATTTGGCACAACCCTTCTGGTCTTTAGATGCGGTTTCAGGGCAGCCTTGCTTCTTTGGACCTGTAGCTTGAGTTTTGCCATCTTTGCAGCAGCCGTATCTGTAAGGAAAGATTTACATTACATTTATGTAAAGTGTTCATTAAAATACTGTATGGCACTTACCCAGGAAGGTAAAACATTTTTTTTCGTAAAAACACATACTTGGATGACTTGCAGGCTGGTGGTGGAGGCGGACAACCTTCTTGGTCGTTTCCACCTGCAGGTGTCTTCTTGTCAGATTTGCAGCATCCGAAGAGGGTCTCTTTGCAAGGAATAGTTGGGCATCCTTCGTTTTTGGGCCCAATCGCTGCCGACACGCCGTCAGGACAGCAGCCGTGTTTCGACTCCTTACAAGTCGTGGGGTTGGGGCAACCTATGCAAGTATCAAACAGTATAGTTTTGCATTTCTCGCTGCTAAATGACTTTCGCAACAAATAAACAACTGGTGACAAAAACGCTAATATATAATAGTGAGTTGTAGCTTACCTTCTTCAAACGGTCCAGCAGCTGGAGTTCTCTTGTCTGGACAGCAACCGAACGTGCTAGTCTTGCACTTGGACTTCCTGCGCTTGCAACGTTTCCCTTTCGTTGTAATTTCTTCGATGGTCGATGTCCAAGTCCATTCCGCTAACGAAATAAGCAATTTTTAATATTATGTAATTTTAATACAGAAAATGTTATAAAAAAGGAATAATGCATGCTGGTGTCTTACTTGATTCATCCGTAAATTCAGTTGTTGATTCACTTTCCAGAGTGCTTTCAGTAACTGTAATAAAAATACAATAAAGTTAAATACTTAAGCTATCGTTATGAAGAAAATTTGTTTTTAATAAAAAGGTATTTCGTAAACGTACGTTCACTTTCCGTAGTAGGTCCAGATTCTGTAGTCTCCGTGCTCTCGGTGAGCTCTGATTCAGTCGTTCCTTCGGTGTCAGTCGGGCCAGATTCACTGGTAGCTCCTGATTCAGAGGTAGGTCCTGATTCAGAAGTAGGGCCTGATTCCGTAGTACCCTCAGTATCAGTAGCACCTGATTCGCTAGTAGGGCCGGATTCACTGGTGGCTCCTGATTCACTTGTTGCTACAGACTCGGATGTTTCACCAGATACGGTGCTTTCAGTAGCACTGCTAGATTCTGTTTCTCCTGAAATCAATATGACCGGTTACGCTTTCCTATTTTATCCTTACAAACGCCAAGCGCAATAGAAAAAATTTATCTTAGAATTTACACTCTTCAGAGAGGAAGATAGGTAATATATTTTTGAAGGCTTATATTGCTCAAGCATTAACATTACTAGTAACACCTTTTAAACTATCGCTTACCTGATGATTCGGTGGAACCAGATTCAGTTGTTTCATCAGTAGATCCAGATGGTTCTGAACTGCCAGATACATCAGTGCTGGATTCAGTAGTGCTATCCGACTCTGAAGTGCTGATATCTGTTGAATAGGTTTACTTATGGATTATCCAAATGCTGCAATACGCCCGCCAACTCGCTTGCCAACTTGCTAGCGTGGTGAGTATGGCAATATATGGGGAGGCCTATGTCCAGCAGTGGACTGTTGTGGCTGATACTGTTATGTTATATTTTTCCAAATATATATTATCATAGGATTAGATGGCTAAGTGAAAAATTAACGCTACCTTCAACTGTAGAACTTGAAGTCTCTGAGTCAGTGGTGCTGGTAAGTTCTGAAGTTTCCGTAGTCGAGAAGTCTGTAGTCGATTCTGCCGATTCACTTGTACTAGATAGATCAGTCGAATTGCCAGATTCTGTTGTCGATTCTGAGCTTTCTGGTGTAGTTGAAATGTCATCTGTTTCTGAAGCGCCAGAACTATCGGTGGGGGAAGATTCTGATGTTGCTGAAGATTCTGACGTAGCACCAGACTCAGTTGTTTCTGATGATTCTGTTGATCCTTCTGATTCTGATAATAATGTTGATTCCGTGGATTCCGATTCTTCAGTGGCTGTCGAGTCAGTGCTGCCAGGCGATACAGATGATTCCGTTTCTGAAGTCAAATCTGTTTCCTCGCTTCCTGTCGTTTCAGTGGGCTCTGAACCTGATGACTCAATGGTTGATAGTGTGGGTTCTGTAGACAAAAATTGTTACCCTTATTATTACTATCAAAAGTGATTTCATTGTAAGTATATAAAATAAATTTACAAAATAATTTAATTTAATATGTTTACGAACCTGAACCGGATCCGGATTCTTCAGTGAAGTCAGTTATGGTGCTACCGGAACCTTCCTCTGAAAAAAAGAAGTTTTGTTTTTGCGTGTTTCAATTTCTTAAATTTGATTATGATATCTCTTAATCTAAAAGCCAAAGGCGTAAGTTAATCTTACCTGTCGATGGACTGTCACTGAACATGGTCGACTCAAACAAGTCAGGCTGTAAAAAAGAAAATTCAATATGATCTTATGTAGGTAGGTCTATGAGTTGATTTCTTAAAATGACATAAAAATATCTAGCACAAATCCACAGCGCCATCTAGCCCCAAACTAGAAGCTTGTACTATGGAAACTAGATAACTGCTACTTATTTCCTTATTTTGTAAATAAATACATTAAATACATTGAAAACACCCAGACTAAACACAAATATTTGAATTGACTTAAACATATAATTGTGTCTTGTGGGTATCGAGCCCACAACCCTCGACGTAGCAGACAGGGCAGGCAGCGTACTATCCACTATGCCATCGGGACAGTCAAACTTACTTACTTACTAAGCTACCACAAGTAGACTAACCGTAGTGCTAAATTCATCTTCTTCCTCTTCTTCAGCTCCAAGTCCCTCTTCATCTCCTTCTTCTCCTTCCTCGCAATCATCATAATCGTAATCTTCATCCATGACCGGTGTGGTTGAGGCATCAAGCGGTAGTGTTTCATCTGCAAGATGAGAACATATTGTATGAGAATGATTGAGACAAATGTTAAAAGTATTATCGATAGTATTTTCGAATTTGATTCATCTTCAGATTGTAGATTAGTAGAAATTGCAACCCTCGCAATAAGGCCGCCTAAATTGTACTCTTCTTCTGTTATGTGTTTCTCTGTTGTATACGTGTGCCTTGTGCAACTTATTATATTTGTCTATCCTTAAGTTTTGCTAACCTGCATCGCAAGGTCCCGTGTTGCAGTTATGTGTCATGTCAGGATAAGCGTCTCCGTCGCAGTCTTCCGAAGGCTCGGTTCCCATCAGACACATCGCCTTGCGGTATTGCTCGCCTCCACCGCATTTCGCTGTGCACTATGCAACAAAAAATCATTTGAGTAAAATTATGAATATTAATATCATAACTTACCTAACCTAACTAACTATAAAAGCTATAACAGTTCACTGCTGGGCATGAACCTTTCCCTGTTAGGACGGTATTTGCCATACTTACCGCGCTTGGCAGGTGGATTGGCGGCTTGGCAAGGTGTTGTATCCAAAGAGAACGCTGCTGCCAAGGCTGCCTTCCCCAGGATACATCCCTTAGTACACCCACGGGTAGATATTAGGGTGATGCTTTTCTAAACCGGCACCACACGGCCAATAAAAGCATGCTGACTATTCATTACTAGCTCTATTATTTTTGACGACGATCTCTCAGTAAAGTAAATAACAACGTCAACGGACGTTCAACGTTTCAAAATTAGGAAAAAGCCCTATGTTTGTTAGATGTATTGAACTTTTCTTACCTCACTCCAAGGTCCAGTGTACCACTTCGCAGGGCATTTCTCCGGAGGAATCTCGCAAGTTTTTGAGTCCTTGTACTTCTCATCCGCATCGCAGCGCGCGTCGTCTACCTTCAGCACGGAAGACCCGTCGAAAAGACCGCAGAAGATTTTGCGGGTCTGCACGCCTTTTCCACATTGTACTGAACACTGTAAATCAAGCATTCTTTGAATTTTTCTGCCACAATACACCTTCTCCAATAGGGAAAGGATCCACAAGACATTTTACTTACATTGCTCCATTGAGTGGCGTACCACTGGACATCGCAAGCCGGCAATTTGGATTTGTCGCAAGGTTCCTCAAGGGTTGGTTTCTGGTGGGCTGTGCAGAAGGTGTCATTCACCACTTTCCCTTCCTTTGTCGCGCAGACTGCGTTTCTAGATCGCACCATCGATGTGCAAGAGTCACACTAGAGAAAAATTGTTTTTTTAATTAGTTTGTTATTTTTACCGAACTACATTAGTTACCCAGCTCTACAGATAGGTTATAAAAGTTTTACTGTAGCACTTGTAGTAGGTAATTTAATTAAAACTCTACAAAATCTTTATTATTAGCACTACGGCTTAAATAATTTTCCACGTGAATAGTTCCACTCAAAAGTGTCAAGACCATATTCAGTCAATATAATTTAAGAAATCAGGTCTCATATGAAAATATTTTTTTTTTATTCAATGTAGGATAGTATTATCACCTATTGTCGTAATGATCCGTCATTGTAAAAAAAGAAATTTGTATAACACAATTTTCTTTTTTTATAACAATAATGTATTGTCCTAATAGAAATCCGGCTCATAGTTTCCATAGCCCTGCGTACATAAGATGACCCAGATACACGGTCACTCCACTCACCCCACTCCACTCTGACAGCACCCAGTCGACCCCCTCGCACGGGTGCAGCTCGCATGGCTGCTCAGTGGAAGGCTTCTCCTCGAGACACGCTTCGTCGCTCAGCACGTCGATGCGACCATTGTCTTGCTTGTTGAAGCAGATCACCCGGCGAGTCTGTTTGCCTTCTCCGCAAAGCTTATCGCACTAGACACAAAATAAAACATAGTTTTGTGATGTTTTAGTCTTCAGGTGGTAAAAGTAGTAGGCTCTGTCCACTTTGTTTACTAATTCAACCAGTCAATTAAAAAAATTATTCTGGTTTGGATGTTAGGTTTGCCAGAGTACTTAATTGAAACTGAAGATGAAATAAACGAAGAAGATTACTACTGACGTCCAGCCAATGGTGACAAAATTGGCTTGGATGAAATAGATGACTCGACATGCTGTTATTGTATAAGAAGTCTAGTATACTCTTACCGGTTTCCAGGGTTCCGTATACCACTGCGGGCAGGACGTGTTCTTCCCGCACTCTTGGTAAAGTTCTGGCTTCGGGCCGAGCAGGTCGAAACACTCCTTGTCGGCCACTACAGACGGGTACCTAAAAAAAACTTGCTGTATGTATATCTTTCATTGCTTGCGACGACGAATCGTAAGTAAGTGCAATGCAGACTGCAGTTTGATGAACCAATGAGATAGATCAAACAAAATAGCATTGAACGTCAACGATAGCACGATTGCGTGGAATGTAGCAGACATAAGTCTCAAAATCATGGAGTGCGGAAACGGAAATTTTTCAAATATTTAACTATTTGCATACTTACGAAACATCTAGAGCTATGCATGAAAAAGAAGGAATCCTAAATTACATACAAATTAATGACACAATATTAGTCACAACACATTAAGCTGGTGCTTTATTAACACCATGGTGTCTTTACCCATTAGTGATAATCTTCTCGCAGTGAACAGTCCTTGACCTGGTGCCGCCTTCCCCGCAGGGCTTGCAAGGGCTCCAAGGTCCTTCCACCCAGCGAGCGGCGCAGGGCTGCGTGGCGCAGGTCTGGTTGGTAGCAGGCTTTAGGCCGTCGTCGCAGAGACTCTCGTCTACCGTTTCTAGGTCCTCGCGTGATCGACAGGTTACATCACGAGTTTGATGACCTGGGGAAATAGTTATTGCAAATTAGAGACTTTATTTCATCAGAATTTTCCTATACAACAAGTTGAGATTGTATACGAAGTGGACTGTCGATTATGAGATCTGGATTTCTGGAGTCAAGAAGTAATGATGGTTACCTCCACCACAAGTGGCGCTGCAGGCAGAGAACTCGCCGTGCACCCAGTTGTACTGCTGGTCGGGCGGCGGCGCTACTGACTTCGGAAGACTGTATTCATACTCTATTCCCACATTTTGATCTTGCAGAAGAATCTAGAAGAAAACATTTGTTATAAGAATGATGCTTATAACGTATTAAAATTAACGAAGTCAGCCTGTTGGAGCCCAGAGAGGAATCTTTAGGTTCTGCATGTTAACTTATGTAGGCCGAGGACGAGCAGACCGAATCCGAGTTTCTGTTAAATTCATGACAAAATATGTTCTTAATCGTTATAAAATTCCCACAATTTGACATGTCTGATGTCTTCTCGATTGCGAGAGTCTCTCTATTCATACTAGATTGACAAGACTGGTTTCGTGATTTTCAAAGGACTTACAGAAAGATACAGCGGTTCATTAGTAGGCCCAAGGCAGCGCAGCTTGTCAGGGGCAGGGAATCCTTGCTGGCTGCGTTCGTAATGCCACAGAGCACCGGCGATGTCGATGGTGCGTGGGAAGTCGATGTGGTAGTCTCCATTGAGGTAATACTTCCGGTTGTTCTTTGAGCGGAGCGCTGAAATATAAGCAAACGTTCAAGCTATCGCCATTTGGAAAGATTGCGATCATAGAATCGTCATTACGCAACATAAAAAAGAGTAAATATAAAATACCTGTTAGAAAGTAAATGAAACTACTTACCGAGGTAGTTATTTGAATTTGCTACTTCTGCTATGCTAATTGTGGTGGCTCCAGCCGGGATCAGCAAAATATCATTGTACCCTAAAATATCAAAAAATATTGTTTGTGACAACTCTGCTAGAAAATGGTCATCCATGTAAATGCTCTTAAGTTATGGATGAGGTCATAATGACATCACATTCTACAGAATTGAGTAAAAACAATTATAGGTACATTTTATAGGTCAAGGTCACTCTTAGAAACAAATTGAAGATAAATCAGACCTTGTTGGAGCTTGGTGTCGGGTGGGATTGTGCCTCTGGTGGTTCTGCAGTTGGTGTTGTTGCCTCTACACTCACGACAGTTGTCTTCTTTGGCGTTGGACCCCAGCATCATATCACAACCGACAGGCTGAGGGGAAAACATCAGTGTTTAAGTAGTACGAGATAAATCTGCATCATACGATTCGATTTGTAGAGAAAGACATTAATAAGTTTACATTATTCTATTTTTGAAGAACTAGTGAAACCTCTGCAATAAAACAAACAAAGTGTCTTAGCCATCAGAGAATCCATATCCAGAAGCTTATGAGAGTTGTTTTGATCTTCAGTCTTCAGGAGAAATAGTTCTTAGAGAGTTGTTGGTATCTAACCTGACATTCTCCATCGACGCAGACGTCAAAGGTGTCGGCGTGGCAGCGAGTGCCGTCGATGACCTTCTTCTCGTGTCGGTAGTAGAACCTTTCGCCCTTTGGCATGCAGTTCAGCTCGCACTGTTTCGGGGACTTCAAGTATGGCTCCCATCTGAATAAAAAGATTAGATTGTAAGTAGGAAAGGAAAGTGATCTTTCTGGGCCCGAAGTCTACTAAATGAAAATCGTATAAATCGTTTACCGATGTAGTCTCAACTCAATGGCATGATTTCAGTCGTTTGGTGAGAGTTGACTCCATTATAAGGGAAGCAAGTAGTTTTATCCCCGAAGAATAATTGAAATACCATACTCACTGGTACTTGACGCCTCGGAAGTCCTTGTCGTCAAACGCTGAGCACTGCTCCTCCCGGAAGTCTGTGGAACCTTCGGGGCAGTCCTGCGTCTGACAGGAGAAGTACTTGGTGTCTCCTCCTTGACACAACTGCCGACCGTCGGGACTGCGAAAAAGTAATGTGCTAACGTTGTAACGCTTGATTCAGTTTTAAATGAGTGTCAAAAATTACGCTTAAGATAAGATCTCAAGAGCTTTCGTGCAATTTTTTATGGTTTGGATACCTAAATTATGGCCAAAACACTTTCTTCGTAGACGATTTCATATTTATTTAACGGAAAATGACTTGATACATTTTACTGACATGGTACACTAAAAAAAGCTTCCCTTAGGTTACCTGATTTCCAGACAGATTCTCTTCTGGCTGGCGACTCCGCCCCCACAGGTCCGACTGCAGGGGGAGGTCTCACCCCATTCCCCCCATGCTCCATACCCCTCCCCTCCCGGGATCACATACGAGGCTGATAGGAAGAGGCCTGCGCCCTGCCTCCTGTGCCTTCTTCGGTGGCCCGACTGAAAACAAACAAAGAAAATTAAAAAAACATGACTTCTTAAAAAAGACGTGCTTAAGTCAGTACGGGAGGATGTCATGACAGGTTGCTGATTATCTACTGACACCTCACATATCAACATCCGTCAAACCGTTAGAAATGCAACCATGGACGCACTCGTGATGTCCGTGAAGTAGATTTATATATACGTTCAATAAACAATGACCCTTTTTCTGAGGCAGTCGGGTAAAAGTAAAATAATCACACAAGATCTTAATGATCGGCTAAGTGATTTAGCCCAGATAACTGAGTCTAGACTCTTAGCTTAGCTAGACCACCCACAAGCTTTTCTTTCACAACCTGAATGCGCTTATAATCACATGATGCGTTTGCGCACCGCGGGAAGGCCGCTGTTGTGACAATAAACAACTTGGCCTGTTGACAGTGCAGCTTGAGTGTGCGGCTGTCAAGTGTGGACGCACCACAAGTTCGTTATCTATGAAAACTTTGCTGCATTTTAGCCAAGTACCTTTATGTTGAAAGGAAGTGAAACTTGAGTTTTGTAGGCGGCGATCTTGCACAGAAACACCTGTTGCGATGGTTTTTAGCCTCACTTAATATTTTAAAAGCTTAACACACTCCTATGCTTGTTTTTGTTTCAGCGTTTCCTAGCATCACATACAACTTATTTCTAATATTCTAAATGATGCAGTATCGGACATGTTCCTAATATATATGAGGTGCTATTTATTTATTTTCTGCATGTCGATCGATGGGCTTACTCTAATATTAAATTAGTTCCGATAAATACTACCTATTAGTGCTAAAAAGGTGCTTAAATTCAGTGCAAATGCAGAGTTCTACACATGAAAGGACGAGATATGAAAAACATTAGCCCTCCCATAATTACATGATTAAAAATGTGACACTTTGTATGGAAGGCTCAATGTTTTTGTAAACTTTTGACCAATGTTTTATATGGAAAATTGATCTGTTCTACGAGTAGAACTGACCCTTAAATTATTTGCACTGAATTTAATAGGACCTTATAAAATTGACAGGAAAAACCGGTAAATAAATCTTGCTATAAGTACCTACGGATTTCATGATAGATCGGAAATTCGGAAGGCAAAACCGAAATTAAAACATAAAAACAAAACGCGATGTCGACACCCGGTAGATGGTTCAGCAGGTTTGTTTGATGGCGATGTTGCACCATATAATAGATGACTCGCAATATTCATCCTAAGGTAGCTAAGTGCCTCTTCTTCCTAAAGAGTCCCGTGATCTGACATTTGACTCCGAAACGTCAGTATACCTGAATGCTTGAGACGTGAACGGACTCATCAATTCAAAGCGCCCGTAGATTAGATTTACGACTATTCACATGCTTTTCAATTGCTGGCTGTACGCTAGGGTTGTCATTCATACTCATTTCTTTTTTCTGGTGAATTAAAAACTTGAGTGAGAACCATTTTTGTCCCTTATTTGGATTTGTCAAATATTTTAAACTACATTTAGGCTCAGGCTGTAAAACACTTAGCCTGAAAATTTATAGAGTCTGCTCTACTTTTCAAACTAGCTCGTACAGCTGCTTTTTCGTCTTGCTTAATTTCTAGAGTAAAAGTCATGTAAGTAATACATACCTACTACCTTCATGTAAATTTTTCAAAACAGTGCTTACTTGCTTCTGATCTGAAGAATAAACCTATCATTCACAGTAGAGCAAGAGCCTTAATCCTAAGTTAAGGCACGATTAAGTACCTAATAGTCCTATCCGGCACGCTCAGAACCCAAGTCTAATAAAAAGTCTGTTGCAAATGAAGGTACAGTAATAAAATCGGTACGATTGATCTTTAGGCTAAAAGAATCAATGTGCCCCAAGTTGGAAACAACAAAAGTTGTTGTTGATTGTCTTTGAGTTTGAGAAAATCTTTGATATGAGTGTGACTTTTTTTTGACACTTGCAGCCACGTTTGGTCTACCGCTAGCGATATAATTGACATGCATAATGATGTTCGATGAAATGAAAAATAATTGGGAACATTTATACTATTTAAAATTAAGTGAGACGTAACTTAAACTTTTAAGAAAACACGGATCGAACTCACTTTTATTTTCTGTTGCGCGTTATCGCGACGTATTCGGACCAGTCGGTGGTCCTTCCTCACCACAGAGTTCGATCCGAGTTTTATTAAAAGTTTAAATTGGGGACATCCCTAATTCAGCATATCGATACGTCCATTGAATCGTCGTGCGCGCGGTCCCACGCTGTGCTGCGCGCGAGTTGATGACGCGACACGCAGCGCCGTCGCTGCGGGGATGAAAACGAAAGCGCAGTCGGTATTGATTTTATAGATGCGTTTATTTCGTAATCGCTGTTACAATATGCATTAGATGCATTTGCGTAGGTTGTTTTGTAAATACATTATTTATAACTTTTATATTTTAAATCATAACAGATATTGTACATTTTCGGTGGAGTAAAATACTAATAAGGCACATTTTTAGAACATGCTCTATAATCTATGCGTAATTATAACTTTGTGCTATATTAAGTAGTGGTACCACAAATTAGTAAGACTGCGCGAGGGGTGTGCTTGTTCCTACTTTTGTGACGTAAGGGTTAAACAGCAAAACTCTAAAAGATTCCTAGGCAGGTATCCCTTACCCCATCTTATCATGATTTTGCCTAACCTATTACTGTTTCTCTATTATTCTTACTACCAGTAAGTTTTACAAACTTAATTTAATTCCTACAGTTATTGATCTCATTACAAATAACTATCTACTTGCAGCAAGGCAATTATATATATGTGGGCCTAAATTGTACAACAAAATAAGTAAAAGCACAGAACTTCTCCCTTTGCTTAA
This sequence comes from Tuta absoluta, assembly GCA_027580185.1. Classification (NCBI taxonomy): domain Eukaryota; kingdom Metazoa; phylum Arthropoda; class Insecta; order Lepidoptera; family Gelechiidae; genus Tuta; species Tuta absoluta. The sequence goes on along the minus strand of JAQAHW010000029.1, from coordinate 3,411,626 downwards.
ATACGAGTGCAAAGCAGTGATGAAAAAGTGGCTTATGTCACTTGATTATCACCAAACAGAGAATTTATTTACTGTTGTTACCTGACATTTACACGAACACACACACACTCACACACTCACACAAACACACACACAAACACGCGCTTAGTTCTTTTGTGGTAGGTAGGTAAGATAGTTTTTGATTGATTTTATTTAGTTAACCTTTGTTTAAAAAACTATAGCATGTACAATTAGTTAATATGAGTAGGTATAAATCATGACAGTTCTGTTGATCTTGTCCTGGGGTGGGGGCCTGGTGATATGTAACACGGGTTTGCGCCTATCACATACACCAGTCTCTCACAGAACAAAACTTATGAATAATGTCATACTTTTTAAATTTATATTAAGGCTTTGCTATTGTTTTGTCGAGAGAAATAAACGAATTTTATTATTATTATTATTTACTTAGTTCTAGTACGTTGCTTTATTTGTTATTTGTTATCTAGTTTAAGTTTCCTACCTGCTTACTTACTTGTCTTAAATCTCAGAATATGTTTTAAGAAACATAAATAAACACAAACAAATATAATCTGTTCATCAAAGGTTTTGCTTTTTAAGAATTATATAAATGTAAGATATCAAAGACATTGATGTTCTTTTAATAAATAAATTAAATAAAGTACCTACTAGAGATGCGAAAGCTCGACGTATTTGAATATCCACACTAGCCGTTATTTTCCTGAACGCCCCTTTACGTTAATATCCAGATATGTACGCAAATAAACATGTACCGAAAATACACTTGTTTTATGTTTGATTTCATATCAATAAACATATCAATTGCCCTTCATTGAAAGAGTGATGAAACAAAAGTGAAATTGGCGAGATGGCCCGCCACGCCACTCGCCAGGTTATTGCCAAGGTCTGTGGTCAAGGCAATTGGTTCACTGCCATTTATGGAATGGGCTGAGCAACCTTGCATTTAGAGTAGGATATGCAAACAAGCTGTTTTATGTGATGAAGAGTCTTTTAAATAACGGAAAAACGAGATATCGTGCCCTATCGAGTACCCTAGGGTAGGCCACTGCTGCAGCTTAGTGCAGTCCACTGACTGCACTAAGCTGATGTTTGTATGTAAATACCTTTTTACTTATTTTATTGTTATTTATGCATTCCCAAACATTATAATTTGCGCTCTTTATTTTTAGTATCCAAGTGTAGGTAGGTATGTGGTTTGGGACTGGACTAATGTTACATCCTTGTAATTTGTCTGGAAAGGACATGTTTCATCTAAAGGCGAGGGTAGCCGTCAACGACCTTGACAGTGGCACCACTTAACAACAAAAAAAATCTCGTTATACAAACAATCTATCAGAATGTCCGTTGCCCATGTTTTTAGTAAAATCAGAACGTACAAACTCAATGAAATATTCGCTGTGATTAAAGTTATGCCAATTAATACCAAAACTGTCCGTTTTTCGGCAATTTTTTCCATAACTTTTATTGCAGCGAATATTTCATTGAGTTTGCAGGTTCTAATTTTACTGAAGGATACTTCATTCTGATAGATTGTTTGTATAAAGAAAAATCTTCTGGCGCCACTGTCGAGGTCGTTGACGGCTACACTCGCCTTAAGAATACCACGACCTTATTTCCTTCTCCAAGTTATATCATCGTCATCCAATATGCACTGACGAATCATCAACAACGATCTATCTAATTATTATCGATTTATATAATTATTTTCACGTTGGCGACATTGGATCACTTGAGACTGAGTATCAGAGTCAAGGCTGTTGGGTCACTGGCGCCAAGATCATGGTGTAACGACCCTGTGGTGGTAATAGAATAATGTTTATGATGGAGAATAAAAATGATTTGAGCTGATTTTGTAGTGTTGTTAAGTTTCATCAAATCTGTTTATATGTTCAGAATAAAAAAGCTGTACTGGTATAATCGGTACCGGTATACGTTTTAAAGGTAAGCGAAAAAAGGTTATAAGGTACTAGTAGAAAACAGGTAGGAAAAGCAGTACGCTACCGAAATAATTTAGATATCGAAAAATACATTGCGCTCTATTGAGCGACATTGCGGGGTCGTAGGAGTCATACAGTCGGTCGTAGCACATAATATGGTACCAGGGGTACTCCAAAAGAACTGAATTATTGTTGTCCCCAGCAATATTTTTTCTTGACATGAATATGTATTAGTAGAAAATGACTTATTTTATGAGAATAAGTATAAATCTTTAGTATGTATTAACTGGGGATAAAAATAATTCAGTTCTTTTGGAGTACCCCTGGTACCTTATGTGCTACAACCGACTGTATTTAGAAAATCTTTTTGATACTGGTTTAAGTACCCTTAAAATAACATACATACATACATACACATAACACGCCTATTATCCCTTGCGGGGTAGGCAGAGCGTAAACGGTCGCAAAAACGGACATTTACGCCTCGTCTGACATATATTTGAAGGTCATTCGGAAAATTGTGTATTATTATTAAAATTGCAATACACATCCTCGAGTCCCTTAGTCGCCTCTTACGACTCCCACGGGAAAGAAATGGGGTGATGCTATTTTAAGCCGGCATCACGCGGCCCTTAAAATAACGGTATTGTGAAAACGTAGTAACCGTAGATTTCGGTACCGAAACGTTATGATATCGAGATATTTTGCTATGACGCTTTACCGTTTTTTCCGAAATAATTTCGGTTATACAATCCCTGGTGAAAATATAGGTATGTGTGTTATTTGGTAAAGGATTATCTTCAGCACACAGCTAGCGCCATTTGAATCATGATGGTAATGGTCTAATGGTAAAGCGGGGTAATAGTATTGAAAGATTATTTATCGTAATTAACATATCTGTAAGTTACATTTGTAAATATACATACACATAACACGCTTGTATCCCTTGCGGGGTAGGCAGAGCGTTAACGGCCGTAAAATACATGGTACTTACATTATGTGTATAATGGTGTCTAGATGCAGTCCATGTGATGCAATTACTAATTACGACTGCTGCTAATAGCAGCGATCTGAAACAAACCAAAATAATGGTTAAAATAAAAAAAGAAAAGAAATAAGCAGATCTACTACTTATTTTTGTTATTGTTGATAGCATAAAAAAGGCACTAAGGTCAAAACTAGGTAGGTATTTTTGGTTAATAAGTTCAAAAGACAGGCTAGCTTAAATACCTTAACGTTAAGATTAAGACTCACAGAAAATAAATATAATAAACGGCTAGCCAGTTATGAAAATGTCGTGTGAGTTCTCTCTCGGATAAAATGCAATCCCGAAATAGGGTAAGCCAGCACTGAACAACATTTCTTTGTAAAAATAATCGATATATGAAAAAAGTTTGACCTCCCATTGAAATTTACTACTTTTCTTATGTGAGGTCTATTTATTTCATAAGTATATCGGAAATATGTTAATAAGAAAAGTTGTTCAGTTTCATGTGTATATAGGTAATTGACATTACTAGAAATAGACACAAGCTAAGTAGAAAGTAATATACTTCGGGAGTTCTTGACATCTTCCTGAGTGAGACCTTCGGAATAAAACACCAACCAGAAACCTAATTACCAATTTTTAATAGTGACAGCATCGATAAAGATAAGAAATTGAAAAGAAAAACATGAATAAATAGTATTAGGGTATCCAATCCCGCAGGTTTTTTCCGATCTCGGTATTTGCGGGATCGAAGATTTCAATCCCGCGAGATCTCGGTATTTGCGGGATCCCGCAAGTATAACCCTACGAAATAGGCCCTGCAACCTGAGCTGCTTTTAAATGTTAAGGCTTGTATTTTATAAATCGCTCTCAACTCTGAGATCGATCGAAAGTTCGACATTGACAACGTCAGCCAGTACTAAACGACATCTCAAACTTGTACTCAAGATCGAACGTGCCTAAGTATAGTGTAATGGTAATTAGTTAGGTAGTTATGCTATAAAAATAATAACACGAACTTTTTTAAATTTAAATCGACTATTTATTAAAAATAAGAAAAGTATTATAAGTAGGAAATTAACATTTCTATGCTGCTTGCTAATTCCGCAAATCCCGCGGATCCCGCACTCGTAATCCCGCACTGTGCGGGATCACAAAATTATGCGGGATCTCGGTATTTCTTATACCTTATTTATTATACCCGAGATTGGATACCCTAAATAGTATAATATTAATATATATATAAAAAAACACACAAATACATTTTTCATTTATGAAAATAATATAGCAAGCACTGTGAGTGTAAAAATAAACCATAGTACAGTAACATCATCGTTTTATTGTAAAACACATGGAGTAACGCTTTCCAATCCTCTCCCTACTCCTCTTTTCGTAAATTTCTTTCGAAAAAATTGTAAACAATAGAAAGACGCACCAAAAAAAAGAAAATAAAACGAAAAAAATAGTAGGCACAGTAATATCGTCTTTTTATCGTAAAACACATCGAGTAACACTTTCCAATTTTCTAAAGCCAATTACAAGTATAATCCTATGTAAATAAAAGCATCAAATTATAATGGGAACATATTTCTCGGCTTGTCGGGATGTCGGCTCGGTTCGGGCCCGAAATGTCGATACGAGAATTGATAAAGGACGCACAGCCCTAACTGTACATTTTAACTGATTAAATCTATATTAGGACACGGTTTAAGAGAGAAGATTGATAAAAATAAACTTGATCTAAAATTTTAAAAAGTACTCAAATAACTTTTTTATTCCGAAAACAGTGCTAAAATTATTCCCGGCAAAACTCTCTTGCAATATTTTTGTGGATCACTTCACTTTCTTATTAAATTATGGCTGGGATATTTTTTACTTTTTAAATCCAGCCTGTTTCAATAGTTTGAAGCCATGGTTTTAGCCTGAACCAATAGAATATTATTTTATCCAAACTCTTTTGTGCACAACCAGTTTTTGACACGCTTTTAAAATAACCTCTTTTTAATTCAACTAGATATCTAATAGTTTGGACCACTCTGTGCAGACGCGTCGATCCCACGGGACGCGCCGCTTTTACAATACGGGCAGTGAAGGAGTTATTATCAGCCGTGACTGGATAACACGTTCACTGCGCCTTGTGGCTTTGTTTAGAGTAATTGCTTATTAGGAGTTGGTGAGAGCAAAGGTACCGCTTCATCTCGATCGAAGGATGAAAAAGGTCAGTAGATTCAATAGACACATCATTGTGATGCCGGGTTAGAATAACGTAAACCCATTTCTACCGTTTCTACCGGTGGGTCGTTAAAGGTGACTAAGGCATAAATTGATCTAGGGTAGGTAGTAGCGATCCCTGTGCATGCAACATGTTGCAACGCGCTCGCCAATCCGCTTGCCAAGTGTAGTAAGTAATCCCCAAAAAAGGAAGACTCATGCCCAGCAGTGAAATATTTTAGCTGTAAAAAAAATCATGACGCTGCTAGTATAGTATTTCTACGACTTGGACTTACTACGACCAATTCTTGAAATCTCCAAATTATGAGACGATATTTTTCTTAGTAATACTTCAAGATATTATACACACGAATTATTTTAATTGTCTCGATAGAAAAAAAACACAAAGTAAGCTTTAATTTTGCGTTTTGGTCCGTTTTTTAGGCTAAAATCCTAAACGATTTGATTGTTATCCATCATTCCTTAATTTATTTTGTGTCCTCTTCTTCCTTATTAAATGAATTATGAATCAATGGGCTTCATTTTTGAAATATTTGTTCATATATTTTAATAATTAAATAAATGTTCGGTTTTCTGGATCTGAGCTGTCATCATCTGTTTCTCTCTAACGCATCGAAAAGGAAAGGGACTTACTTTTTGGGACTAATGCCGCCTTAATGTGTCGATTGCCTTCCCTTAAGTTTCAAGGCATTCTGTGTTCGCTATTTATGCATGACATTATCACATGTAACAAAATTATCATACAGTAATAATAAGATAATGAATGTCAATGATTATAATTCAACAGGACTCAAATCAGCGGATGTTATGGTGGCTGCATTTTAGTGCCCACTTCGCGCTTCGCCACTGCGATATTCACATTCATATCATGTTTGTAGAGTGACTGTAAATTTAGTAGATTGTAGGATCACCTTATATTTATAGTTAAAGGTCTGATGTAAAACGCTCACAATTGGTATGTATGGTAAATATGGGGCATGCATGTAGAGTAGGGATTATCAAACATATTGAATAAACTTTTTGTAATGTACAAATTTCAAAACAGTAGGTAAATATAATATATACATAAGTTACGGCATAAATCTTTAAAATATAAATAATTACATGAGCTTGCGCAACTATTACCACAACAGTCATCCCATCAAAAAAAAATGTGCTGATTTCAGTTGTGATAATTTTAGATTTTACATTCCCTACGAGTCCACGAACTCTGGTCACGGATTAGTATGTGATGTCAATATTTAAAATTTATTAATTATTTTCGTCCTACCCGCCATCTATTTCTAATTTTTCTAGCGTAACATTCCGGTTCTACGCAGAATGCTGACACAGTATCTTGTGTAAATAAATTTCTTCATTCAGCGCCAGAATTTATTCGAGTTAGTTGTAAATGTACTGTATCGGTTTTATCCAGAATTGTCTGGTGTATGGTTACCCTACATGCAGGATGACTCGTGATTTGCAATGTTGCTGCCTATTTTGGCTAGGTGTAGACTAGACTTATTGGTACCTACCAAAGTCTTAATGGATTCGATTTTGAACTATATGGCCTTGTAATTATTTTTGGAAAGGAGTAATAGTGTCCACGTTAGATAAAAAAAATATTTTTGAAACCTGTAAATAAATAAGTAGTAATAAAAAATGTACGGAATCAAAAACAGAAGTAAGTTTTTGTATTTTGTTTGGTGATGGTTGCTCTCTCTCATACATCTCAGGGCTGAAATCTTTGAAACAAGCTCAACGTTTGTTTCAATGTTATACAATAAAAATACTCAAACATTCAATCGCTTCCTCTTTTTTCAAAGACTCCTTTTGTGTTATTTCGGGTTTACGAACCACATGTCCTGACAGTTCGTAGGGTTGCCAGGCGACTGGAGGCGGCGATTTCAAAATTAACCAAAATTAGGAAAACTGGTGTCTTGCTTTTTTGAGTTTGTTTAAACAAGAACAAAATCCTTGTTATTATTAGTGTTCGCAACCTTGATATTGGATTCTGTGTACCCGTATTTTTCAGTTGTTTGTCTTAAGGCTGCGGCAGCCCTGCAGGCCCTGTCTGCGAATTGACTGACGGTCGCTCTCGTGCATTTACACGCGGCATCGGATTTCCATCCTGCGGAACTCCTGCGGCCCTGGTACCCGCTATGAACTTCAACCAATTTGTGAACGGTATCAATGAGTCATTCATGTTTTTTACACGAAATTAACCGATTAGAAGTCGTACGCACGTAACTTCCAGGTCAAATTGTGAAAAACTACCTATTCGTAAGGAAATTATTAACATAGATTTAGTAAGTATGTTACCCAGTACGTTGGTATTTACATAAACCTAATTCTAACCTATGCCCTTCAAATAGGTGCCTACCTATTTATATAAATGCTTAGACAATGTAAAGGTAAAAACCTACAACTACATACATTTCTACTCACCATAGAAAACGATTACGTTCATAAGTTCCTAAGCTTTTGAGCGCCAAGAGACTAAATAATTAAAGGCACTGACACCAAACAGACAATAAATCAATTAATTTAACCGCATGCCATCAAAAGACAGCGAAACATTAAAATTGGAACAAAACAAAATCTACAGGCTGGCGAGATATGGCTAATAAAGACTAGCTTCTGCGCGTGGTTTTAGCCACGATCTTATTTGTTTTAATTTTCCTGCAGACAAGGTACATACCTATTTAAGTACAATTTTCCACGCCATTACAAGAATTTAGGGGAGGTTAAGAGGATAGAGTGGTCTGGAAAGTGTCATGTATGCTATACTTTCCCATGGGAATATGTCTTATTCCCACGGGTCACTAAATGCAAAGAAAAAAGGGCTTAGTTACTTATAGGATATTATTGTTATATGAGTATATCCTTATATAATTTGGACCTCCCATACAAAAATGATCAGTAAATGTGTCACTTTGCATGAGAAGTCCATTTTTGACGTATGTTAATTGGAATTTTTGACGTACGTATGTTTTCCGAATGACCCTCAAATGTTTGTCAGACGTGGCGTAAATGTTCGTTTTTTGCGGCCGTTTACGCTCTGCCTACCCCGCAAGGGATAAAGGCGTGATATATGTATGTATATTAATTGGAAAAAGTTGTTCAATTTTACGATTAGAAGTAGAACTCACCCTTAAAAATATTTGCACTGAATTTAATAGAACCTTATAATATATTATGTATTTATGAAAGAAAATATTGATAGACTAACACAAAACCCATCCTTCACATTTATACATACATACCTACTTAGTATGACATGTGTAATTTGTCTTAAGGGCGGGGCACACCGGCTCCGTATCCAGCTCTCGTCCGTAGTCACGCACGAACTGATGACGTTGTAATGTATGGGACTGTATGAGATACGGCACACCGCTTGCGTGCAGCACGGAACGGATACGCAACGCAAGCGGTGTGCCGTATCTCATACAATCCTATACATTACAACGTCATCAGTTCGTGCGTGACTACGGACGAGAGCTGGATACGGAACGCATACGGAGCCGGTCTGCCCCGCCCTTTATTGCTTGGTTGATTGGTCGGTGACAGTTGTAATTATGTGAGTTTGTTTGTCTGCTCTCAAGATAATGTGATTTGCTTCAGCTAAGGCATTAATAGGGGGCGTTATGGTTCAGTAATGTTTATTTCAGGCCGTTCACCTTTATGCCGTGTGATGCCGGCTTAGAATAGCATCACCACATTAACCCATTTCTTTTGCGTGGGTATCGTGAGCGACAAAGAGACTCAAGTGGATGTATAGTGCAATTTTAGGAGATGTGCTTACAACCTGTTTCTGTAACAATACTAATTTTCTGAATGACCCTCAAATGTTTGTCGGATGTAGCGTAATGTCCGTTTTTTACAGCTATGTACGCTCTGCCTACACCTGCTAGGGATATAGGCGTGATATATGTATGTGAATCTATGTGTTGTATGAAATCTCTTCATTTAGTAGGTATTTAAAAAAAATACTTTCTTTGTTTAAAACTAACAAAAGTTCGGATAAGTATTTATAAAAATAAATTGTTCTTCAATCTGCATTGAAAATTGTTATTTTCAACACCTTTAAGTATTATTTCAATATAGGTAATAGCGTAGGTAGGTATTGTGTCGCAAATAAAAGTGCTGGCGACACCCACTGGTTTTACAAATAGTTATTAATCAAATGTTACCTACGAGATCTAATAAACTATTCATGAGTAAGTAACAAAAGTCAACAACAAAATTATTTTAACAAAATTGTATGCCGTTTGATGCCGGCTAGAATAGCATCCCCCATTTTTTTACAGCGGGTGTCGTGAGAAACGACTAAGGTAATCAAGGGTAACATGTGTATTGTAATTTTTTCTTCCACTATGGCGATAGGTAGGTATCTACACAATTTTCTGAGCGACCCTCAAATGTTTGTCAGACGTGGCGCAAATGTCGGTTTTATACAGCCTTTTAAGCTCTGCCTACCCCGCATAGGCCGGATATATGTATGTTAAATTGTACCTACTATGACTTGATGACATCAGTTAATGTTAAAATGTAATCTAATAATAGTAAGTACCGTATCGTAAATTTCATCGAACGATTACCGTGTGCTATGAATACTAAAGAGGCTTGCATTGTCGATACGTCGAAGGCAAATTTTATAATGATATTTTATTAAAGCTTATTTGATAACAGTTTTTAACCAAAAGAATTAAATTAGGTTTAGTAAACATAAGTTGTTTTTTTAAGAAAGTGCCTAAGTGACTCTACTCATTTCTGTTTTGAACTTTTGAATTTTAATAAGCTTGACTAAGAGGTAAGTAAATAGTAAATCGTATTAGCACACGTTATGTTGACAGGCCAAATGAGCCTGTTTAGAATATATTTGTTTGGAATAAACATATTACTTACCTAATTATACATACATACACATATCACGCCTATAATCCCTTGCGGGTTAGGCAGAGCGTGAACGGCCGCAGAAACTGACATTTACGCCACGTTTGACAAATATTTGAGGGTCAATCGGAAAATTGTGTATCGCCATAGTGACCTAATTATACTCGTAAATTATACTTATATCGTAGAATATATCTTGCCTAACAATAAAATTGAACTGAATATCAAAGGTATATTTTCACTCATTCAATTGTCTATCTATCTCACATACATTTTATACACATAGGTAGGTACACGTATCACGCCTATATCCCTTGTGGTAGGCAGAGCGTTAACGGCCGCAAACATACGATCGCTATCGCCACGTCTGACAAATATTTATGGGCTATTTCAGAAAAAAAGTGTAGCACTATAGTGAAAGGTTGTCGCTGTCGCCTAAAATTGTAATAATCTAAAATCTATCTCAGCTCTGTAGATTACTGCCTGTTTAAATATGTTCCAACACTACATGACGTAAAGTATTGCTATACTTTCCGACATTGGAGGTGGGAACAATTTGAAGCTATGATTGAGTTTGACGAAAGAAAAAAATGTTGATGAATGTCAGCGACTGTTAGCCACAGTTGCAAACACGCGATGTAAGAGCACCCAAAAGAGGTACTCACTCATACGTGCAGAATTTGTTAGGTCGTAAACGCCAGGTAATCCCACGTGGGATCTTCAAACAACTCTCGCAGTCAAAAATAACTGTTTAAAGTAAACAGTCGGTTTGCGAACTCGGACATTGTGCAGAAATTACGTGATACAAAATGTACAAGCGTGTTTAAATATAAAATTGTAATAGATAGAGTTGAATATATACAGGATGTAAGAGACAGCCCTCTGAATACTTATAGGGTACATGCAACCATGATACTGAACAACTTTCCCACAGGAACAAATGTCAGGAAACGACTAAAAATATTCGGCATTCAGAATCACGATCAGCTGATTGCATTTAATTGTTTGACCTTTCCTAAAATATTTTCTGATAGAAAGTTATTCAGTTTCATGGTCTGACTGCTCCCTATTAATATTCAAAGGGCTGTCCCTTACACTCTGTATATACTTCAAGGCATCGATGTGTAGAACATAAAAAAAATCTATTTTTTTGTGAAATTTATGCCGTTTTTTTTGGATATTCAAATTCATACCGCAGAAAAGCAACAAAGGATTAATTTCTAATTAACATGCAAGCGGGGTAGTGATTTCTACCATTATAATTTTGACATACACAGCTGTGACGCAAAGTTTACCTAATAATCTTGCAAAACTTTGACTTGACTACAAATAAAACATGACTTTTAAATTTCGTTGGAAAAAGCTTCAACTAACGTAAATTTTATCTCGCATAAACGTACAAAGGCAAATTATGAGCGAGCTCATAAAACGAAAGATTCTTATAGATAATTTTAAACTACGAAAAACATATATTTTTTAATAACTTTACCAGAGATTCTATCCAAATATTTAGTCATGAAGATGACCGCACGTTCAGTCATCATTTGGGTGCAATGACCTGAAATTCTAGGCTTCCTAGCATTGTGAAGCGTAGGCTAGTGTAGGCGGCATACAGGCAGACAGACGAATTTAGACATCGTTTGAAAGACTTATTGATAAAACTGACGTAAATTATCAAAAGTAAATGGGTTGGACGTAACGGTCGCGATATCAGTTATGCTATTTGTAAACCTAAAGCGGAAAGTGTTTTGTAAATTTGGTATTTAATTTATCGCGGGTTTTCATCGTTAAGGCTACATTCTGATGAAAGATTGGTCCTCGCTGTGAGCGCTAGCGAACCAATTATTTATCTAAGGATACATTAAATCTGTAAAGAATGAATTAGTGGCTGGGTATTCGTTTCAAAACTAACCCGGTAGATGAAGCCGTGCCCCGCGTTTTTGGCATCAAAATACACTTGCAAACTTATCGGCCAACATCCAGATTTATCTAAGCTATACTTTCAAATTTATTGTTAGTTGATTCACTTGCCGCGTGATGCCGGCTTAGAATAGCATCATCCCAATACAACCCATGGGTGTCGTAAAAAGCGACTGAGGGATACAATTATCCAGGGAATGGGCAGCAGCGGTCCCAGTGAATGAAACATGTTGCACTGCTGTCACTTATCCTCTTGACAAGCGTGGTACTATGCATACCCATCAATAGGGGGGAGGCTATTGTCCAGCCCTGGACTGTTATGGCTGTTAATGTAAGTATGTACCCCGCAAAGGATAAAGGCGTGATGTATGTATGTATATTAATAAATCATACCTAACTGCATATTATTGTCTTGTCATTCGTATATGTAACCAAACTTTGGTAGCCTATTGTTAAACAAATTAGGTGATGTCTATTGAATTGTACCTATGACGCTTATTAAGTATTGCGTTCACAGTTAATTTTATAGATTACAAATGTTTGATATTTCAAATAAATATTCTATAGTACATACATACATACATACATACATAAATCACGCCTATATCCCTTACGGGGTAGGCAGAGCGTTAACGGCCGTTCAACGGATATTAACACCACGTCTGACAAAAGTTTGAGGGTCAATCAGATAACTGTGTATCACTGTAGTGACAGGTTGTCAGCACGTCGCCTAAAATTGCAAAACACACCCTCGAGTCCCTTAGTCGCCTCTCACGACACCCATGGGTAAGAAATGGGGTGATGCCATTCTAAGCCGGCATCACACGGCAATCAACTGCTTTATGCATTCTGCCTATACAAATTACAGATCCTTCTCAAACGCTGAAGCGTTATGTTAATGTCTAATGAAAAGTCACTCCTTTCGTTAAAATGAAGAAATAAAACGTTTTTTTTTGCCAATACTCAATCGCCATATTCGCCCGCTGTTCTTGTTGTTCAGTTGTTTTGTTAGGTTGTAATTGTTTAGTAAAGTTGTTGTTTAGTTGTTGACTCGACAACTGAACTATTGCTAAAGTAGAGTTTAAAAAAAATCATATAAGGCCATATGACGTTCTTGTATTGAATGTATAATGCAGGATTTGAACCTGGGTCACTTTTTAGGACCCTCATGGGTTGTATTGTGGTGATGCTATTCTGAGCCGGCATCACACGGCTTTTTATTAATATGTCACAATAATGTTAAGATATTAAATGTTTGGTCTTAATTCTACTACAACCACCCACAGTAAATAGCCACTTATTGAGCTTTCAACTTATCTGTGTGGCAATAATTTTACGGCCAGCAGTATAGATTATCAAGTATTACAGGATGTAAAAAAATGAACTGCAAATAGTTTAAGGAGTGAACCAGCCCATGAAACTATACAACTTTTTCCCCAAGGAACATAGGTCGAAATATGAAAAAAAAAAATTGGACCTCCCATACAAAATATTCCGGCCTACCGAGTTTATATTTGTGTAGCAGGTCCAAAATTCTCAATCAAAATCATAGACGAAACTCTAATTTTAAGACCAAACAAGAGTCTAAATTTAAGCAATTTCTCAGACACTGCGTTTGAGGACAACGACCTATTTTATGTAAAAGCTCAAATAAATTGATTTATGCCTTTCTAAGAAGAAGCTCGTATAATGGTCTAATAAGCGGCTCCTAAGAACATAATTGGTGGTCAGATATTTCGGCAATGTTTGGATACTTTAAACGCGATTTTAGTCGCCGCCAGCGCCCCATGGTGGGAGTTATTAGAAATTTCGGTAGCAAAACAGTTAAAATATATGCCTTAATTTGCTAAATGTCTTGTTTGAGGATGGAATAGTATTTTTTTTATAAATTTTCGTATGTTACGAAATTCAAGCAAGATGTATTTGACACACATTTGACATGTTTAAGCTTGTGATTGAATGTAGGTATGAGCACAGAATAATAACTAAACTAGGTATGAGGTAGGTATAGAGTCTGTGCGGAAAAAGAACCGGCGTGAGATTTGGGGGCGCCTCTGTGCCTCAGGATGAGAAATGTCATAGCAATCTATGAAGAAATTATTAGTTCAATTTTTGCCCACGCCTTTTCTCTTTCCGCATGAACTTCAGAATTTTTCTTCACAGAGATGACAATGAGGTCAATTCGGGATTTAAATTTTCCTTACTTGCCTTAAATTAGTGCTGTCACTTTCCGTCAAATAGGTTTAGAAAAGGCTAGAAGATATTTAAGTCCTGTCATTTTTAAAAACGTCAAGGGTATTTTCGCCTTTCCTAGTCAATTTAGTCGCCATTGTTTTGATTGTCGCCTTATTTTGACAAATAACACGTATTTTGCATGAAATTATAAGACATGACACGACTAAAATATCTCCTATCCTTTTCTAAACCTATTTAACGGAAAATGACAGCACTAATTTAAGGCAAGTAAGGAGATGTACATCCCGAATTGTGGCCAATGAACGTCAAACCGTTTCATCTTAAACTAGTAGTAACATCGTTTAACTTAGCTGTTAGGTCATGGTTGGACAAGTGTAGACAAAATAGCAGCACTAATTAATCTAAAATGGTCGCCATCTTGCGATGATCGGGCAACGAACTCACAACCATACTACCTCTATAATTCAGTATATTCGACGGCCGATGTGGCGCAGTGGTAGTGCGCCACGCAAAGGTTCCGGGTTTGATTCTCGGTGGGTCACTCACAAAGTTGATATTTATTACTTTGTGAATTTGTTTCCAGTCTGATTGTCCGAAAAGGAAGATGGTTCCGTGCTTCGGACGGAGGGCACGATGAGCCGTCGGTCTCGGTTGCTGCCTATGATGGTTAGATAGCGGTCGTTACACAACCATTTCAGAGGCCTTCTGCTAGTAGTAGGCGGTTGCAAAATCTCTGACACCAGAGTTCATCGGGACGATCCAACTTTACGTACTTGACGATTGCGGACTTGGTGGCCGAACCTGACAAAAAGACTGAATGACCTTAATAACTGCAGGGAAAATTATAAGAAGAGCCCGTAAATAATTTTGTTAAGGGATCAAAATGTAATTAAGAAACGCGAGTGTTTGAAAATGTGTGTTTGTTATCAAAGGTTGGATTGGAAGGCAGGAAAAACTGATTTTAGAGTAATGTCAGCTTAATGACCAATATGCCTATGATAGTTAGCTTCAATAATTTAATGATTAATTTATTGCTTACCCAGAATTACAGTGGTCACACATTACAACGTTACCAGGGAATCATGTTTGAACATTTACGAGCAGTAAATCAGATTGTGGATTGAGAAATATCGCATAAGTTTTATCGAATGGGACCTAATGGGACAGACGTGACGAATCTCTATTTATGAGTACTAACTAAGTACATGATTAAAAACATGTTGCCATGCTCGATTGGGGTCAAAAATCACCTTCATTCGATAGGAAACTGTAGGCAACTTAACAGTTCAATCCTGCAATGCTAGATCAAATTGGAGTAACAACATAACAATATTCTTAAATGTACATTAAAGAAACAATACAACATAATAGATAAACACAGATAAAACAAACAGTACACAAGGCGGACTTAATGCTAAGTAGCATTATCTACCAGGCAACCTTAGGGTGAAAGAGAAAGTGCACCCTGCCGCCAATACTACTTTGTGCCTTTACCTTGAAAAAATGAATCTGGCGGGAATTTTTAATTTAGCCAGAGGAATTCGAGCTGCACAGCCCATTCCCCAAACTTGACATTGGCAGAATTTTCTCCCCGGTAGAGGTAAGATTAGAGATTCGCACCTCGAGCTTTTCATTCCACACAGAGCTCAGACTACATTTTTTTTTGTATCCTACGCTACCTCGGGATGCAAAATTAGCACTCGAAGCAAATATAAACTTTGATCACTTGTTGTACAAATAACTATTTGTTGATGATGTTTCGGTTCGATTTGAAACTACCTCGGTTGGTCTGGATCTTTAGGTATCTCTAGATTTATTTCCAACTAAAAACCTCATTAATATGTATTTACTAACAAAACCTTTAACGTACTTAATAACATGTTTTAAAATTATCTTCCTTTTGTTTAACTAGCTAAGAAACCTAATTAAAACTTGGGTCTAATAAGAAAAAGTATCTAAACAGAAATTATCTCCATCCTTTTTATATCCTAGAGAGCGTTCGCACGGGAACGAAAGCGTCCTGTCCTGACGTTTTCCTACAATGAAGCCAGGGCTCCTTACAATAAGGGTGAGAATCGTCTGCAGCCCTCCCTAAGTCCCTCAATCTATCAGGTGAGCCAGGTATGCCAAGGTCACGGGTAGGGTCACCACTGGAGTCCACGTGAGAGCCCTATCACCTGTTATTTGGGAGCGTACCTGTGGCAAACTGCCAGCCTAGTACCAGGGTAACAGCGGTTTGTAGGAGGTGGCGACAGTTCAACACACCTGGCGCATGCGTCCCACCTGGGCTACCTGTCTCGTGCGTTCTATAAACCAGTTTACAGCGAACTAGAGTCACTTGCTGCAAAGCCGACTGAGGAGCTCTACATAAACTGGAGTAAGGATACCTGATCCAATTTATCTTGAGCTCTGGCATTCCAGCGTTGCTGTACCAAATGTTAGCAATAAGGGTGCAGTCAGAGTTCCCTTTAATCTGGTCAGGCTGTACCTGACGCATGCGTTCTCTGCTCTACCTGTTCGCTAGACGCGTGCCGTCTCATTGTGTAGCACGCGTCTGAACTGCCCGGGGGTTTCGAATGCTGTTTTTATGGGGCTCGTGTTGAATACGACTGCCTAATTTATGTTTCATTGGTAACGTGTTTTCGAATCAATAGAAAGGTAAAGTTAGAATTGAAAGTGCGAAAGTTTAGTGATTGGTTTTATTGGTAGTGAAACAAAATACGGTTTTTATACCGTTTATTATTGACAATTTCAATAATTTTTTCGTCGAATTTGCCCAATTATTCGCATAAAATTATCATAATTCACAAGCACGAAACACTAAATCTTCTGCCATTAAGGCGAAATCTTCCGCCATCGTAAACAAGCTTCGTTTATCAATTACGTGCAATTTTTCGGGGTCGGTAACCTGTAACCGGCGCCATATTTCAGACCTCAAGGTAATTACGGGTTACGCTTACGCCTCGAGATTACACCTGTCTCAGGGCTTTGCGATCCTTGTACTTCGGAAAGCTTATTCCAAAAGGATTCGAAAGAATTCAAGCCTGCTATGGGGTTATGAGGAAGAAATATGACTAAGGTAGATTCAACTGGGGAAGAGAATTTGAAAAACAGCCAATCTCACCCACCTCAGCGATAAATCTATCTCTTCATCAAATCAGCTGTCAAATTTGAGAAATATCAAACGATTACAAAAGGACCTTGTCGATCTAATTGTCGATAGATAGAGAACCCAATTTGAAAGATACCCTCGGATACCGTGTTGTATCTTTATTGGGTCACAGACTGGATTTCCTTGAGGAACTTTCTAACTTCATCAAAGAATGAGCGCCGCAATTTACTAAATCTTTAAAGTGGGAATACCTAGGTAATGACTACATAATATGGTAAATGGGCGCAAAATATCATTAGCAAAAAAAAGATCAAGTGCGAGTCGGACTGGCCCACAAAGGGTACCGTAACATTATGAATAAAAATAGCATGCAAATAACGTTTGTATGGGACGATAAATTTTTATTTTATTCAATATTTTATCATCTCGGAAAGTCAGCTCTCTGACTATCATGGTTTATGAGATACAGCCGGGTGACAGACAGACAAACAGACGAGTCTCAGTAATAGGGTCTAGACATAGACATTTTTTATTGATAATTCATTACACGGTCTTGTTTTGACCCTTTGGGTACGGAACCATAAAAAGCTACGACAGCAAGCAATTTGATTTTGTAAAATGATGCCTGTACCTAATATCTGTAATATGGAATTTTTATAAAGGTCTTTAAAATTAAAGGGATTATACTCAGAAATATTGCGTGCCGTGCAATTGTGTGATGCCGGCTTAGAATAGCATCTACCCATTTTTTACCCATGGGTGTCGAAAGAGGCGATAAAGTAACTCGACGGGTTACTCAATAGGCTGACAACCTATCACTATAGAGATTTTCAATTTTCTAAATTACCCTCAACTATTTGTCAGACGTAGCGTAAATGTCCGTTCTTTACGGCAGTTTACGCTCTGCCTACCCCGCAAAGCTATAGGCGTGATGTATGTATGTGTTAAGCCGATTGTCTCTACTACTAGCAGTTTTTTTTCTCTCATGGTTGTTGGAAAGATCGATTGCTACTTACTAAAAATTCCTTTAACGGTATCAATTAAATGACAGATTTTTCATTGCTGCCTGGCATCTACGGATTTTGCATTAAAAAAATCGTTATTACATTTTCAAAACGCCTCATAATTGAAATCAGCAGACCGACCTAAAGTTGCAATGCAATTTGCTCTGAATGTGCAGTCTGCAATAATATATATCTATGATATTGCTTTAACTGCAATTACCCGAAGATCATATGCGTAATTATTCCTTGATTGAGGCCGTTTGCCGTGTGATGCCGGCTTAGAATAGCATCACCCCATTTCTTTCCCGTGGGAGTCGTAAGAGGCGACGATGGGACTCGAGGGTGTGTAATGCAATTTTAGGCGATGGGCTGACAACCTGTCACTATAGTGATACACAATTTTCCGAATGACCCTCAAACATTTGTCAGACGTGGTGTAAATGGCCGTTTTTTGCGGCTGTTTACGCTCTGCCTAACCCGCAAGGGATTATAGGCGTGATATGTGTATGTGTATGTATGTATTGAGGCCGTCCGGAGAAAAATTAATGGTTTTATGAATAATACGTTGGATGTTGACGTGAAGATGTGACAATTTGCTAAATAAAGTCGTAAAATTAACATGAACATAGCTTCCATTAAGGTGGTTCTCCGATTAGTCGTCCGTCACTGCGTATTTTTATCGAACCGTAACGCATGCGTTTGTCGGACGGTAGAAAATTTCGAATTCCACTTTCCCATACCAATACGGCTACGGTTCGTTTGTCAAACGACTTGAAAAACTCATCCGTTACGCACAGTTACGCGCCGTCTGACAGACGCATGCGTTACAGTGCGTCAAAATACGCAACGACGGACGACAACACACACCTGAACACACAAAGAACCAGGAACTATTAATCAATTTCATTACATATTCAAATAATCTTATTCCCCAATCGATAATCAAACCCAGGACCCCTACGCAGTAGTCAGGTGCGCTATCATTGCTCCATTTTGGTCATAAAAAAAGAAAGGTAAAGTTGACTATTCCTCAGATGAAAGATCAACCAATCATTTATTCCTCGAACCAATCTTTTATCTAACGACTTTTCATTGAATACTATCAAATATCTCATGTAGGTAGGTACGTTTTAAACTTCTTCAAACTATTTTGTCACTGACAAACAAATAAATAATGACACTACGTTTCGCCCCACTCGTATCCAAGATTCTCAAATGCACCATTATAACAACACTCATTACATTTGTAACAGTGTAGATGTAGATTGGAGCCGACTATTTTAAACCTGACTATTTTAGCATCAGGACGACGTGACAGGACGAAAGAGGATGCCCTTCTTAGGGCCGGATTAAAATAACCGGTCTTATCCCTCCGTTTCTTACATCTGATTATAAAGCACAGTTAGGATCGAATTACACTTGTAAGTATTGTTCATGCGAATGAGAGGATTAATTTTAATACGCTTATGGAATTGGACAAAGAATGAGGTTCGAGATAATTGTGGATAAAATAAATATATTAAATTTGAATGAGACGGCAGTGTAGAGTGTGTCTTAAATCTAAGTTAAAGGAAAGTATGTTCGATGTGCAGTGCATAATTTTTTGGTCTATGAATCAACATCTTCCTTAAACAGACCTCGAACCGACAAAAAATGTTTGAAACATCTGATCTCCTATAGGTAAGCTTGTTTCAAGATTGAGTTAAGTTTGGTACCTAGTCAAATTTGTTCAGTATTTGTTGATCAGTTTAGTCGATGGATTGCGCTACGTAACAAAACTTGTAGAAATTCTGTTTCTAATTATAATTTATAATGTATCGATTGGCATGGACTTTGGGAATGTCCTCAATATTGATTAAATCAAATCCGTTTTTCATTTTTGAAACCCTTATTGTCGAGAAGGTCTACAAAAGTGGTAGCGAGATATCTTACCAACCTAAACGCCACATTCTTGAAAAATCTTAAAGATTACAATGGCACTCGACCCTTATCCTTACTTAGGGCGATCTTATCAATGACGTGTAGATGCGACAGATATAAATTCCTTGGAAACTAAAGATGGACTATTACAAAGTGAGGTCTATATTTAACTCTCCAAAAGGATCCTTGTTTATTCTAGTTTCTGTTTTCTTTGTTTCGTCTTCTTTTGTGTTATTTAGGTACTTAATGGAGTTGTTTTTTACATTATTTGATATGGTACAGTGCACATACTTTGTCATCATCATCATCATCCCGTTTTAAGTAGTAGGTATAGAACTGCAGGAGTTCCGGCCTTTATCATAAAATCTGCGTTGTTTCCAGATGAAAAGCCATTCGTCTTTTCTATTTCTATAAAATATGGCCACTTATCCACTTGCACAGATTATTTAGATTCATTCTCGTACAAACGGAAGCGATCCCTGTCATTCTGTCACCTGTTATTCGAGAGAACAAAAACCCTTCAGATCTTTTTATACTCCCTCCTTCCAAGGGCTTCTGAGAAGGAAGTGCTACTACATAAAAATATATAAATATACATCGACTTAACCGGAGATGCAACCCCTTTACTTTTGTTGTGTCGTATAAACGAGTTTTGTAAGTGTGAATAAGTGTTAGACAAATATGGATTATGATAAGGGTATTTTTATTGATGTAGGGTTGAAAAATTTTGGTTCGATAGGTAAGGACTTTAGTAGGGGTGTTCCTTACGGGGTCAGTTTTAATTTTGGTTTGTTTGCAAACATTTTAATCAAATAGTGCACAGGTAAGTTTTGTTCAATCTATCTAATTTGACAGATGGACTGATGGAGTAAGCGACTGGATGGCTAAAGCAGATCGCGTGCTTTATGGCGTACCCTGGGGCGGAGGCCCACGTCCAGCAGTGGGCTGCTAGAGGCTGATGTGATGTGATCTAATTTTGATAGAGTGATGATCTTTAGCAGAAACATTTAGCAAAACTAGTATTTAGAGCTACTATTAATACACTAATATATTGACTGGTATAGAAAAAGGAATGCTGAGATGGTTTGGTCACATTGAGAGAATGAATGAAAGAAGATTAACGAAACAGGTGTATATGGCGAGTGTGGATGGGAACGTTGGAAGGGGAAGACCAAGACGCACGTACTTGGATCAGATCGGGGACGTTCTAGAGAAAGGTCAGGTCAAGAGTACCCTAAACCGACGAGCATGTATGAAAAGATTGATGCATGTTGAAGAAGCGAAAGAGGTGTGTCAGGATCGTAGCAAGTGGAAAGATGTAGTCTCTGCCTACCCCTACGGGAAAGAGGCGTGATAATATGTATGTATGTATGTATGTATTAATACAAGTTCCCCTTTATAACTAAAATTAGACCTTAAAGTATTTAAAATTAGACTGTTTGACTCTGTTGGGGAAATTTCACGGTGATTACTCGGACAAACAGACGAACAATTAGCTCCGGTTCTTTAGCAAATATTACGACCGCGGTACTGTTTGATGTTTTTTCTTACTGTTTACTGCTTTTAGGAAATTGCACTGTAGTAATTACTTGTGTCGGTGTTTGCAGATATTTTGGTTAGCAAATTTCGGGGAAGCGATTTTCGATTATTTACTTTATACATATTTTATGTTCGACCAGCCACACTTTAACCGGTATTTGAGGTATCAACTTATACTGATTTTACATAGTTACTGTAAAATAAGTCAAATTTTGTTTTGTTGACCTAGTAGGTAACTCGAGGATCTGCTGGTAAAACTTAGAGAATTTAAAAAAACGAACGAACGAAATATTACTACTACGAAAAATTTTGCAACTTTATTACCATTGAAATGTGACCTAATTCCATAAAACCTACACTTTTTTTGATAACGCAGACTAACGCAGTATTACGCAACCCGTCCCTGACCGGCGGGTCTGGCCGGCGGGCGGCGGCGGCGGCGGCGGTTGCGCTCGCGCAGGACACGCGTGGGCGGCGGAAGGGTTATCGCTTCCGCTCCTATCAATGCTAGACTCCTGTGAAGTGTTATACTTTTAGAGGGTGTTAAAGGGTACCACCGTGTTGTTGGGTCAATAAGAACGAGTACTTTATAAGGACAACAAGCCCCGCTTCACAAATTGGATTAGACATACATACATAAATCACGCCTATATCCCTTACGGGGTAGGCAGAGCGTTAAAGGCCGTAAAACGGATATTAACACCACTTCTGACGATGGTTTAAGGGTCAATCAGATAACTGTGTATCACAATAGTGACCGGTTGTCAGCCCATCGCCTAAAATTGCAATACACATAACTCTCAAATCTTAAATTAGACAGCAGTCAAATTAATGATAATACTAACGCACAGATTTCGTCTAGTACAGATCCAACAGCTGTTGAAGTCCAGGGTCAAACCTGGTAAAGATTGCTATAATTCGTCGTTTTGTGGGACTGGAATGCAAGTTCTTTTTAAGATTTTCGTCTTTTAGGTGAGCTTATCGGGTCTACACTGGAACTAACTAGAAAGAGTCAAAGTCATGTCCATGGCAATATATCGTACGTATTTAGTAGGTATCTGCACACAAACAAACACACATAAAACATAAAATGTTTCCCAAGATGATACAACTAAAATACAGAAGTTACTTGCTTAAGGATATTGGATACGCCATTAAATCTTCCATTCAAAAGCTTTGATTGGAGACTCCTTCTAATAAAAATTCCCGGCTACCAAAATACCGGGATACCATAGATTCAAAGATGGCCGCACACGTAGGCGCGGATTATACATGATTTACAGACGTAATCCCAGGACACGTCCGAAGATAGCCCATGTCGGTTTACCTGAAAGAAGAGACGATTTGTTAGAATATTACGGTAATTTCATCCTCATTGATGGTCGTTTTATGGTAACGAATTGTTATTGCTCATGAATTTATGATTTGTTGCGCGGAGATTCAATAGAAGTAAGTGGAATATAATTTTGTAATTAAAATTAATCCAAGAATTACTACTAATAGGAATTTCTCAAATGAATTATGTATTGCTTTAATTATAATTTTTCAATTTGTTTCCTCTATTTGACATAATATTTATTTAAGATTGTAGACTAACTTCAAAGCAAACTTGGTAGCAATTTTGTCACGCTTTTAAAATGTTCCATAGAACTTCGCTAACGTGACAACTTTATGAGCAAACAAATTTTCCAAAGCTTTCATTCAACAAGCAAATAATCAACCAACTGGAAAGAGTTTCCCAAAAACGGTAAAAGTTAAAAAAGAGAGCCGGTTGTACAGTCAACCACGTAGAAACTGGACCCTCCCGCTTAATAAGTCCTTAGGTAATAGAGGTCTAGTGAACTGGTTTGACCGTACGACCTTGGGCAAACACTGGCCGGTGTGGTGGGCTGGCCAAACATGGGCCAAGCTGGCCAACACCTGGCTGCAGTTGGCGACAAGTGCACGCAAACATCGCCGAACCGCTAGAGCCCTTTGCACGACCTTCGAGCTTGACAAGTAGGGAGACGGCTTGTGCATTCAGGTTTTTTTACAATTTTTTTTTCTATGAAATTACTAGAGGAACGTACCTACGTGTTAATGTCATGAAAAAAAGCAGTTACAGTCTATTACCAAAATATGAGCGAGTAATAATTTGCAGGGAGATACACCGAAAGAGTTTAATATCTATATTTTTAGAAGGCAACAACTATGCAAATACTTGCCAAACACTGTCTGGCACGAAATAGTTACATACACATACACATATCACGCATATAATCCCTTGCAGGGTAGGCAGAGCGTAAACGGTCACAAAAAACATTTACACCACGTCTGACAAACATTTGTTGTTCATTCGGAAAATTGAGTCTCGCCACAGTGACAGGTTGTCAGCCCATCGTCTGGAATAGCAATACACACCCTCGAGTCCCTTGGTCGGAAATGGGGTGATGCTATTCTAAGTCGGCATCACACGAAATAGTTATATGAAAATAATCAAAACTTATTACGAAAAGTTATGAAAGTGCAACAGTTGTTATTTTAAGTTGTTAGACTCTTAACCCCCTGTATAGGAAGTCGATGAAAGTAAGACATTGGAGCTCTGACCTTTGGTCTTGACCCGACCATGACAATGCAAGAAGGTCACGAGTGTTTAAGTACCTTGACTTAAAGTGTACTTACTTTGGTAAAGAGCGTAATAATCTTATAAAAAAAGGTAACTAAAACTTCACAGTTACTTCAATTGAAACACCAATCTAAGTTTGCTTGTATTTAGCGAAAACAACACATTATGAGAATATATCTAAATACAATAAATCCAAATAACCCGCAAAAGATATAGGCGTGACATATGTTTTTCTGTATATAAATACAAAAATACCATTGCCTGTTGTAATCTAATCAAAGTAAACACGAAATCTCTAATTCGTAGCAACCTCTACGCCGTAGTAGTATACATTTAAAAAGTGTATGATCAGTATGCATAAACTTTTTGAAAAATTATATGTTGGAATTTGTAAGATAGAAATGTATCATTGACGAAATATTTTATACAAGTCCTTCTCCACGCACGCACAGCCCGCGCTGTTTCACAAAGCTCATGAAAAATCAATAAGAGGCTGCGACGCGACGCTTGACCGCACGTTGTTCGCTTAGATTCCGCATTATCATTGAATACATACACACTAACATCGGACATCTCCACTGGCCCTGTTAACATTTCCCAAGCAAGATTCCAACTCACATTGTATGCAAGTCACTGGCTTATTCAATTATCTGATTATGATGATGATGCAGCAATAACACGGAAATATTCCCATTTGACTAGCTCAATGTCGCTTAGAGATGTCATTTAAACGATAATGGTATAAATAAAATCAGCTACAAAAATATCTCTATCACACATTATACTGGTCTCTACACCGTCATACGAGTCCCAATGATCCCGCATGTGAGACAGAGAGGCACAAACCTCCCTATCCCTATTCCATTCCCTCCTAAGCGTGAGAAATACATACGTTTCAAGTTAGAAATTCACATGTACCGTAACTATACTCAATAAAACGATGACATGTGTATTAGAAACCTACATTAGCTTCATACGTGCATGTGTTAGAAAAAAAACCAGCGTTTGCTTAGCAAATTCTAATCTCTACACATACTCATGTACCAGGCGGGCAGGAGTTTGCAGGAAGTCTCCTCACGTATGGCTCCGTGTGAGACATATAACACGCGCCATAGCCACACACGCATCGCATATCGAAGGGGTTGCTGCCCTGGGTCGCTACCTTGCCCCCTAAATTTCACACATTCGTAGCTCGAATGCCACCCTCTCTAAGTAGGAGGGAAAGAGAAGCCTAGCAGCGGTATACGATACGGCTGGCGTTAGACAGAGTTAGATAGGAGACGCAGATTGCGGGCACATTAAGGCAAGTTAGAGTCTGCGCATTCTTGAGGAGGCTCTAAGGGTGAGTGGACTACCACCGCCGAAGTCTGGAGGCCTGTTAGTTGTTTTCCATTTTAGGACAAAACTCGATAAAAAAGGGCGCTTGGGACGAGGTACCCGGGGACTGAGGGATTAGCTAATCATGCGTAAGGGTTGAAGGGTGCGTAGACGAAACCGTCTGGACGTAGGCCTGTGTGCGTTTTTATTGTGTCTGTGTGTGCGTGGATCGGCTTACTTTAGAAACAAGGCTGAACGTTGCTTTATTTCTTTGCTACGCATTTTCGACGGTGCGAATTTTCTACGTGACAGTCTCAGCAAATAGGTTACAGTTTCCATACGTACCATCAGTGTTTATACGAGTAGTTTAATAATTGAATGCAGCATCTATAAAACCGTTAGCAACAACTCTCGCAATGACATCAACCTCAAATGAAGGTGCTACGGAGGAACAAAGCAAATCGCATTGCTTCGAGACATATGAAAGGTTTAGCTAACGGGAAAGTACTCACATACAAGTATTCTGTTCCTATGAAATGATTAAGTATGGTGGATTGTTGACGTTTTATAATGACGAACAAACATTTACATACTAGTGATAACCAAAGCTAACTTACCATACGATTAAAGAAAGATTTGTATAGCTGAGATATTGTAAACTGCTTGGTATTCTTGAGTGATGTGGTTTGTTAAGCCAATCTTGCCTATGTGTTGGGATTGCATATTTTATTTTACTCTGAATTCCCTACTGCTATGCTAAGTCTCATCGTTGCAATAAAATATCAGTTCAAGTGGTTCTTTGCTTTAAGCCAAAATATGCCGCTAATTTCACGAGTGTCCCCTTATGAAATTCAAGAGTTGTGTAAAAAAGAATCCACAATTAAATCTTATGTGTCAACAGTATGTAGAGTCAATAGTAAATAACCTAAAATCTTTTAACAATACGTAGTATAAGTAATAATCTAGATGTACAGTATAGTAAGTAATAATTGCAATAGTATCTATGTATAAATATGTACTTATTATATGCCCTTGCTGTTTTTATAAGCATAACAAAGCCAGTATCAAATAGCTGCGCTTTAGTTTTAAAGAAAAAACCCGATCGAGATTGCCGAAAACTGTGGTGCTATATTTTAGGTTTCTATATTTTCTGGTATTTGTACAGCTCTTATACCTATTGACCTATTAAATCCATAAGCTCTGCCTTCAATCGTAACATGTCAATATGTTAATCTGAAAGCGATCAAGAGCGCACGCTCCCATGCGCATGAGTCGTCATGCGCGGCCGAGCGGGAAATGCGCGCATTGTACACCACTTAACTAAGGTAATATCGATCCTGACAGGATTTCTTAACTAGATCTCTGAAGGAGGAGTTGTATTACACATTATCGAAGACCATGTGATTATAACGAGGAAAATTTTGCGTGGTTAATATTTGTGTCAGAAATATTAAGTAATGAGTAAAAAAAACACTGTAAATATTGGGGCCAAACGAGCTTATGATATGAAAATAATCTTTTCTAATATAAAATAGACATTGTTAAAATAATTTGGTTACCACACCATGTAAGTCGACCAAAATAATTTCGAAAAAGGTAATATATTATCTTTTATTTACGTTTCGAAAATTTGTTTATGGGATGTAATTATATTACCTGCATATTTTTTAAGGGGTGAACTATTCCATGAAAATGAACAAGTTTCCCCAAAAAACATAAGTCGAAATATTAAAAAAAAAACAGACTACAGTACAGACTAGTTCACCCAGTCAGCTGGAAGATTTTATATGGAGGTTCCATTTTTTTCATATTTCAATCTATATTCCTTGGGGAAAGTTGTTCGGTTTCATGGGCTGGTTGAACTATTGATATATTTGCAGTCATTTTTTGCACATTATATTGAGCTATTTCACCTCCTGAAACATTTTCATGGGTTTAGTTAATATGTAAGTAAGTATTAAAAAACTGTGTTTGATTGGAGTATGATGCGAATGCGATTTGGGCTACAAGTTTCACATCATAAGCGCAATTAATCTATTTTGAATCATTTAAAGGACTGATATGCTTGTTATAGGACCCAAAGTCAGGGAACAACCTTATGAACCTTGGTGTCAGTTTTTGTGCAACAGCCTTACGGTATTAGTGAGGTTCTGACATGTTTTTGTCGACAACCGTCAATGCAATCATAGTCGACAGCTTAACGTGCCCTCCATAGCACCAGATCTATCATTCGAAACTCCCAAAGTGCCATAGCGTGCGACCTTTGGATCTTAAGACCTAAACCGAAGAACATATTATTTTATCTGCAGTAACATAATATTATGATCATTGGCTGCAGTAAATTAGTCAAAGAAAGTTTTAAACTTTAAACAACAGAGAGAGAGCAGGTTGGTTGACTGAAAGAGAAAAAATAACGATGTTCGGGGCAAATCGGTAACGAAATGGAAAACGTGACGGCGGCCGTTCGTGCCGGAGTACCAGGCGAGCAGCAGTTCTAAGGAGTTCGCCCGTCGCCGCTTCACCGCGGGATACGAGGGAAAAGCAAACAACAACGAATACCTTTATTACAACACAGCCTCGTTAGAACCTTGTCTCTCTTAATTACATTAGTATGCAACCCCGGGACGGCTAATAAAAAATACTAGGATCATTAATCAAACTTAACCAGTTTTTTCTCCCTAAGCCAGAAAGAGACACCGATATAAAAAATATAGTGGCACATTCCTACGGGATTCGGGACCGTCGAAAGGGAAATTATTTATTTCTTTTTGAAATCTCTGATTAAACATTTATCTTTTACTTTGGAAGTTTTTCGACTATCTTATGATAAATGGGTTATAAAAACTTGGAGGTGTGAGGAGTTTTTATAATCCTATCTTATTAATTTAGGTAAGCGTTTCTTTTTTATGATAGAAAGGACTCTATGGGTTTCTTGTAACGTTTGAATAGACTCATTTATTAAAAGTAATTCGATTTTATGTTGGTCAGTTTACTTTTCTCTTGTTTATTTGTTATTGTCGATTCATCTCTTCTTGGTTCAGTTTTCATTCTTTTTAGGCAGTCCAACAAGCTACCAGGGAATAATAAAGCAGAAAAACATCAATCACAATCAAAACATAGATTGATTCCTTTAGACTATAATGTCTCCGAAATAGGGCTTAATTATGTTAAATTGGAACAAAAGTTAGGCAACTGTGCCTCAACCATCTAATTGGTAGATGCAACAATTCGTGTCAACCTGTCAATGCGTTTGACAGTTAACTAAACATGGCCGACCGCGCATGCGTACTACTCTCATGAATATTACGGTACGCACAAACATACAGTTGGTAGTCTCTATCATTGTGCAGTATTTAAAGTGGTTTTAATACAAACAACATATCGTGGCCCTTTTAAGGTCTTGATAGATAGACAAGCTAAACAAATAGGGTATTTCCGGTAGAAGTGGTTCAGTACTATGTGTGGTAATTTTTCTTTGATCTTCGATTTGGCTTTTGGCAATGGTAACTATTAATAGGATAACGGTTTGATACTAGCGTTTATTGCAGAATGTATATGCATATAAGCATGTATTCAGTTATTCTAGTTACATGTGTATTGCAATTTTAGGCGATGGGCTGACAACCTGTCACTATAGAGGTAAAAAAAATTCTGAATGACCCTCAAATATTTGGCAGCCGTGGCGTGAATGTTCTATTTTACGGCCGTTTACGCTCTGCCCACCTCGCAAGGGATATAGGCGTGATATGTATGTATGTATGTATTTCGTTATTCCAAGCTGTACAAGGAGAAACAAAAAGGGTATTAACAAGCCGATAGAGGTCAAGGTACTGAAGGTCATGAAACTGAACAACTTTCCCCGTCGAACACAGGGTGAAATATAACAAAGAAATTGGACCTCCCAAACCAATTTAACCAGCTGACCGGCAACTTTATATAGGAGGTATTTTTTTATTTCTCTTGCCTCTATCCATCCAAGTTGTTCAGTTTCATGAGAACGCTTGACCTTCTTTCGGCTTGTTATACAATTTTTATGACCCCCGGTATGTAAGCTAGCGTGATTAATTTTATTGTCCGATATTCGCTTTTAATTTTAATATTCAATCATTTAAGTTTTGTGTAGTCATAGCCCAATGCAACTAGCAATCAGTATAATTAACTAAAAGCCGCTTACGTAGAGATGGTGCAATTTCCATATTTACAATTTTGATGTCTTTGCAGTAAAACTTATTGCTTTAGGGTCTTCTGAAATCATCTGAGTTTCTAAATACTTAAATACATCAGCCTATTGCAGTCCACTGCTGGAGGTAGGCTTGAATTTAAATAATAAACAATTATCCAGGACAATGCACACATCTAGCCTTAAACTAAGCAAGCTTGTACCATGGGAACTAAATATCTGATACATATTAGGTAATACTTATACTTACTTTTTTGAGTCAAGACGAATGCAGCTTCGGCGGGAAATCGACATTATATTCAAACTTTTCGTGATTCCGTTTCTGAACTCATACGCTGGTGCGTTTCAACACGTACAACGTATTTAAAAGTTTAAATATGCCGTGTGATGCCGGCTTTGAATAGCATCACCCGCATTTCTTACCCGCGAGTGTCGTAAGAAGCGACTAAGGGATACATGTTTATTCCAATTTTAGGCAGACAACGCTGGCGACAGGCTGACAACCTCTAGGGATTCAATTTTTCTGAAACGGCCCTCATACATTTCTCAGACGTGGTGATAGCGACTGTATTTTTACGGCGATTCAAGCTCTGCCTACCTCGCAAGGGATAAAGGCGTGATATGTGTATGAATATAAAATATGTAGATCTCTTGTCTGACTAAACTTACTATACTACAGAGTTAGCTTTTGCAATAAAATAGATGAAAGCATTATTGTGAATTTCCTCATTCGACGACATGTAGAAATCTCTAGCTCGTAGCTTACAGACAATTAGACAACCTTTATTACAGAGCAATAGGGTCTACTATTGTAGAATACAAATATGTGCATTTACAAAACTGTACTCGACTTACTAACTGGACGGAAGCCAGCCGAAGTGTTAATTCTGCATTTGGGTGTAGAATTCGTGTGTAATTCGGATGGTTCGTGTGCCTGTTTGTATGTTTGTAATGGCGGTTCTTCCACTGGTCGTCCATAGCTGCGTATTTTTAACGCACTGAAAAGCATGCGTCTGTCATAAGGAAGGGAATTGCGAATTCCGATCCTATTTCCACACAAATACGGCTACGGTGCCTGTCAATGTCTAAGTGCCGTGTGATGCCGGCTTAGAATAGCATCACCCCATTTCTTACCCGTGGGTGTCGTAAGAGCCGACTGAGGGACTAGAGGGATGTGTATTGCAATTTTAGGCGATGGGCTGACAACCTGTCACTATAGTGATACACAGTTATCTGATTGACCCTCAAGCTTTTGTCAGACGTGGTGTTAATATCCGTTTTACGGCCGTTAACGCTCTGCCTACCCCGAAAGGGATATAGGCGTGATTTATGTATGTATGTATGTGCCTGTCAAGTCGTTTGAAGTCAGTAGCTGTTATTATAAGGGAATTAAGATTGAAATCTGCTATTTAATTTCGTCTGACAGACGCATGCGTTACGGTGCGTTAAAAATACGCAGCGACGGATGACAAGTGGGAGAACCGACATACTTTATTGCATCTGCAGTTGCTGTTAGCGGTCGAAATTTACATAGAAAACTAGCGAACATACGATGCGGGTAGTTGTAAGTAAGTAGGTATATTGTAGAGCCATTGTCTTTGGTAGTTGCTAAACAGTTGGGTCAGGGAAGGTACAGTGATATTTGAGATATGACCTTTTGCTCAAAGTAAAGTAGTTAGTATTGAAGCTGTAGGATCAGGATTTGATCCGAAAAATATGGCTTATCGTGGCGAAAACGCCTAGAAGAGCTTCTGATCCTTGAAACTGTTTACAATAATAATAAATCATTTATTTGCCATTAAACAAGGTTCATTACATAGGTCAAGATGAAATAAGATATTATGTATGATTTATGTCGGGATAAGGTCTGTTTCCCGTGGAAAATCGGTTAGCAGCGGGTGAAACCGCTGGGTGGGCTACTAGTAGGCTATAATTAAAAAATCAACGACTAAATATTGAAAAAACATAGTTCAAGTAATGCAAGTACCAAGCATTCAGAAGACAGATTGTCTTTAATTTTGAAACCAGTACTAGTGTTTACTCAGTGTTAGATTCTGTTAGATCTCACATATGCAGTTACAAGTATTTACAACTCAAACGAGCGAGTGAAAGTTAATTTATGCAGTTTGCTCGTACGGCTCCGCAGAGCAAATAGCTTCAGCTTATAGTTAATACAAGTATTAATTTAATTAAATATGTTGGACATTTCACACAGCGCCATCTCTACTCAAACTAAGTAATGCTTGTACTAGAAGTCTAGAACTAGATAGCTGATATATCCGTACTCATATTATAAATCTGAGAATTGGTGTGCGTGTATGTATGTATGTTTGTTACTCTTCACGCTCAAACGGCTTGACTGATTTGGATGAAATTTGGAACACAGGTAGAGCCCGGAATAACACACAGGCCACTTTTTACCTCGGGAAAACAACTATTACCACGTGAAAATGAGTGGCAGCGGGTTAAACCGCTGGGCGGAAATCTAGTAATATCATAAGTACTTATTTTTAAATATGTAAATACAAACAATACATAGAAAACATCCAGACTCAACACAAATATTTGAAAAGTTATCTACTAATACATGTGCTATGTAGGAATCAAATCCACGACCCTCAGCGTAGCATGCGGCTATTATCCACTACGCCATCGGGCCAGTCAAGTAGTAGCATATGTAGGAATAGTAGATACATACATACACATTTCACGCCTATATCCCTTGCGGGGTAGGCAGAGCGTAAACGGCTGCAAAAAATTACATTCACGCCACGTCTGACAAATATTTGAGGGCCATTCAGAAAATTGTGTATCGCCATTTTGATAGGTTGTCAGCTCATCGCCTAAAATTGCAATACACATGTAGGTAAACCTTGAGTCCCTTAGTCACCTCCTACAATAACGTAGGTAAAGAAATGGGGTGATGCTATTCTAAGCCGGCATCAAACCGCATCAGAACTACTCGAACAAAATATATGAAAAAAGGCCACAGAAGATCAGATGATCAAATGTCATTATTCAAATACACTTTTAATAACTTTACAGAGTTTATTGGATTATAAAAAATCAAATAAAAGGCATCGTCAGACATTATTCTAAAGATACAGAGCAAATCAGCAACAAGCTTCGTCAAACTTAACAACTGTCAGTTAAACAACACTTTAACTTTATTTAGTGTCGCTTATTAGCACTAGTAGGCCTCTGACATGGTTGTGTAACGACCGCCGTCTAAGCAATCATGGGCAGAAACTCCGTCCGAAGCACGGAACCATCTTTCTCATGGACAATCAGGTGGTTAAGCCTGCAATGTCATAACAAGATTGGAAACAAATTCACACACACACACATAACTTGCCTTTATCATTTGCGGGGTAGGCAGAGCGTTAATGGCCGTAAAATACGATCGGTATCGCCACGTTTGACAAATTTGAGGGCCGTTTCAGAAATATCGTGTATCACTATAGTGACAGGTTGTCAGCCTGTCGCCTCTAATTCTTATACACATGAAACCCTCGAGCCCCTTAGTCGCCTCTTACTACACGCGCGAGAAGAAATGGGGTAATGCTATTCTAAACCGGCCTCACACAAACAAATTCCCAAAGTGAAAATATCACCTTTGTGGTACCGGGATTCGAACCTGAAACCTTTGCGCCGCAGCCAGTCCCACTACCACTGCGCCACATCACTTGCACACGTGTTCAGTTGTTTTTAGACTGAGTATTTATTATGTTTAGGAATTCCTGTTTCATACAGTGCAGATATCGGAAATGACGATATACTTAACCTAAAATTATGGAGAACAGGGAAACGGTTGTTAAAAGAGGAAATGGTATGAAAGTGAGCATGGTAAATAAATATACAGTCAACAGCAATATGAATATTAAATATACATTCATTTCGAGTGGGACACCGAGTCGTTGAAGGACCTGATGATTGGAACGGAAAATGAGGCCAAGATTCAATCTGCAAGCGGAATCTGTCTGTCTGTCAATCGACGGCCGATGTGGCGCAGTGGTAGTGCGACTGCCTGCGGCGGAAAGGTTTCGGGTTCGATTCCTGGTTGGGCACTGAAAAAGTCAATACAGTTTGTCTGGTTAGGACATTGCAGACCGAACCGCCTGACTAAGAAAGGTGGTCCATGTTACGGAGGGCACGTTAAGCCGTCGGTCCCGCTTGCTGTCTATGATTACTTAGACGGCGGTCGTAGGTAACACAACGATGCCAGAAGCCTACAACTAGTAGTAGACGGTTGAAAAACTCTGACACTAGGGTTCATCGGGTCGTTGGTCGGCTCGGTGATCCACACGAGAAGAATAAAAAGAGTAGAAGCACTGCGTAGCGAGACTTGCCTTTTTTGCAAGTTGTGTTTCTGACCGCATCTTTCTTACGAACAAGCGAATGGTTCAGCCTGCAATATTATGACCGAACTAAAAACAATTTCACAAAGTTATCAATCCGTACTAATATTATAAATCTGAGAGGTTGTGTGTGTGTGTATGTAGGTATGTTTGTTACCTCTTCACGCTCAAACGGCTTGACCGATTTGGATGAAATTTGCTACTCAAGTAGAGTATAACCTGGAATAACACATGGGCTACTTTTTACCGCATAAAACCAACTATTACCACGGAAAAATGAGTGGCAGCGGGTGAAACCGCTGGGCGGAAATCTAGTTAAAAACTGTGTCTACCAAAAGGACATGTAACAAACCAATTCAAACCACCAAAAAAGAAAAGAAGAGGATTTTGAAGAATCAAGTAACAAATTTTTCCTGGGGAATTCTCTCACGTAATCTCACGTACCCACGTGTGGGAGTTATGAATTGAGTTTCTACAACAGAGTGAAATGACTCTCCTTAGAAAGGCAAACGAGCGCACGTTTCTGAACAAAATCTCATGATCAAATTACAAAGTTCATAACATACATACATACATAAATCACGCCTATATCCCTTACGGGGAAGGCAGAGCGTTACCGGCCGTAAAACGAATATTAACACCACGTCTGACAAAAGTTTGAGAGTCAATCAGATAACTGTGTATCACTATAATGACAGGTTGTCAGCCCATCGCCTAAAATTGCAATACACATCTAACCCTCAAGCCGCTTAGTCGCCTCTTACGACACCCATGAGTGAAACATGGGGTGATGCTAGCTATTCTAAGCCGACATCATACG
Organism: Tuta absoluta; assembly: GCA_027580185.1. Taxonomy (NCBI): domain Eukaryota; kingdom Metazoa; phylum Arthropoda; class Insecta; order Lepidoptera; family Gelechiidae; genus Tuta; species Tuta absoluta. The sequence goes on along the minus strand of JAQAHW010000029.1, from coordinate 3,376,602 downwards.
GCATAACATTTCATAACCTACTGTAAGTTAAAATAAATAAATACTCGATCATATACATACATCAGCCTATTGCAGTCCACTGCTGGACGTAGGCCTCCCCCAGGGTACGCCATAGGGCACGATCTCTCGTTTTCGCCATCCAGTCGCTACCAGCCGTGGAAGTATAAATTAAAGATGATCCTAGATAAATCTAATCAATCTTCTTTAGTAGGTATGACTTGCAAACCTATACAAGTAAAAAAGCATAACACATACGCATACACATATCACGCCTATAATCCCTTGCGGGGTAGGCAGAGCGTCAAAGCCCGCAAAAACGGACATTTACGCCACGTCTGACAAATATTTGAGGATCATTCGAAAAATTGTGTATCGCCATAGTGACAGGTTGTCAGCCCATCGCCTAAAATTGCAATACATATCCTCAAGTCCCTTAGTCGCCTCTTACGACTCCCACGGGAAAGAAATGGGGCGATGCTATTCTAAGCCGACATCACACGGCTGAGATAAATCTAATCAATCTTCATAAGTAGGTATGACTTGCAAGCTAATAGAGAAGTAAAAAAGCATAACTTCGCCTTAATTGGAATATGTAGAACCTATTTAACTATGACCAGAGTCCACTGCTGGACATAGGTAGGCTTGCCCCTATCTATCTAATCTATCCCTAACTGAGAGTGTTTACTAAACTCATCACGCTTGGCAGGCGGGTTGGCAAGCGCAGTGCAAGTTGTTGTTTTTCACAGGGAACGCTGCTGTCTATTCCTTTGAGGGGAGAAACTGGGTTAAGTTAATCCTAAATGAATAAATGATTTCTTTATTTGCTTAAAGTACATGTAAAAATAATTGTTATATTCTTCAATCAGTCATGCATGTCAGATTATACAAGCATGCAAATATTATTTTATATACAATCTTAAATGCACATACATATATCACGCCTATATCCCTTGCGGGGTAGGCAGAGCGTAAAAGGCCGTAAAAACGGTCATTTACGCGATATCTGTCAAAATTCGAGGGTCATTAAGATAATTGTGTATCACCATAGTGACGAGTCGTCAGCCTATCGCCTAAAATTGCAATACACATATAACTATCGATTCCCTTAATCGCCTCTTAAGATACCCACGGGAAATAATGGGGTGATGCTATTCTAAGCCGGTATCACATGGCATTAATCTTAAGAGACCTTTTTTTGATAGAATAGAAACAGTGCGTACCTAATTATCAATTTATACATTTCAAATTTAAATATACTCCGAACAAAAGCAAAAAATCTCAGCCCTGTGTACTAATGTGTTGGGTGCATCTTCGCATATGGCTTTAAATTACCAGATGATTAAGCAGAAATATATATCGGCAAATACAGAAATGGAAGTCATGTACAATGATAATGTACGTGATAATGTTATAGCAACTCAATTCGAGGATATTAAAAATTGTGTCAAGGCAGTAACCAGCGCAGCTACGTCAGTTCAAAATGCGTCTTATTCCGGCATAGTGAAAAAAGGAAAAGATTCTGTTATTTTCCCTCCTAGCACTGCAACTATTGCAATTTACCCTGATAACAAAGAACAACAAAGCGAGCAAACCAAGAAAATTGTTCAAGAAATAATCAAGCCGGAAAAAATGCAACTTCACATCCGAGGAGTTTGGAACACCAAGAACGGTGGTGTCATTATTAGCTCGGACCAAAAAAATGATATCGAGAAACTAAAGAAATCGGAACAGCTAATAGCATCTGGCTTAAAAGTTGAAGAGACCACGAAAAGGAGACCAAAAATTATTCTGATGGGTGTACCCTCTGACATCTCTGAACTGGATCTGTATGAATGCCTGTACGAGCAGAATATTGCAGGAAAAAAATTGAGCATTGATCGTGAGCTGTTTAAGAAATCAGTGAGATTGAGTCACAAATCTGGAAGAAAAGAAGTCCCTTATTGCAATTACATCCTCGAAGTGACAGCCGAGATTAGAAAAATGCTTATACTGCAAGATCGTGTGTTCATCAATTGGTCATCCTGTCGCGTACGAGATTATACTCATATAACGAGGTGCTTCCAGTGTCAACAATATGGACACTCGGCAAAACACTGCCGTGACACTGACCCCACTTGTGGCCATTGTGGGTCCTTGGGACATCCTATGAAGGATTGCATTGCAAAGGCACAACCAGCAAAATGCGCAACATGCACACGTTTTAAAAAGCCAAGCAATCACAAGACAGGGGATGAAAAATGTCCCGCGAGAAAAATTGCCGAGGACCGATACTTGCGCTCTACCGATTATGCCTAAAGAAAAGTTCATGGACCAGTCTGCTTATTATAGGAAATTGTATGTGACCATTGTAGCATGATTCGTTACTTCTACGTTTTGTTGTTTGACATAGTTTTAAGTTGCGTTAAATTGAAGAATAAGCAAAAAGTCCGAACTAATATTTTATTTTTGTCGCGTCCAAATATATGCTGTATTTGCAATACATAATGTAATGATAAACTAGGACACGTTCATACATCAATTGCACGCAAAATGATTATTTAAATTTGCACTAGTACGTAATTAGTTATAGATTTAAATATTGTATAGTTTATTTAAGTTTATTTGTTTTGTATAGTATAGTAGATTTCTTTATAAAATAATAGTAATGTCGGCTATACATTTACCTGAGATACAGGAATTCACATTCTTAGTTCAGGAAATGAACAAGCCACATTACTATTTTGTATAAGTTTACCTATTTGTAATTAAGTTTATTAATAAAGAATTATCTTATCTTATCTTATCTTATCTTATCTTATCTTATCTTATCTTATCTTATCTTATCTTATCTTATCTTATCTTATCTTATCTTATCTTATCTTATCTTATCTTATCTTATCTTATCTTATCTTATCTTATCTTATCTTATCTTATCTTATCTTATCTTATCTTATCTTATCTTATCTTATCTTATCTTATCTTATCTTATCTTATCTTATCTTATCTTATCTTATCTTATCTTATCTTATCTTATCTTATCTTATCTTATATAACTAGCTGCTACACGCGGCGTTGCCCGCATAAGTGGTGATATAAAACTTTCCTATATTAACACATAACCAATGTTACCTTCTATATATGTGCCAAATTTCATTACAATCGGTTCAGTAGATTTTGCGTGAAGAAGTAACAAACAAACAAACATACAAACTTTTGCATTTATAATATTAAGTAGATAGCCGACATCACCAGGCGTCTATGTAGTAGGTAAATAGATAGTCGCAGTAAGACCCGGTATAGCTGTTGTGTGCAATGTGTGCATGTATGATGCGCTCGTGCACGTGGTGTTTCTCCCACAGAGTTGCACAACAGTGCATAGGGCCTTTACTATTTTTATCTACGAGTAGGGCTGCCACAGTCATGCACTTCGGTTGAAACTTTAAATAAAAAGTAATAACCCGGAAGGTGTTTAAAGGAATTTTGCTAAACTTGCTAAGTTTTCTATCGCGGGCAGGAGAATTTTACAAGTTTCTAAATGTTAACCTAACACGAAAAGTGTTTCAAAATTTGGTATTCAGTGATTAAGGTACTCTGAACTGAACAACTATTACGTTATTTCTGATTTCTCCACAGAACATAAGTAAAAAAAAACATATCATTCTATTTGACGAGTCATGTTGTATAGGTATTTCAAATTCCTAATTAAAAAAAGAGAGAGAGATAAGAGTTCCCATTTAACACGTTATAAAAAAGATTATGCCGGTTGAAAATTCTTGTCACAGCGCAGCCCTAGGCAGGCCCTTTCTCATTTTTATCATGCACCATTACCAGCTATTACCGTGCTGTACTCTAATTGGACTATTAGTGGTGGTTCGATACCAGCCATCAAATCATATTAGTTAATAATGGACGTCACGATTTACCTTAAAAGTGAAATTTTAACTTACATGTCCTGTTTCGTCACTGAAACGCTGTTTTTTTAAACCCTATGATTTTAGCCCCGGGGCTATTATAATCTACACCTGACTGTATGGTGAGGAGCGGGAGCTCACCCGGAGAAGTTTTGTTGTTGTTCAAACAACCAGCTTAATCGCGCCCTTGGGGAACAAATGAGGGACCTCCGCGCCCCCGCCGGCGGGGGCGTCGGTTGCTTGAGGAGCTTGTGGAGTGTGATCCACTCGCAATGGCTGCAGCAGTGGCTACTGTGATTTCGTCATCCTCTTCCGAAAGGAGCTGAAACGCTGACCGATGTGGCGCAGTGATAGTGTGACTGCCTGCGGTGCAAATGTTCCGCGTTCGATTCTCAGTGGAGCACACATAACACAAATTTATATTTATCACTTTGTAATTTTGTTATCAGTCTGGTTAGGACATTGTAAGTTGAAGCACCTTGACCGAAAATAAAGAGCGAGATTTGGAGAGCACGTTATCCGTTGGTCCCGGTTGCAGTCTATGATTAATTAGACGCCAGTCGTTACACAACCATGTCAGAGGGCTACCAGTAGAAGTAGGTGGTTGAAAAATGCACATAGCATGGTTCATTTAGCCGTTGGACGACTGGGCCTCCCACACGAAAAAGAAAGCAAGAATAAGCTATGTTATACGACAGTCTAACATAGCTTATTCTACATAAGACTGTCGTATATTATTCTTATACTCTGTCCTCTGACGTCGTTAAAGTTGTCACCGCAGCGCAGCGTCTCGCAACGCAAATTTTAGGTTGTACACTCAATTGTAAAATTAAAATAAAAACCAGTTCAAAAACTAACACCCGACTACTGAGATATAGCGCTCTAAAAAGTAAGAAACAAGAAATCTGGAATATTAACTACAAACAATTTAATATCTATAGTCCACGAAATTTATACGAAGATATGACATATAATTATATATTTAAATGTATATTTAATAAAAAATTATTGTGGTTTATTGGTGTTAGCCGTGGACGTATGCCAGTTTGCCTTACCTAAGTATGTTGTGCAAGTTTATGATATCACCTACTAAGTACTAGAGTAGGTGGCATACGACCACGGCTATCACCTATAAACCACAATAATTTTTTATTAAATATACATTTAAATATATAATTATATGTCATATCTTCGTATAAATTTCGTGGACTATAGATATTAAATTGTTTGTAGTTAATATTCCAGATTTCTTGTTTCTTACTTTTTAGAGCGCTATATCTCAGTAGTCGGGTGTTAGTTTTTGAACTGGTTTTTATTTTAATTATTTTGGGGTTGAAGGTAAGTTTAACACTTCGGTATGTTTTTTTTTTCTGGATAGAAATGCAGCTCGATTCACAATTAAAACATCACTCGTTAATTAAACAAAATACACTCATCATAATCTTATCTTTGTATGTATGTATGTTTGACCATGCATAACAGGGTAGGAGCCAACATGCAGCCTTGGCGAACACCTCTATGAACGGCTCGGATGTATTGCCGTTAAATACAACAGATCCTTTCATGTCCATATGGAAGGACTTAACGAGGTTCAGAAGTTTTGGCGGGCACCCGATGTTTACAAGAGCTGTGTAAAGGCCCTCTCTGCTAACGGTGTCGAAGGTTTTGTTAAGGTCTACGAACGCCACAAACAGAGGTGTTCTCTGCTCTCTACACTTTTCCTGAAGTTGGCGAAGTGTAAAGATCATATCTGTTGTGGAACGCTGGGCGCGGAATCCACATTGCGATTCGGGATATACACGATCAGCTAGTTTCTAAAGTCTTACTAAGACTAACCGAGCAAATAATTTACCTACTATACTTAAAAGGGATATACCACGATAACAGTTACAGTCACCGCGGTCACCTTTGCCTTTGTATAGGGTAACGATGTTAGCATCGCGCATATCTTGTGGTATATATCCCGCTTCCCAACATTTACACAACAGATTGTGCAGGATGGGTAATATGCACTTGAGCCTGATGATTTCGGCATGGGTACCATCATTTCAGGAGACTTTCCGGTCTTAAGCTGTTTAACAGCCTTGTGCTATTCCCTTATGGTAGGAAGGTCATCTAACTCGGCCCAGGTAGCTAGTTTTGGCATGCAGTCTGCAGCTTCCGGCATTATATTAACTGGTTCCGAATAGAGACCGATATAATGTTCTATCCATCGTTCGAGTTGGCGTTGGGCATCTGTAATAACAGTGCCATCCACTTCTTTAAGGGAGGCTGTTTTTTTAGGCAAAGGACCAAGGGCCTCTTTACTGCCAGCATACACACCACCAAAATTTCCGACATCAGCGCACGATTGGATACTTTGGCAAAGCTCGGTCCAGTATGCATTAGCAAAGTACCGTGATGTGCGTTGTAATACAGCTTTTGCATTCGCTAAATCAACACGCGACTTTTCGGAAGGGTTAAGGCTATGAGTAAGCGCAGTTTGCCGTTTGGACTCGAGCAGGGGTGTTATGTGTTCGAGATTTTCAGCGAACCAGTCCTGATTTTTGACTTTCTAGTGGCCGAAAGCCGTACCAGTCACATCTGTTAGAAACTTTTTTACTTTGCCCCAGTCTTCCTCTATAGGAGCGTCTACGTCCCAGGTGGCAGTTTCATCGCGTACCAACTCTTCAAACTTTCGGACAAACTCATCATCCCTGGTTTTGGGAAGATCGATCTTCTTCCTACCGGGCAGTTTGGACGAGTGGATCTTTTTGTGAGTTATAGCAACGTGCGAAGCCACCAAGGAGTGATCTGTGTCACAATCAGCGCTATGAAATGTACGCGTGTGTAGGGTCTCGCGGAGATTTTTCTTTTTGGTTAGGATAAGGTCCAGTTGATGCCAGTGACCAGAACGAGGGTGTTTCCAGGATACTTTGCGAGATGATTTGCCTTTGAAGTAGGTATTGGTAATACACAGTAGGTGTTTAGAGCATAGCTCTAATAAACGTTGGCCGTTTTCGTTTAACTTCCCTATACCGTGGTTACCTATACAATCAGGCCAAGCTACGTTGTCCTGTCCAACCCTTGTGTTAAAATCGCCCAGATTGTATAAGCGGTCAGATGGTCTTAACCCGCGTAGAGACTGGTCGAGCTGGTCATTAAACTGTGTTTTGGCTTCATCTGTTGAGGATAATGTTGGTGCGTAAGCAGAAATAAGTGTTACGTATCCATGATTCGTATTTAACCGCACCAACATAATGCGTTCCGATATGCCGCAAGGAGCCTCTATTGATGTTAAGAGATCGTTGCGGATAGCCAAGCCTACACCATGCTCACACACAGCGCTGCTGTCCTTTCCTTTCCAAAAGAATGTGTAATGTGTCTCACGCAAGGAACCCTCGTCAGGGAGTCTGGTCTCTTGTAAGGCACAAATAACAATGTTAAGTCTGTTGAGTTCGGCGTCGATAATGGCAGTTTTACGCAGATCTTGTGCGTCAGTAGAAGGGTAGAAGAGCCTACACAGGTGTCAGGGAGGCCTGTCCTCATAGTACGGACATTCCATGTTACAAATCGCATGAATAAGCGGTGTTGGGAATTGTTTCTATTATGCCTTTTAGTCGCAGGTGTAAAATGTAACGGCGCCGATTGTCCAGTTGAGGCTGGTGCTCTCTACACCCTAAAAGAGCAAACCAGCACCGGGCCGGAACAGTACCTTATTGGTCGGGGGCTGCCCAACTTGGAGCGGGTGGTAACTGATCAGTGGGCCTACGATGGACCCTCCCACTGTCGGAAGCGACCCCTGGCGCCCGCACTTACGCCCATATGTGCGGACTTATAACCGATCACTGCCACTTCCCGTGTTGGTATCCGCGTGACGCGGGTGAACTGTCCGACACTGCGTTGCCTGGGACGCAATTATGGAAAACGCAGGGCTGCCCAGGACCTGCGCCAACCTCTCGGCCTTCCTGGCTGGATACGGGAAGAGATGGGGTGGTGCTATTCTACTCTGCCGGCACCACACGGCTGACCGACCGATTTGAATAGTTTTTATAATACCGCCTGTTCTATTTGGATCGTTTGGTATGTGCTCTTGCTTAGGTATTTGTCCATATGTTTTAGACTCTGTTGAAGTGTCTATTGCATTGATCGTATAGACTTTTGTTCGTCATGCCAAGCGCTCTGACATTTTTTTGTTAAATTGGTCTACATGTTTTAAAGTTGGAAATAATGTACAATTTCATCGTATTCAATTGTGTCGTTTACAATTCTTCTTGTGTCTAATATTGCTAATTGCTCCATTGTCAACTTCCCTACTCTGATGCTGTTCAACAGATCAACGAAACTGTTGTCATTTACTTGTGCATATTTTGACCCAATTCACAGAAACTGAACATTCTCCATAAATGTGGTTCAGCTGCATAAATTTCAGGTTGTTTGTAACAATATGCGCCTACACGAGTTGCAGATACGGGTGGTAATTGCATTAAGTCATCAAAGACTAATAGATTAACCCTTAAAATCGTGTTTCACTTAAGTGACAGGTTGTCAGCTGTCGCATAATTGTAATACCTTCACATGAACTCCTCGTGTCCCTTAGTCGCCTTATACGACACCCGTCGCGTCCCGTTATCCCATTGTCGCCTCATACGACACCCACGGAAAAGAAATGGGGTGGTGCTATTCTTAGCTGGCATCACACGGCAACTATTTTTTTGAACTGTGCTTATTAAGCCCTTTCATTTGATACCCAACACGACATTACTAGTAGTATAAACTTTTTCAATTCTTAGCTCTAGAGGGCGCCCTATGTAATGTATAGTGACAAAACGTAGCCTATAACCAGCGGACTGTTTAGACGCTTCAAATGATACCTCATTTATCAAATTCTGATAAGTTGTTTAGAAGTTAGGACGGAACAAACGTTTTCGTTTCCACATACATACATACATACATACATACATACAGGTCAAAATCATAACCCTCCTTTTTGCTTTGCCGTAGTCGGGTAACAAGTGGTCATGCGAGGATGACAACTCACGCGAAAAAATTATCGATGTCATAAACAATAATCAAGCGATCTGAAATTCCGTTACATATTTTCGCAGGTGAGTTCCAATCCTTAAAATTGTCGAGTTTATGCCCCTAATGAGATTTTCTTAGAATCCATTTCTAAATAGCCTTCCGCAACCTTTAAATCCCATTTCGGAATACTCAAACTCATTTAAAATCATTGGTGGGTATTAAAACCACATCAGCCCTCACACGTTATCTAATTAGGCCCTATCATCATAAGGCAAGGCAATTTGAACCCTAATACTTAACAATACGGAGAAAATTAGCAGTAGGTACGAATCAATGACAAGCTAGAAGGATAGGTAGGTTGTAAAAAATCGGGACTAATGAGTGTTGTAAAGATTTCTAGAGATGCGATTGTATCGAAGCCTCCGATACAAAATACAAAATTTCATGAAAATCGTTGGAACCGTTTCTGAGAAACCAATTTTAACTAAATATATAAGTATTGCTTGTTTAAAGGTACCTATAATATTTCTAGACGCTTCTGGGGATCTAGAGTCTGTGAGGAAAGAGAATAGTCGTGGAAATTGAGGGCGCCTCTGTGCCTCAGTATGAGAAATGTCATAGCAACATTAGCAAGCTATTAAAGAATTATTATTTTACTTTTTACACGACTGCCCAACCAAAAAAGGAGTGTATTGTTTTATTTGAGTTCACAAATGTATGTATATATGTGTAATTCTTTGAAGAACTAAACTCGTTAACCACTGAACAGATTCGAATGGGAATTGTATCGGAAGAATCCTTACCTACATTATCCCGAGTGTCATAGGCTAAGCTTTATCTCAGAAAACAGACGTGTTATTATTATTTATTATGCTTGTTGCCCCGCCTATTCTCTATCCGCACAGACTATACCAATAAAACCTACACTTTGCTCTATGAAATTCCCCATTGAAGAGTTGACCATGGTCAGTAACAGTAAAAGCTGTTAAGAATTAGTTGACATCCGCGGTTGACATAAGACCCGGCATTGTGTATCGATAAAGCTAATGTCACACTATATCCGCTCTAACCGGCGGCGGCGGCATTTTTGCAGTTAGGCACACCGACGCTCGATTCTGGGAGTCAATGCCTAAGCTAATGAACTCTGTTTAAAAAAATATGATTATAAACGCCAGTAGGTAGCTGGTGCTACTCACTTTAGAGCGAAGTCTTCCTCTTGCCGTGTGGGACAACCCGTCGACGAATGACCCTATAAATGTCAGAGTTTTAGACCGCCTCCTAGATACGAAAATTGCACCTAGGACTAATAGTTACGTTATTAACTTTTATATAATTTGAGCTAATAGTCTCTGTCTAGTTTAGCCGTATATTAAAAAAATACTTCTTCTTTTTCGTGTAGACACTGAGTCGTCTAACGACCCGAATAACCCTGGTGTCAGAGAGAGCAAAGGACTGAAGAAATAATATTAATTATCTGTAAAAAAAAACTACTAATATTATAAATGCGAAAGTTTGTATGTTTGTTTGTTACTTCTTCACGCAAAAACTACTGAACTGATTGTAATGAAATTTGGCATACATATAGAAGGTAACATGGATTAGCACATAGGATAGTTTTATCACCACTTATGCTGGCAACGCAGCGGGTAAGTAACAGCTAGTTAAATAATATAGCACTGTGAGTGCATAATTAACCACAGTACCTACGAGTACATGTAAAAAAAGTAACAGCAAATATAAAAATTGAAGAACATACATACATACACATACACATATCATGCCTATGATCCCTTGCGGGGTAGGCAGAGCGCAAACAGCCGCAAAAAACGGCTATTTACACCACGTCTGACAAATGTTTGAGGGTCATTCGGAAAATTGTGTATCGCTATAGTGACAGGTTGTCAGCCCATCGCCTAAAATTGCAATACACACCCTCGAGTCCCTTAGTCGCCTCTTACTACTCCCACGGGAAAGAAATGGGGTGATGCTATTCTAAACCGGCATCACACGGCAAAATTGAAGAAACTGCTTAAAAAAGGCTAGCTGATATTTAACTAAGGAAACGTACTGTTAAAAGCTAAAGAATTGAGGGCAACATCGTTATCGCGAAAGATAAAAGTATCACCTAATTTGGTTGCCGCGTTTTTTTTCTCAGAAACATCTGACTGCGCCGAGTCCTTTAAGTCCCCGCCAGGCGATTTATAGCTAGATTTAAGACGAAACGAATTTTCGACCATCTTACGCCTCCTTTCAAGTTATGATGTCTTGGTATTTATTTAAACTATTTTAGTTTTGTAGTTTAAATTTTAAAGTTTTGGCTAGGATATTTAATTAACCTAATTACTTCATGTCATTAAGTTTTAGAATAGCATCACCCCATTTCTTTCCCGTGGGAGTCGAAAGAGGCGACTAAGGGACTCGAGGGTGTGTATAGCTAATTAAGGCGATGGGCTGACAACCTGTCACTATGGCGGTACACAATTTTCCGAATGACCCTCAAATATTTGACATAAGTGGCGTAAATGTCCGTGTTTTGCGGCCGTTTACGCTCTGTTTACCCCGCAAGGGATTATAGGCATGATGTGTGTAAAATAAAATTGTATATCCCTTGAGGTGTAAGTAGAGCGTAAACGGCCGTAAAAAACGGTTCTAACAAACATTTGAGGGACATTTAGAAAATAGTGTATAACTGTATCGGTTGTCACCCCATCGCCTAAAATTGACATAGGTTACATGAAATCCGCGAAACCTTAAAATTGGAAATTTAATAAAACTGTTATTAAATTTCCAGTCTGTTTTATACAGCCCTAGTGTTAAAATCATGTATTGGCAATACCAGGGAAGCATGATCGCACCTGGATAGCTAGTGGCGTGGAAACTACGCGGCGGTCCACCTAACGGTAGGAGGAATTTGATACCCCCTTGTACTATAAGTTACCCCTCGAGTTACATATTCAATGGATCAACTTAAACTGGCTATCCTAATTGTTTATAAGAAATGCCATTATAGGTTGATCTCTTATTTAAGGGGTCAACTTATACTGGTTATCTTAATTGACATAATGAAACACCAATATGAGTAGATCCCTTAAATGGGAACTTAAGGAGCCTCGGACTAGCCTGACTAGAACAGTATATTTTACCACATTTATTACACTCTGTGTGATGTACCTAACCTTATATTTTAAACTTGATTTGGTAAATACAGAGCTTTATATTTTGAACTTGACTTTGTAAATGTAGACATGGCCAGTACATGTGACGCAAATCTACACTAATATTATAAAGAGGAAAGATTAGATTGTTTGTTTGTTTGAATTGAATAGGCTCCGAAACTACTGGACCGATTTAAAAAATATTTTACTATTAGAATCCTACGTCATCCCTGATGAACATAGGCTATATTAAAATGTTTTATTCCCGCGGGAAAACGGTTAGCAGCGGGTGAAACCGCTGGGCATTCTTCGCCAAAAATAGAAAATGATCGTTGAAATTTTTTAATGAAATTTGTAAAATTGCGTCAAATAGATTTGTGTCGGTCTTTTTTCTAGATATCTAACAGTATTCAAGCACATAATGAAATAAAAATGTTGGCAAGATCGGGGCAAAACTCCTTAAAATTAACTTTAATATGAAGGTACCTAAAGAGAGCGGCTGGGTATTCACTGGATGGCGAGAACGGGAGATCGTTTCTTAAGGTGTGCCCTGGTAAAGGGCTTTGTCCAGCAGTGGACTAGCTAGTCTACATATAGTTAATTTGTGCAGTGGACTGCTATAACCTGATGTAAAGTAAATAGGGGGTAATCCCTTTCTTTAAAAATAAAAGTGGGAGAAATATATAAAAATCTCATTCATCCCATACATAACTGCCGTGCGTTAATGATCCATAGATCTCAGCCGCGCGCACCGCTTGATGCACTTTTAAACGCATGTTTAATGCACTCACACTCCCACGGCACTGCACTACACACGGTAACACAAAAAAAGGAACACAGGTCAAACTATGAACCAAACTGGCTTTACCGTATACTATTAATAGTAAATAAGTAAAATCACTTTATTGCACATTCAAAACACAAATAAATAACAGGAAAACTTAGACTAAATATGTGCAAAGGCGGCCTTATCGCTGAAGTGATCTCTATCAGACAACCTTTTTTTTTCATAATGACTTCGTGTGTCGTCAGGTCACATTTTGTACTACAGTTTAATTTTTCAAATCATGTAAGTTGTAAAAATATTTTTTTAATTTTTTGAGCATTTTTGTATTATGTATTATAATATATTGTATATTGTATAGGTATATATAGTTATATATATGTGTATTTTTATTTTTAGTCATATATTTATTTGATTTGTGTTTTGATAATGATAAAATTATAAGTAAACTGTTATATGTGCACGTATTATCCGTATATCCTTAATCTACTCACGCTTCTTTAGGTCTGCTGGACGAAATTTCTTTAGAAATAAGCAGTACCTGTTGTACCATTTTTCCGTATGTTCTATGTTTTTGTATTTTCTTGTGTACAATAAATTGTTAAATATTTTTTTTTTAATGTCCATGCATTTAAGGCACAATAGCGCGTGAGCAAGATTTTGAAATCAATTATTTTGACAATCACAGCCATAAATTTAGATAAAAATGTATCTCATTATCAAGGATCTAACAGATAACAGATACCTATCAGATACACAATTTGACATGCTTTACTGTGAAAATCCAAAGTAACCTCTATTTGATTTTAATCAATATTTTGTCTACAGTTTTAAAGTTATTATAAAAAAATGCTCTAATATGTATTTTAGTTTAGTATCTAATTGAATGTGACTAAAATATTTTATCTTTATCTTTATTTTAATTTTATATACATACCGTTTCAAACAAAAATGGCTAAATTAGACGGTATTTCTCTAGTAAGAAACTAAAAAAAACCGTAAAGCCTGGCGATTTTTTTTGCACATAATGGTTAGATTATTCTTTCTAGCGCAGCTGATCCCTTTCAGCTGCGCTAGAAAGAATAAGCTTGACCTGTTAAAAAGTTAAAACAGAATCTGCCTCCGTGTGTAGTCCTGCAGTAGGCTAACAGATCCTCCAAATAATTACAAAATGGTTGGACCTCTGATAAAGGGCTAAACCACTGTTGAACTGATGACCGGGCTGTGGGCAGCCGTTAGATCTTGATTAGTTTTTAACTGCAGATTATTAGTGTTCGTAAATTAGAAAACAGTTAGGCGTTAATCCCTTTTATTACCTACAACACTTCAAGATATAATTACCCATAAAAGTATAAAATACTGCGTGGAACTTAATTTTTAGGTTAAAGTAAACGCGAAAATGAATAGTGGAGATTTAGTTTTCAGGTTATGGTAAACGTGAAAATGAATAGTGGAGATTTCATTTTCTTGAAATAATGTAGCATTGTGAGTGCAAAGTCGGTATCCCAAAAGGGTAGAAATTTCGTGATCACATCAGCATCACGTAACTAAGTATTATATCTGACGAGAATACATCCGTTGATAAATCATGTCCAATGAGTGCATCCATTATACAACTGTTATGTCCTCGACAATAACATATATATTTATTTTGAATTTCATGGTAGTAATTGCAAATAAAACCGGTTTAAAAATTTTGCGCACTATCCCATAAATAACGTCATTCACGAGTTTCCTACACCAACTTAGAACAACTGAGTAGAACTCACCATAAAATATTTGCCCTGACTTTAATAGCTTATATAAGCTGTACCTTGTACCTTATACAAGCTGTTAAAAAAGAACCCAAAAATCACATAATTTCTTTCCCTTCGAACGCATTTCGCTTAGGCATACATAGCTGTTTATCTTCAGTTTGTTGAAATGATGACATGACTGACACCCATGAAGTTATAAGCAATGTATACCGAATCTCGCTGCGCCGCGTCGGCAACTTCAGTGATTGTCGAAATACTGCTGCGAGGCATAGATATTTTTTTTGTGTAATTAGCTTCATAAATATATTTTGCGTAACTTTCAAAAACTATATTACGTCTTCAATTTATTGTCAATAGACTCATCACAAGGGAGCCTTTCAACCCCTTTCGGCTTTTCTTGGTTTTTGTAACACGCGGTATATTATAATTGTAGCTTATCTATCCTTATAGTACAGGTTACTTACTTATTCTACGACTACTTACGAGTTTAAAGGAAGGTCGTTACGATAACCCCGATTAATTTGAGTTCTTAGAATAAATTCGAAAGCTTTATAACATAATCTACCGCTTCATACATTAGAGGGTTTTATCTTTATTCATCTTGCCTCCTCTCATTTAGATTTCCGGAATAAAAATAGGTTAAGTATTTTTGTATAGTTGTTGTTTTGCCGTGTGATGCCGGCTTAGAATAGCAACACCCCATTTCTTCCCCGAGAGAGGTGACTAAGAGACTTGAGGGTTTCATGTGTATTACAATTTCAGGTGGCAGGCCTGTCACTATAGTGATACACAATTTTTCTGAACGGCCCCTTAAAATATTTGTCAGACGTGGATAACGATCGTATTTTACGGCCATTAACGCTCTACCTACCCCACATAGCATTAAGGTGTTAGATGTGTGTGTGTAAGTATGTTTATTCTTTTACAGGTATGACAATTTTATAGTTTTACTGTTTGTTTAACCTCTATAATTCAGTTGCGGAATTTTAGATTCATTTGTGAGATTGTTCTTAGTTATATTAGGACATTGCTCACTTAAACACCTGATTGTCCATAATTTAGTGCTTTGGAGGGCACGTTTTGCTGTCAGTCTTGTTGGCTGTCTACGACTACTTGTGACTCCACAACCACGTCAGGGGCTTGCTTGTTACCTGGTAGGCGGTTAAAAAATGTGGCATCTAGTTTCAACAGGTAGGTTATTCGTCGACTCAGTTTCTCACATATAAACGGCCGTAAAAAACCGGTTACGCGACGTCTGACAAACATTTGAGGGTAATTTAAAAAATTGTGTATCACGATAGTGACAACCTGTCAGCCAAATTGTAACATGTAACCCTAGTCGCCTCTTACGACGCCCACGGGAAAGAAACGGGGTGATGCTATTCTAAGCCGTCATCACACGGCATACGATGAATACCAGGCAACATATGAATTAACAAAAAAATAAATTCCAGGCAAAATATTAATAAACTTATCCAGATTAAACACATTTTGGGATGACCTAATTTAAGTGAGAAACTGTTCAAAGTTTACTTTAGGCCAAATGTGGTAAATCTGCTGCGGTCTAGACCAATTAGTCATAGGACAATGTGTTAACAGTTTAGTAGATATAGTTTTAAGGCGGCATCAGTCCCAAAAAGTAAGTCCCTTTCCTCTTCGCTGCGTTCGAGAGAAACAGACGATGACAGCTCAGATCCGGAAAACCGAACATTTGTTTAATTTTTAAAATATATAAATAAATATTTCATAAAGTTAGCCCAAAGTAAACTTAGACATTGGCAGAATTGTCCTTTGCTGACAGAGGCCATTTATCAAAAAGAATTGAATTGAATTAGCCCAAATTATATATTCAGTACTCATTAAATAAGGAAGAAGAGGACACAAAATAAAATATGAAATGATGGATAACAATGAAATTTTTCCGGTTTTAAGTCTAAAAAACGGGCCAAAAACGCAAAATTTGTGATTAGGGACAATGTAATTTTTTTCTATCGAGGTCCATTTATATCGATATATCGTGCGTGTTTTAGCCCCATACATTTGTAGCATATATCTTAAAGTACTCTAAGAAAAATATTGTTTTGTAATTTAAAGATATCAAATACTGATCCAAAAATGTGAACACTATCCAACCTTAAGCGGTTGATTTCTTAACCCACGTCACCTTAAGTGATACATGATGAGATAATCATATGTTGGGTGTAGGTAGATCTTTCTGCACATAAATTTGACATTTTAATTTAGTTTGATTTGTAACTGTATGTTTTTAACACTTAAGTAAGTGTCAGAAAAAAGCTTTTCCAGCCTACCCACAGGAAAGAAATGGGGTGATGCTATTCTAAGCCGTCATCACACGGCATATCTAGTATATCTTTACTACCTATAGTTTAATCGCGAAACTTTATACAGGGTGATTGGAAAAGTACTGCTTTCATTATAAGGGGTGAAACAGCTCAAAAACTAAACAACTTTCCCCAACATACGACGAAATTATGTCAGATGAAATTGGATGTTAAATACATAATTACATCGTAAGCAGTCACTATTTATATGGAAGGTCCAAATTTTTCTTGGGTAAAGTTGTTAAGTTTAACTGGCTAGTTCTCTCTCTTTTCGTGTGGGACACTGAGTCGTCCAACGACTGGCTGGTTGAACCCTGAAAAGGAACACCGTATTTTGCCAAATTCTCTGTATATTGACTCTATACAGGGTGTAAGGAAAAGCACTGCGTTCCTTTCAAGGAATGAACTAGCCCATGAAACTAAAAAACTTTCCCTAAGAAACATAGGTCGAAATATGAAAAATATATTGGACCTCCCAAACAAAATGTAGCAGCCGACCAAGTCTGGTTCTATGGGAGGAACACAGTACTTTTCCTTACAGCCTTTATAGTCGTTCCCAAGTATTTTTCATTTGGCCCTAAAATACAATTTTAACAAAAAGACATGTTTTTGAGTGCTTCGAACCTAAAATATAAGGCCCTCTATTTAATTCAGATCAAATATTTTTCGGGTGAAGTCTCCTTGTAAAACTTATCAACTTTTCCTAATAAACATAGATCGCAATATGAAAAAATTGACTTCAAAGTGACTCATTTTTTCATAATTTTTGTATGTGTGGTCCATTGTTTTTCTTCATATTTCGACCTATTTTTATTAGGAAAAGTTGTTCTGTTTTACGAGTAAAGCTCTCCCTTTAAATATTTGCACGCAATTTAATAGTACCAAACGCATACAATCCTAATATCTTCAAAGTAAGAGTGAACAGGCTTCTTCTGGGTGAACGAACTCGCTCCATCTTAGACTCTGTCTTTGTTCTATGGCCTAGACTAGAGTCAAGGGCAAACCCATCATAAAAAAAACATAAATAGCCTATCTCATTTAAGAGTCGTAAGCTGAAGGAACTTACCAAATGTATTTGTCACATCACATCATCACATGTCGCAACAAATAGTAGGACGGGAATCTATTGGGTTCTCACATTCATTTTAGTGGCATCTTCTACAAATTGCATATGCACCATATCATGTCCATATGCCACTATTGCCCTCTTTTAATTTCCCGGTTGTACTAAAAATAGATAAAACTAGCAGTCTGCCCAGCGCCAAAGACAATCTAATAGAACTAGCGTTTTTACCCGCTGCTAACCGTTTTCCCGCGGGAATGACACATTTATATACAGCCTAAATATACAGGTTGTAATGGACAGCCCTCCGAATAATCATAGGGTGCATTCAGACCGTGAAACTGAACAACTTTCAAAGAAAAATATTTCAGGGCATGTAAAAACAATTTTGAATTCCCACAGTCAGCTGATTTATAGTTTTATTTGGTACGTCGCTTTTTTTTGTTTCCTGACGTGTATATCTAGGGGAAAATTGTTCTGTTTCATGGTCTGCATGCACCCTATCAGTTTTCGGAGAGCTGTCCCTTACACCCCGTATATTTTATATCGCCACGTCTAACAAAAATTAGAGGGCTGTTTCAGAAAAATTGTGTCAAATTGTGTCACTCTAGTAACAAGTTTTCAGCATGCCGCTTAAAATTGTAATACACATGAAACCCTCGAGTCCCTTAATCGGCTCTTACGTCACCCAGGAGAAAGAAATGGAGTGATGCTATTCTAAGCCGGCCTCACACGGCAATCCTGAACAATCGGCTTAATCTTAAACTAAAGACAAGACAACCTAATCCTACTTCTGATTATCTCTGGTGTCCTGTTACCAATATCTTCTCGCCTTTTATTGGGATCCTTTAAAATGCAAGTGGCGCCATCCAGGTTATAAAAAGCATTAACAAACCGGTTGGTAATGAAAATAAAACAAATAAACAACAATCTATTTGGTTGAGATGCTTACATTATGTTTCCATATGTTTGGGATTGGGCTGTTTGTAGATATAGGCTGATTGAAAATGGTTTAGTAAAAATTATATATTTACGTACACATTTAAATTTTATGCGTTTTGAAGTTTAGGTGTCTTCTTATTTTATTTTATTGTATTTATTTATTCACCTCTACAGTTTAAAAAGAACGATTTTAGTGGGCAAAAGTCGTTTTTATCCACTGGATGGAGAAAACTGATTTGAATTTCGAACATCTCATTTTATCAAAACTAATCATAACAATGGCGCTGCCGCCGCCGCCAGTGCTTTCTGAAAATTATTTCAGTTAGTTATTCATTTATTTTTGTAATCGTTTTGTTCTATTAAATATGTGCCATTTCTGAATATTGAGTCATATGTGATGTTTCTGAACGCACTAACAACATTTATCAACCATGCTATACATATCAAACCTAAGTACAATTTATGTAAGGTCTACCAGATGTTTAGGGTCACCGCACATCGCTAGGGAAAGTCGGTCCGCGGCCAACTCATTAATCTAGTCGCCATGACTAATAAATCCTAGAATACGCTTCCTTAGAACGTCAGATACTGGATTCTAAATACTGGGTGGTATTGGATGCAGTAGAAAAGTAAAGGTCGGTACTCACTAGCGTTAAGTTCGAATGCGGAATTTTTGTGTGATGCAAACTTGCACGAAGACTAGGCAAGCATATACCATCATATCGTCTGCATCGTCACTTACCATCAGGTGAGATAGCAGACAAATGCGGGCCTTTTTAAAATGAATAAATATCCGTACTAATATTATAAATTTGAGACTTTGTGTGTGTATGTATGTTGGTTACCTCTACACGCTCAAACAGCTTGACCGATTTGGATGAAATTTGGAACACATGCAGAATTTAACCTAAAATAACACATAGGCCACGTTTACCGCAGGAAAACAACTATTACCATGGGAAAATGAGTGGTACCGGGTGAAACCGCTAGGCGGAAATCTCGTAAAAAATAAAGACTTTGACATCTTACTTTTTAAGCACTTGCAATGGGGACTATTAAAATGAAATGAGATTACCTTTATTAAATAAAGGATAGTATTATCGCTTATTGACGTCATGATCCGTCAGTGTATTACCATTATCTGTGGTATTACATAAATGACAGTTCTGGAGCTTTATTAAAAAAATAACCAGCGGCCGTATTCCGCTATTTGAAAAACATCTCAGTTGTGTTTTAATAGAGTGTCAGTTTGATGTATAGAAAATCACAATGGCAACTACATGGCAGATGAGTGTCGATAGCATTTCCAAAAGCAAAAAATATGAGAATCGGGGCTTTGATGGCGTTATGTTAAGCTGAAAATATGACATACTCACAAATACTTACACTTCATTTATTTACTTACATTTCATTGGAAAGCCCCTTTTTAGTTCAGCGCCATCTATGTACCTACACTTGAAGGTTAGCTAGCATTTTATCTCACATATTTTAAAACATAATTTAAGACTGACGGTAAATACAATCCAATATACTTTATTGCACAAGAGAAACATGGTACCTATTACTAGTATTTATTATTATTAGTATATTTTTTTTTACAATTGGCGGCCTTATTGCTCAGGCAGCCATATCTTCCAGGCAATTTTATAATCACTTACTTTTGCGTGAGTCAACTATACTTAATAGACAACATATAAGCTTTAGTCTCATTGTCGCTTTATGTCCTTACAGCTGACAGCTTGCAAAGTAGAGAAGTGGTTTTTATTTATTACCTGTAAACAAACAGAAAATAAATAAATCAATGTCCGAATATAGTTTAATAGATCACAATGATCGCGTTTAGTTTTACGAGTGGATCATAAAAGCTGAAACAATAGGCGAAATCTGGCCGTGGTAGCCGCGTTTTCAAGGGGGTGAAGCAGCCGCGCGGGCGGAGCAGGCGCGGGGTGTACCCCCCGCACGGGCAAGTAGCAAACGCAGCGTAGCAGGCTCCCGCGCACGAAAGTATAGACGTAGGGTAAATGTGCTAATGATTGAACTAATTGTTTCATTGATAGGTTGTCATTTTTAATAAAATATGATTTACTGATTCAATATTTGTTTTTTAGGCATCTGCACCTAGTAAGGATTGATGCTACTACGTAAAGTTTTTAAATAAGTCATACAGGAATATTTGTGAAGATATAACGTCAAAGGATCCGTATAATTATTTATTATTTATGTTATACGGGGAAAAAAACATTTTACAGGCATCAAAATGTAATCAAAATAAATTTTCTAGACAAATAAAAATTACATAAAAATAACATATCAGCTTCTTTTACTAAAGCCCATAATTAGGGTTCTGCAGTCTGTTGAAATCATCGAGGCAGGGCATACAGACAAACAGACAGACAGAGTTGGCAAAATTGAAAATCCCCAGAACCCACTTTCATGGTTATGTAGCCGGTTTTTCAGAACTTCTGAAAGGCATTCTACGGGCTTGACGATAATTTCCCAATTCAGGGTTCATATTCTATGATCTTGATAAAAGCGAACAAGCCTGGATTCCATTTCGTTTACCAAAAGTTGTCATCTCATTGGATATTTTTTTAAGGCAGCAACTGGGCATTTCACTTCCACTATGGTATCTTCACCCACGTTTCCGAAAGTCGTAGCTCCTATGAAGGGAAATTCTTCATCTACAAATAGTCCACATTGCTCGATTCTCAAATTTTAACGTCTGGAAATTTTTACGCACGCTACCCCTAGTGGTGCTGTAGATTGAACAGCACTCAAACAGCATTTTTCGTCTCGTCCTGAACTGAATGATGGCCTCAAAGCAAAGCAAAGACTATCGCTAACATAAACCGTCAGCCACTTCCACTCTTTTGAAGTTGTTGCCGTAGACGATGTTAAGCATATATTATCCATCAAATCAATTGCCGTGGGCAATGATGATCTCCCTTATCCATACTTAACTCTTGCCAATCCTCACAGACATCTTTGATTTTTCTCTGGTTACGAGTTCTTTCCCCTCAGCACAGAAACGAGCTGATGTTATATCCCCCTAAAGTTTCTAATCCTTTTGTTCTCCCAATTTTGTCCGATCTCCATTCTTCCATTCCTATCCAAGATCCTTGAACACATTGTTCACAAGCAGGTATCCGACTTCATCACATTTAATAGTCTGCTTTCACCGTATCAGTCTAGTTTTTGTGCTGGTCACAGCACCGTGACAGCATTTATCAAAGTCACCCACAATATTCGCCATGCCATGAAGAATTAGTCTTTGACTACTCTTATTTTACTTGATTTCAGTTACGCCTTTAACTCAGTTGATTTTGATGTACTTTTCGCTATCCTTCGTTATAACATCTCTTCTCCGGCAATTACTTGGTTTGACTCATACCTTCGGGGTCGCTTGCAGCGGGTCCGTTCTGATGAGGCACTTTGGAATGGAATGGTCTCTCTGCAGGCGTACCTTAAGGTGGCGTCCTTTCCCAACTTCTCTTTTCTGTTGCCATTAACAGTTACTTCTGTCCTCTTTTCTAGCTTTCATCGTAACGCAGACGCAGATTTACCGTCATTTCACCTGTGATGTTATTAATTGTGCAACTGCGGCTATCAACAATGACCTCAGCGAAATTGCTAAATGGGCTGATTCTTCGGTCTATTGGTCAACCCAATAAAACTCAGGCCATGCTAATAGGTAGTTCTTAAATGTGTGTGTAGGCAAGTGGACTATCCTAGTATCCAACCTGTTATTTATAACGGCACGTCTATAGCTTTCACAAAAACTGCCAAAAACCTTGGTATTTTAAACTTTAGCGTCTCCAAAACCTCTGCATCACGTTCATTTTCGGCTTACGCAAATACGACCATGTCTCACAGTTTTGCTTACAACTCAAGTGGCTTCAGATCCGGCATCGACATAATGCCCTCTTACTTTCTTGTCTTTACAATGTTCTATACAACCCTTCGGTACTAGTGAAATTTCACCCCATAGAATCGTTAAATTAGGTTGTACGGAACCGTCCTCTTTTATCAAGTCCAACTCGCACTTTACCGGTTTTTATCCATCCACACTAAGATTAAAAATGGGAAAACCAGTTTGTTTGATTTTCCTTTCTTCACGTCGCGTCGCAACGGAGCGGTTTTATGCCAAATTGAACCTCCCATACAAGGTGTACTAGCCGGCCTAGTCAATTCATATGGGAGCTATATGTTGCTTGGGGAAATTTGTTCCTTATCACCAGGCTGGTGTCTTGCAGGCATTTCATGGTTTTCGCTATCGGTCACTAGTGAAATTTCACCCTAAACAATAGTGAAGTTAGATTGTACGGAACCGTCCTCAGCTATCAAGTCCAACTCGAACTTGACCGGTTTTTATTATATATTTTTTATTGCAATGATTGACAATGTTTTAACTTATAATTAATATTTTTTATCCATCCACACTTATTCACTAATATTATAAATTGAAGCGTGTTTCTTTGATTGTCCTTCCTTGACGTTGTAGTTGTAACGGCACGTCACGTTGCGTTGGGTTGATTGTGAGGCTGGAGAGTGACATAGGCAAGTTTTTTTTACTTTATAGAAATATCTTTTCCTACGGGAAAAACATTACGCAATGGGTGAGGCTAGATATAAATAAATTGTTATGTTTACCATACATAAAGTAGTCCTTGCAAAGGTACTTCTACCCTACTTCAAAAAAAATATCTCTAAAAATTTGGTAAATATTATGCCGTGTGATGCCGGCTTAGAATAGCAGTACCTTCAATTCAATTCAATGTAAAGATTTTTTGCTGTGAATAAAATAAATTTGAAATTACCCCATTTTTTTCCGTGGGAGTCGTAAGAGGCGACTAAGGGACTTGAGGGTGTGTATTGCAATTTTAGGCGATGGGCTGACAACCTGTCACTATGGCGATACACAAATTTCCGAATAATCCTCAAATATTTGTCAGACGTGGCGTAAACGACCGTTTTTTGCGGCCGTTTACGCTCTGCCTACCCCGCAAAGGATTATAGGCGCGATATGTGTATGTATGTAGTAAATATTACGTCGCAAACTACCTAATCCTCTGTTTTTTATAGCAACGCTTGGAAGGCGTCGTTTTTTTTCTTTTACTTGGCATTTTTCTTCCATGCTCACTAAATGTCGTAAAATCTCTGCGGCTGGAAAAAAGTTGTACATGTCTGCTTACGACGAGGCTCAGTGGCCGACTGAGGGGAGCGGGCGCGGTAGAAACCGACGTGCCCGTGCGCAAAACGAACATACTTTTGTGTTTAAGTGTTCTTATTTAATAATAATAAGTAGATAATTGAAAAATTAGCTCCATACGTTGATTATACATACAATGAGGAACAAAATAACATAAAATAAATTTTGAAATATTGGATACCAGTCAAATGGTACAGGGTTTTAGTCTAAGAAACAGGCCAAAAACCGCAAAATTAGAGCATATTTTGCGATTTTTTTCTATCGAGAAAATTTTAACCAATCGTGTTTTGGGCCCCATAGTTTTGTAGCATATATCTTGAAGTAGTCCTGAAAATAAGTACGTCACGTTTTTTTGAGATTTGAAGAAATGGCATTGAAAACTCCGAACACTACTCCACCTTTGCTCGGCAGATTTCTAAGGCCACCTCACCTAACCGCTTTCGTCTCCTTCCGCGTGCAGCATGCAGCTAGGGGCCGTCCATAAATTACGTCATTTGAAATCAGGGGAGGGGGGTGTGGCCTTTGGATGATGGTAACATGACGCTGGAGGGGGGGGGGGGGGGTATCGCCAAAAATGACGTCATTATTCGGAAGTCAAGTAAGCATGCGGCCCCTAAGCATGACGCAGGGAGCTTGAAGACTGTATAAGAATTTATAAAACTTTGATATGACCAAGCAGGTTTCCTTCTTGCCATGTGATGCCGGTTTAGAATAGCATCACCACATATCTTTCCCGTGGGTTTCGTAAGAGACAACTAAAGAACTCGAGGGTTACATGTGTATTGCAATTATAGGCAATGGGCTTACAAACTGTCACAATGGAAAACGGTTTAAAAAGATTTGTCAGACGTGGCGTTAATATCCGTTTGTGATAAACGGTTTAAAAAGGTTTGTAAATATCCGTTTATTACGGCCGTTTACGCTCTGCCTACCCCACAATGGATACAGGCGTGATTCATATATGTATGTTTGTATGTTTCCATCTTCGTAAGGACATATTTAATTTGGTACTTATTTGGGTCATTCATAAAATACTTATAATACTAAAAACTATTGCCTTGAGGAGTCGGAACTCATCTGAATATCCTACTTATCGTATTGGATAATATGACCAATGATCTTTATGGTATGACAATGCGCGGAAAATTTTATTTCGGATACAATCAATCTAAAATTCCGCGGCTAAACTAGACACAGGTGTTCTTCCACCATGCACAAAAGAACGTAGAATAGTGACGAAAACGGTTCCCAAATAACAATTAGCGGCAAATTCTACTAACACTACTAATTTGGCCCGTTTTCCCGACTGTTTGTATAAAAATTACATCTCTTAGCGTGAGTTTACGGAAAGGGCGCGTATTTGGAGCACCGGGCCCTTTGGCACGCAGGCCAGGCAAAGGGCACACAGCACAAATTTACAGATCTAGAGTCCCAGTTACATATCAAAGATTGTCGACACAAGTTGCGATATTTCATACAAATAGAAAATTCTGCGACGAAACATTCCACAGATGTGTTCCGATCCTTAAGATCTATGAAAATTTTATTTCTAGTTCAATGTCTAGAACTAAAAGGTTATGCAACAGATTATTTTACCTACAGCAGAAGGGCGGTGTTTGTTTCTCTATCAAATATTAATTTTATTTCCTATAATAATTTATCATTATAATAACATGGATTGATTCCTGTGAGTGTGCCCTATTAAGGATTTTATGAGGCAAGCATCCGCGAATGGTTATAAACGAAACGTGTGTGTGCCCGCGTCTTATGGCGGTTTGCGTAACTATGAGTTTGTTTTGACAGATGCACATAAAGGCATGCATATCGTCTGGCTATTTTCCTTTTAGGGCTGCCACTTGACATGGCTGCTCATGAGACAAGTGACAAGACTACTGGCCTCATTTCGAGATATAAATTTTCATGACTTACCTTAAATTTGGGCTGTCACCTTTAGTCAAATAGATTTAGAAAAGGATAGGAGATATTTTAGTCATGTCATGTCTTATAATTTGATGCAAAATACGTGTTTTCTGTGAAAATAAGGCGACGATGAAAACAATGACGACTAAATTCACTAGAAATTGCGAAGAACCCATTGACTTTTTAAAGCATGACAGGACTTAGATATCTCCTATCCTTTTCTTAACCTATTTGTCGGAAAGTGACAGCACAAATTTAACGTGAGTTAAGATAATTAATATCCGGAATTGAGAGCATTGAGAAACTAATACATACAATGTATAAAATCTATACAGGGTATTTTTTTTTCAGTACCTACGCAAATTTTGCAATTATTTCTCTCTGCTCATCGGTATAAACAACATTTACTATAGGCCCAGTAAATCTTTTAATACATTAACAAACATCAAATACCTACATAAGTATTATTGATTTAATCTGACAACTTAGTCAAGTGTAAAGTGTGTCAGTTTTTGTCAACGAAAGCGCGAATAGGACGAACAATGCACTCTGATTAACTACAAAAGTGTACGTACTTGGCTGTCGGTCCGTCTGGCTTTCAGGAAGTCAGTCATGACGTCATAAGTCAGTCAGTTAGGCCCTGCCATTTTATTCCAATATACCTACTAAGTACCATGACGAGGACGACATGCAAGTCTCTAAGTTGTAAAAGTTGTGGAAACTTCGTCAATGTGTGCGTGGCTGAAGTAAAAAGTAAATGACAAAAAGTCGTTTAGGGTGGATTCCTCCCCTTCTCCAATGCTTTTAATTACTCTTTTGTTTTAATTAAAATTCCTACCAGTTTTCCCACCACCTAACGAAAACTGTCACCAACGCTACCAGGGGACCATAAAACGGAGAGAGATCGAGCCAGTGACATTGTATAAAATGTCTCTTTGCCATGCGCCGTACGTCCTAGCCCTAGCAGCCTACCGCGCCACGAAAGGAGGCACGTGGAGTAAGGCGAAAAATAACCCTCAAGCCATAAGAATAGACTCAAGCGATGACAGGACGTTTTCGTAGCGCGAGCTCTATTTAATGCAAACGGGAAACACGTTCCTTTCAGTCAGTTAGTCCAGATATTTTTATTAGAAATACTAAAAAGCTATGCGTAAATGCTAGATAAGACTTGTGATAAGTACTTATTTCACTGCCAAGTTAGCTTCATCTGACTCTCCCTTCGTTTTTGTAAATGAAAAGCTCTAAATATGAAAACGTTGCGAATTCCTACCGTGTAGTTCGTGGTCATACTGACTGACTGGTTCCAGGCATGCTATATTAAAAGAGGTATAAAAACCACAAAACGGTCCCTCGGCTGACGGGAACAGTTTTGTTCTAAGCATATCAAGTGACATTTTGCTTTTTTTGTCGTCATGCCCGAATAAGCTTTTGAATGATTTATGTGTCTTTTCATTTGTGGTCATTAAATCATTTGGGAGGTCGGTAAAATGACACGATGCATTTAGTTTAGATTGTTTTGATCCTTAGCATAAATATTATAGATAAACTAGCGGCCCGCCCAGCGGTTTCACCCGCTGCTAACTGATTTCCCACGGGAAACAGACCTTCTCCCTACATAAATCATACATGAAAACCTTCCTCTTGAATCACTATCTTTTAAAAAAAACTTCATCCAGATCCGTTACGTGGTTTTGGAGATATAAGCATACAAACAAACAAACAGACAGGGACAGACGTGGGAAGCATGTATTATGGAACTAAAATATTATATTTTCTCCGTTTTCGTGATAGTATAAATGCTAAACTACTGAAACTAGAGAGATAAAACTTAGACATGAAGTTTTTTCTGTAATAAAGCAACTATTATAGATAAAATTTCGGTTTTTTTTAATCCCCCAAGGGATGAAAAGGGGATTCAAAGTTTGTATGAAAGTTCGTTGTCTTACGTGTGATCCGTTTCAAAATAAGTGATTAGACTTGTGACTTAAAATAATTAAACACGTGTTTCAGCATATTTGAAATTTCAACCCTTAATAAGGTCAAAAGGGCGTTAAGTTTGTATGAAAGATCGTTTTTTTAAATGATTGTGATCTGTTTCAAAATTTGTGATTAGACTAATAATTTAAAATAATTAAACACGTGTTTCAGCATTTTTGAAAATTTAACCCTGAAGTGGGTGAAAAGGGGGTTAAAAGTTTGTATGAAAGTTTTTTATTTTAAATCTGATCTGTTTCAAAATTTCTGATTAGACTCGTAACTTAAAATAATTAAATACGTGTTTCAGCATTTTTGAAATTTTAATCCTTAAACGTGTGAAAAGGGGGTCAAAAGTTTACTACCAGTTGAGCTACCCGTTTTCCCATGGGAATGTGACAATTTCCCGGAATAAATTATACTTATAAACCTTTCTCTCAAGTTACTCTATCTAATAAAAAAAACCGCATCAAAATCCGTTAAGTAATTCTTGAGATATAAGGAGACACCAAACGGGAAGCGACTTTATTTTATACTATGTAGTGATGATATGAAATATAGCAGAAACTTTTGCCAAATGCTGGTGTAGAATTTCATCACACATTTTCGACCTTTGATGGGTGTCTTTAAAAGCAACTAAGTAAATAGACCCAGGAAAAGGGCAGCAGCGTTCCATATTATATGAACACAAAATCTTGCAATACTAACTGTCAGTCACCGAATCTGACAGCAAATAGCCCCAAATAAGGCCCTTATCTAGTTGTGGCTGTAACACGAGGGCTGTAATGATGATATTGCATGCTTGCACAGACAATGCTTATGAACAAATGTCATGTGTGCGAGACAGACACCCACGATTGGCGTATCTATGCGCTCCAGTGCGCATGTGTGCGCGGTGCGGGCGTGCGGTGCTCTAACGCCCGGCAACTACCAGGCGAGCAGCAGTTGCAAGGAGGTGTGAGTGTGAGAAGTCAGTGGCGGTTTGGGGGGCGTGAGGTGTGTGAGGGGTGAGGCAAGGGGGGTGAAAAAGTTTCGCAAACTTTTTCTAAAGTAGAATTTGCTACGGAGAGAATATTCTGTAACTAAATAAGACCTAAACCATAAAGTTGGTATGCTGCGGTGTTGTTTGTTACTCCATATACTTAATTGAAACCACAAAGTTGTAGTTGTTGTTGAGGCAGAGGATTTTTCTATATTTAAACGTTTAACTCGGAGTTTTATTTAAATAGGTTACCAGGCAGGACTTTTGCTCTGAGGACACTGCTTGTTGTACTTTTTTTTAGATGAACATCTAATTTAGCTTATGTATCATGTTTCTATGTTGATATTTTATACTTATCACTTGACCTATTTTATAATAAAAGAACTCTAACCTGTTATAGGATCCAGCAGCTGACCTCTTAATAAAAAAACGGTCAAGAGCGGGTCGGTCACGCTCAGTATTAGGGTTTTGTATGGTCGTACATCTTTTCTTCCTGTTTATTTCTAGGAGAGGTTTGCTAAAATGCAAAATTATTATTTGATCCAACAGAAAAATTCCTGGGCGGTTTTCATAGTAACTAAAAGCGTAATTCCTTTATATGCTTTCATTTCTAATGAAAAACGATTATTTCGAAAGCAAAACAGTTGTCAAAATGGTAGGGGTTTCTAGTCGACAACGGCATCCTAAAAGAGTCGTTCAGGAGGCCATAGCTAGCGTAACGGGTGCTCAGGGTCTCTCTGTAAATAGAAATAGTTTACCGTGACCATGGCAATTATTCATTTATCAAACATTATCCCTCGGGACCTTGTAAATACCGTGTAAAAATCACCAGGAGAGGCTTATGCTATGATCATTATGGTATGGGAAATGGTAAAATTATAAGAAGGGTTTCTTGTTCACTAAGTAACCCTAAAAATGAGACAGAAAGCCATACGTAACGGGTCCTCAAATAGTGTCCCGCGTCCATGGCAACTATCCCTCGGGACCTTGTAAATACCGTGTAAAAATTACCAGGATCGCACGAGAGCGTAAGATGTGTGCAGTTACGCGGAAAATAATTGCTGGCATGATAGGCCTTTACAGGTAAACTAGAGCAAATTCTCGCACTCTCTGGCAACTTATCATCACATTCTAAAAAGGGAAAAACACGGGAAATCCACAGCTATCATTTGCGTGCTAAAGTAGTTTATCTACACTCGTCTCATACCTCTAGTATTCGGATGATAAATTCGAAAGCAGTTGAACAAAGACCTACTATATGCATTCTGCTACTTAATACATAATAAAAAAATACTTATTCTCATAAAAGAAGTAATTTTCTACTAATACATATTCATGTCAAGAATAAAAAATTGCTGGTATCGAAAACAATTCAGTTCTTTTGGAGTACCGTATGTGCTAAAACCGACTGCACTTAGTCATAAAAAAAAGAATAAATCAATTACAAATATATCCGCATATCTCACGTAGATACATCAAGTACCTATTTGTAGCATTTTAAGACGATATTATGCCCAAAGTTTTTTTTACAAAAGGACGATTTACTAAAATAAAAGTAGACTTTAACAACGCATTCGGCTCATTGCTTATGCAACACTTATCTCTCGGCAACACACGACCCTGAATGTACAGGATGTACCGATGTAATAGACATGCCGGCTTAAGATGAGACGTTTTTTATAAAAAAATTAAATGGATTTATCTCTTTAAAGGGGACAAAAGTGTAATCATTAGTCAGTGGGAGGTCTCGAGTTGATATAATTTTTTGCAAAATAATTTAAATACATTGTAAACCATAAGATTTCTTTGTTAAAACCGATTTGCCACTTTACGTAGATGGAGCTACTGGTGCAAAAATTAGTTTCGATTTTATTGTGGACGAAATACTCTTTATCTTTTAACCAAAAGTAGTTTTGCGCCGATTTTACGAGTGCCTTCATTCCGCATAAGCATTTGTTAAAAAAATTGCTCTTCATCGCATGTTAAAGTATATTGAATTTCAGTTTATCGTTTGTATGTAAAAGGTTAAACCACTTTATCCGCAGTAAAACATAGTCCATAGATTACGAAAAGAAAAATACATTAATTTTAAATATGTTAGCGTATTAGTCATTTAAGTATAAGACATACGGATCACATAGCGATTTATTGGAATATTTTCGCTCACAAATGTGAAACTTCAAAATTTATTTTCAATTTCATCTCTTATTATAACGTAACTCGGAACGTAATTGAAGTAAACGTGTTTAATACATTCGACATATTTTCAACATCCTGTACTGTATGAAACTTATTTTGTAAATAAAACCTTAAGCACTGGAGACTGATGAGGCACTTAATGTACCAATAACGATATCGTCAGAGGTCTGACTGTGGTCAATTTCGCGATACCTTTTATTTTGTTTGCGAAAATAATTTATTTATATTGCAGAGCATTATAGAAAACCCATAAAAATACACTTATTAAATGGACTTGAACATGATAAGGTTTGAAACCCACCAGCGTTCGTTTATATCTCCAAAAAAAACTGTTGCGGATGTTTTTATACTATACTAGTCCAAACCCAAACATAAGACCCATCACCAAATTTACCGCGTTCGACTTTTCCTTTCACCGACGGTTACCTGAAGGCCCTGTTTTACCTGAAAAGTTGGTCCCTTTCATTTGCGCTGCGCCAGAGAGAAACAGCGATCAGTACCCGATATTATCAAACTACAGGCTACAATTTTACAGGTGAAATTCGATTTTCATTGCGTAGTGATACCAGGAATATGAACCGGCTACGCAATGTACTAAGAATTTCACCTGTAGATTTACAGCCTGTAGATTCATACATAGGCACCAGTTAGCGTAAAAAATTTCGCGTGAAATTACGATTCTATCGACTCTAGTCTAATGCAGCCATTTTAACTGAAAAGTGTATAATATCAAAATTGGTGTTAACTTTTCTATCAAGTTTAGTTTGTCAAATTGTGTAACTGACCATGATAAGGTTTGAAACCCACCAGCGTTCGTTTATATCTCCAAAAAAAACTGTTGCGGATGTTTTTATACTATACTAGTCCAAACCCAAACATAAGACCCATCACCAAATTTACCGCGTTCGACTTTTCCTTTCACCGACGGTTACCTGAAGGCCCTGTTTTACCTGAAAAGTTGGTCCCTTTCATTTGCGCTGCGCCAGAGAGAAACAGCGATCAGTACCCGATATTATCAAACTACAGGCTACAATTTTACAGGTGAAATTCGATTTTCATTGCGTAGTGATACCAGGAATATGAACCGGCTACGCAATGTACTAAGAATTTCACCTGTAGATTTACAGCCTGTAGATTCATACATAGGCACCAGTTAGCGTAAAAAATTTCGCGTGAAATTACGATTCTATCGACTCTAGTCTAATGCAGCCATTTTAACTGAAAAGTGTATAATATCAAAATTGGTGTTAACTTTTCTATCAAGTTTAGTTTGTCAAATTGTGTAACTGACCCTTATGTTAGATTCTCGAGAATAACATTATATTTTCAGATATTTTTGCCTGTAAATGTATTAATAAAACCGGTTTAAAAATAAGCTAAAGGTACTGATATCATACAATATGTGTGCTTGGTCTTTAAAGTAATTGTGATACGAACTTAAAAAGTTGATACAGTGGTAAATAACTTTAGAGGAAAAAATACTAACTAGTATTTTTACGCAGATACCTAGTTCACTTCCTAGCCATCTGAAATAGCTTTACAATACAAGCAAACAAATTCTAGTGTTGAGCTTGAGCATAACAAGATGCAAGCATTTCGAGCTAAAATTAAATCTACTAGCTTGTCAGATGTACTATCTTCGAGTTACCATTTAAGGGATCAATATATTCTGGTTTTGTCATACAGTTAATAAGAATGACCAGTATAGATTGCTCCATTAAATAGGCAAGTTAAAGTGCTGCTATATGTATAGGTATATTGTTTCTTGCAAATCTTTGAATACACGTACACATATATATCACGCCTTTATCCATTATGGAGTAGGCAGAGTGTTACCGGCCGTAAAAATACAGTCGCTACTGCCACGTCTAACAAAAATTTGCGGCAGTTTTAGAAAAGTCGTGTATAACTATAGTAACAGTTTGTCAGCCTGTCGCCTAGCATTGTAATACACACACATGAAACCCTAGAGTCCCATACTCTCTTACGGCACCCGCAGGAAGAAAGGGAGTGATGCTATTCTAAGCCGGCATCACACGGCAATGTTTACCCAGTTTATTATCTTCAGTAACTAATTGTCAAGTTCCTATTTCTTTCTCACAGTAAAACCTACTGAAATGTCCAAAATGTATTTTTGCTTAACAACAAGATAATCTTTTAGGTAGTTGAAAATGTTGAATTTCCGCGTTTTCGCGAACTTCTGAGGCCTATTATTACGTATGAAGGAAGAATGGGCAGGCGATGCGAAACGAGTAAAACGAGCGAAACGAGCAAAGTGAAATATAGCGTTGGCGGGAAAATTTACGGGTAGCCTCGGTAGTCCATGGCTTCGGATAGCAAGGAGCAAATATTGGTTGAAAAAAAAAATAGATAATTGGTGTTTCTTCTGATAAACGAGTCGTAAACAAGCAGTTAGACTACCTATTTAAACTGCCATAAAAAGAGTTAGTTAACAGTATTTGACCTATAAATAAATGTCACATTCACATTTATTACAATTATTTATTTATCGAAAGGATCGTCCTCTCCTCGCATATCTATGTTGAAATAAAACTATTTAACTAATTTTGATTACAATATTATTGTATTTTCAATGGCTTAATAAAATTACAAGCTAAATAAAAAATTCAAAAAGACGACTGCTTTCTGAGATAAAGCCTAGCCTGTGACACTCGGGATAATGTAAGGATGTCCGATACAATTCCCATTCGAATCTGTTCAGTGGTTAACGATTTGCAGTACTTTTAAGATTCGCACATATATACATACATACAAACATGAACTCTAAAAACAAAACATTATACTCTTTTTTGGGGCAGTCGTGTAAAAATTTCAACAGATTGAATACCAGATTTTAAAACACTTACCGTGTTAGGTATACAATTTTTGAAAACTAGCAAAATTTTCAAGCGCGGGCAGGATTTGAACCTGCAACTTTCGCGACGCCTCTTCCAACTGGGCTACCAAAGCTCGTTCCTTGCCCCGCCAATAAATAAAAAAATCAACAGAATCGGTTCAGCATACAATTAAGTGGATAAATCAGCTTATTTTTTGCTAAGCCACGATCGACAACGGTATTATTTACATTGAGATCATGGGTAATTTGTGCTTCTTCCTTATTATGATATACGATGCGTAAGATAGGCAGTAAGACCGCCTATTTGCCCTCTCACAAAACGTGCGTTTGTTTTCAAACTTTACGAACATCACTTGTCTCGTAAGTCGTAAGCAGTCGTAAGTAAATCTCGGAAATAAGTAAGTACTACCGAGGTTCGAAGAAACTTTCAGTTTAGTGCTTGTATTACGTAGCTATCGGTCTCGATTCTAGGGGACTATCGTCACTTTTAACAAAAATTCTTTAAATAAATTCTAGCAGTTTTTGTAGTTTTGAGAATTATATTTTTTCTGCATAATATAAACTACATGTTTTTTTTAAATAAACGGTTTATCTATCTACTGTGCAATGCAGATACAGAACAGCCATCATTTGTTATTATTTTTATTATAAAGATATATTTTAGAAGAATTAAAATCCCGAAAAGGTATTCTTTCTCTCAAAATCGACCATCTTAGCATGCCCAATTAATTTTGTATCAATTTGTTTGTGTCACATATTGCCGCTGATGAAGGCCACTGCATTCAGCAATCGATTTGGAAAACACGATAGTTGCTATTCTTACTTACGCTTTAGCATCCAGTCGTCGTCGGTTCGAATCCCGGTCGTGCTTCGGGTTCTTTATTTTCTCGCCTTATAATTTGCCGCAGAAGATTCCTACAGAATCGAGGCTATTACGATGGTATTGGTTATGTTATGATGTAAATTATGGTCTATTCTTGTTGGGGGCTTAGCGGTAAGGCATTCAGCTTGTGTTCAGCAAGCGGTTTCGCTTTCAATGTTTACCACATACAATACATACATGAATACATAAGGTCCTATTATTTCAGTGCAAATATTTAAAGAGTGAGTTCTACTCGTTAAACTAAACAACTTTACCCAAATAAACATAAATATCCTGGACAATTCACACAGCGCCATCTAGCCCCAAACTAAGCAAATATTGAACTATGGGAACTAGATAGGTAATATTCGCTACGCCATGCGCCATCGGGCCAGTCAAAGACATCAACGCGTATCATACAGAAAAAAGCTAAAATAGGCCGCCGCAAATTATACGTGTTTGATATAAAGAGGAGTTATAGAAAATGACAATGGCATTAGAATGACCATTGAGTGTCGATGGCAATACAATTGCAAAAAGCGACAGGCAACAGAATAGCTAGCAAGTAGGTAAGCTGTAACAAAACGTTATATTGAATGTAAACTTAAATGGGTACAAGTCTCTAAACAGTAAACAATGATTATTTTTCCGCGAAGTGCCTGATCCTCTTGTCGGGCAATAACGACCGCACTGGCCCCTTTCTTTTCACCTCAACCTCCTCTACTGCGCCACGCGAGTACCAGGCTCCCAGCAATCCACGGAGTTGTCTAGCTCGCGGCGGCCGGGGAGGCTACGGGGTGCCAGGGGCGAAGAGGAGGAGCCAAGAAACCAGTTATAATACGCATGCGTCGACGACGCTTTGCGGGTGATTTGGCGCGCTTTGCTGATATAGGGTTGCAAGATAAGTCCAGTTTTTATCAATGCAAGATTTACTTGACTGTTTAGAACAGATTTTTCTCTTTACATTACATTAGTTAGGGTCGTATTAGTAAACAATATTGTCTACCATTATCGACCGTTGTGGGGCAACAAAAATGCCTACGTATGTAATAAAAAAAACTGCTTATAAACCTGTAAAATAACCGATAGGGAACTAGCATATTCTAAAATTATAATGAAATAAAAACTGTTTTAAACTTTTGCGGTCACACACAATGACTCAAAATTTTAAAACGGGGTTCTTCCGTTCTTATCAACTTAAACTAATATTGCGTTAGTGTTACTTTGTCAACCCTAACGAAAATGCTAGTCCACCCCCGCGGGTGGGACATGTGCGCCCCGGCTGTGGCACGCATGCGCATAGCGGCAAATAGAACAAGTTCCCATGTCTAGCTGTCACTGGCTAGTTGCAAGAAAGTTTTGAACTAGAGAACGCCTCGCGCTCATGATCTCCTAGTAAAAGAGCGAAGGGGTTATAAGAACCTCCCTATTTAAAGGACTTAAGATTGAAATTAATCGACTACACCACTGAAAATGGTCATATCGTTCGGTCGTATTGACAGCAACGTATCAAGTTTACTAACTAAGTTGACTTTGAAACGTATCGTGTTCAATGCCAACATGATATACGCATGAAGACAATATGCGCGTTGCGTCAATATTTACGCGTAAATGCGGATATGCGTCCAAACAGTCGTTAACTCGGCGCCTGCATTCTACCGAGGCACGCGTGTAAGACGACCCCAATGTTTCTTGTTAGTGCCATGGTCGGACATAACCTGCCTCAATATTCGCTGGAACCACAGATAATAAGTATAATACTGCTGTGTAGCACTGGAACCTATCCCAATGGTTCAGTGGTTTAGGGAAGATTAGGTTATAGTCTCTCGATGGCGTAGCGGATAGTACCCCTGCAGCCTGCTACTGAGGGTCGTGGGTTCGATCCCCAAAAGACACAAATATTAGTTTATTTTTAAATATTTGTGTTTAGTCTGGGTGTTTTCTATGTTAATATGTAGGTATTTCATACCAAATTTTAAAACACTTGCCATGTTAAGTATACAATTTTTGAAAACTTGCAAAATTTTCAAGTGCAGGCAGGTTTGTTTTCCAAAAAAAAAAATTTTTACAAAAAAAATGAAAAGTATGAGTAAAAAACGTAGTCATGACAATCCCGATACCGTAGTGGTGAATGTAAAAATATCTGTTAAATTTCTCTGTAGCCAGTATGAAACCAGCCATAAGTTGATGATATAGTTAAGTTTTTAGGATTAGGATTTAGGAAAAACTCCAGATTTGCTTCTAGGGATGAAACTAAAACGAAATCTTATTTTGGTCCTATCCCAAAAAGTAGAGTCATTTTCCTAATGTCTTATTCATCATTGTTTAATAAGAATTTAAACATTAAAGTGAACATGACGCTGCAGTAAACGAACCCACGCACCATCCTTTTACGATCTTCGGCGGAGATAAAAATCTGAACCATTCAGAAATAAATTATCTACGTGGTAGGTAGGAACTAAATGTCCCTCTTAATAAGGTATTTCTTACAGATTAAAATAGTCACGCTTCTCTACGCCAATAGATGGCGTTAAATCTGGGGGCTTCTCAACTAGCCACGCAAGGTAATAAAAACTGAAATCAGCGTTTTAGTGGGTAGTAGGTGAACTCTTGTCTTCATCGTAACCGTGTTCCTTTTTCGGTCCCGTAGTCCTTAATCATTGGTAGCGATATCTAAAACACGCTAAAATAAGCGCCACTAGTACCGCAAATATTATTTCTAAACTTTCAACCAAACTACAAATATACACATATCACGCCAATAATCCTTTGCGGGGTAGGCAGAGCGTAAACGGCCGCAAAAAACAGACATTTACGCCTCGTCCGACAAATATTTGAGGGTTATTCCCACGGGAAAGAAAAGGGATGATGCTATTCTAAGCCGGCATCACACGGCACAAACTAAACTACAATTATAACTTCTTAATAAATTCTCTAAGACATTTATTAGATCGTTGGACGACTCGATGTTTTACAAGAAAAGAATAAGAATTAAACTACCCAGCGAATATATCCCTCAGATGTTCAACGCCATCTATCGATGATTTTATAACTAATTTCTTTTTTAAACATCTATCAAAAAAGCCTTATTCTTTCAATCAGTGAAACCAATTTTAATTTATTTGTAATTTGTAATAGTCGTCAGCACTGAGGTTTTTCCCGCCACTTTCATATTTTGTCGTAAGCATAAGAAGTTTTCCTGCGGTAATAGCCCATGCTGCTCAGATATAATGCTTTCAAAAAGTTGGTCGGAAATACTTGTTTGTCGCAATACACCTGCGTATAGTCTCGTATAATTCACTCGCGGAATTTAGGTAGTTTGGGTTAAAAAAGGTTTTAAACAATCTGAAGTCGTGGTACTGTACCCAACTTCGACTGGCCCGATGGCGTAGCGGATAGTACCCTTGCCTGCTGCGCTGAGGGTCGAGGGTTCGATCCCCACAAGACAAATATTTGTTAAGTAAATTTTTCAGATATTTGTGTTAAGTCTGGGTGTTTTCTGTGTATAATAGGTACTTATTTACAAAAAAGTTTTATCTAAGTAGGTAATAATATCAACTATTTAGTTTACAAGCTATGCTTAGTTTCGGGCTAGATGGTGCTGCGTGAATTATCCAGAATATTTATTTATGTGACTACGTAAAACTTCTTACTCGAAAAATATCTGTTGAAATGAATCCGGGATGCGCACAATATGCGTCAAAAATTGTTCAAACGAAAATGTGCGGCAAATATTTCGCGTCATTCATGACAAGGATTGTGCCAGACAATCTATCTATCCTTGTCACACTTAGGCAAATTTCATATTTGTCCTGCTCTCAGATGACACTTGTCAATTGATGCGTAATATTTGCTGCACATTTTGTGTTGAACATTTTCGTTTGAACAGATTTTGTCGCATATTGTGCGCACCCAGAATCTGACTAGCTGTGTCTTTAATGGTCCCCAGACATTTGACATTTCGTATAGAAGTGCGCATATTTCCGTTCGCAAAATAGAGAAGTCAACGCTATGCGTGCAACGCGCACTAAAACTCCTAAAGCGTGTGTTTTACGCGCATGGGACGCGCCGTGACCGCTTAAATGGGGTGAGACTCGTAAACGAACTGCCACTTCCGTCATAGACGACTTGAAGATGTTTTGAAGTTCATGGCTTACTGAGGAGACAAATGATATAGACATAAATATATCTTCAACTCCAACTTTAACAGCCACAAAAGTCCACTGATGGACATGGGCCTTCCCCAATCGGGGGTATTCACCACGCTTGGCAGGCGGATTGACGAGCGCACTGCAAGGTGTTGTGTGCACGCCGTTCACGGGGAACGCTGCTGCCCATTCCCTGAATTCATCCCTTAGTTGCCTTAAACGACACCCGCTGGTAGAAATGGGTTGATGCTATTCTAAGCATAAATATATAAAGAGAATAAATAAACCACTGATATGTTCTGTGCGGAAAGAGAATAGACGTGGGCAAAAAGTGAACTAATATTTTTTCATAGGTTGCTATGAGATTTCTCATACTCAAGAGGCGCCATCAATATCAACGCCTATTTGCTTTCCGCAGAGACTCTAATATATCTACTATACTATTTTTATCTTTCCTTATTTAATCGTGGTTATGTGTACGCAATCGTAAGGATTTGCGATGTGGAATCTGATACCCTTACAAAATTGGTGTTAGGTATGAAAAATCTGATGTTCATTAAGTAATTTTTTGATGTCCTATTTTCATTGAAAGGTACGCATAGAGAGGTACTAGGTACCTTCTTCAAAATGACCATAACCAGAGAAATAATTATTTATCCCGTCTGTGCCATGCAGACAGGCATCAAAATAGTTTTGAGCATACGTCTAGACTTCAATGAATCGCACATTATCTTTCAAACTTTCCCATAAAACTGACCTGCCCACCCAGGTTTCCTGCAGCCCACCCGGCATGGGAATAAAACCACTTTGCACCATAAAAGTCCAATTCCACTTTCTCCAATAGGGGCTCATAAGGTCCCTGCGGGGAATCTCAACCTTGACCGACTTGTCAGAGAACAACTGGTTTCAATGCTGGATGGATAATGGTATTTAAGTTTGGTAGGATTCACCAATCATCTTAAGTACGTTGAACCTAATTGCACACTAAAATAATTATTTATCTATATGAAGAATCAGTTGCCATACTAAGAATATAACAGGAAAATCACTAACAGATTGGAGGAGTCTAGTTTGCGTTACCAAGAATATTTTCGCGTCTGGTAAATAAACAAACTGCCAAAAACAACCTACGGCTAAGTAAATTGATTCTACGAATTTATCAGAGCAGATTATTCAGGATAATAGTCCAGTTTCTTTGAATGAAGAAGTATCAAAATTATTCTAAATAGCAAAAGAGCCAGTCGAAGGACGTCAGGAACCTTTTACGCCAAAAAGTGCATTGTTTATGCTCGATACGGCCAAGCTAGACTTCAATATTTGTGTGTGACGCTGACATAGGTAGAAATTGCACGTAGGTAAGGTTTGGTTAATCTTGTTTTTACGTTTTTAAGGAACAACACAGTCCGAAAAAATGTGGATAGATAGACAGTTTTATCGGATATCGGCGTACTCTTTCTCGCCTTGCGCAAAACCGGTCGCAAACTCGCAAAATACCGCCAGACGGCTGCCGAGCGAGACCCGAGCGAGTCTGTCTGGCCTGTCTGGGTTCCAGACTTAGTCTAAACGGCGCTTCGCTTGTACCTACATGTACCAGGTTCGCAGACACCACCAGGAGGTGTAAGTACTAGACTTTTGCTCGGTACCTAACAATTGCGCGGGCTCGCCGGTCATGCGAGCTTAGCGCGGGAAAGGACAAGGCGCAACTAGGAGTCGACGTTGTAGAGACGACAGAATAATCGGCTGTTTGGAAACTTTGTTGAAGTTAAGTAAAGCAATTAAAATTACCAATAAATTCGTATATAGTCCATAGCTAATATCTACCTACGTAAACTATACTTGAATCCTCAAACAAATATGAAAATGCAAGTGATAAGCGCGCTTGCTGCGTTGCGTGCCAGCGTAATATTGCAACCAAATATAACTATACATATGTCACGCCTATATCCTTTGCGGGGTAAGCAGAGCATAAACGGCCGTCATAAACATCTGACAAACATTTGAAGGTTTTTCAGAAAATTGAGATCAGCCATAGTTACAGGTTGTCAGCTCATCGCCTAAAATTGCAAAACACACCCTCGAGTCCCCTCGTCGCCTTTTACGACACCCACGGGAAAGAAATAGGGTGATGCTATTCTTAGCCGGCATCACACGGCAAACATTGAACATATATAACATATATTCTTGATTATTGTTCGTTTTAAATTGCCTATGCCACCCTGGTCTACTCCTTGTTTCACTCTAGTTATTACTGGCCTAGTTCTATTTATTCCTTCAAGAAATTGACCTAGCGATGGACATAAAACCATATCGTAAAGACAATGTAGCAAAGTAATAGAATATGTACAATAAATTGCCTTTAAAATGGACATTGGACAGCTTTGCATCAACGTGATATTGGGTTTTAAATTGAATTATTTACATCAATTATATGATTACCGTGGGATGCGAATATGGGAACAAATTATTATGGCGATGTGATTTCATTAACTTTATTAGCATGTAATATATACTGGTGCATCTATTTTGCATCGTACTAAGTATACAGGGTGTAAGGGACAGCCCTCCGAATAATGATAGGGTGTATTCAGATTTCAGGCCATGAAACTGAACAACTTCCTATTAAAAAAAACAGGACACGTCAAAAATTGTTTGTCTTCCCATAGTAAATGCAGTCAGCTGATTGTGATTTTGTATGGGAGATCGATTTTTTTTTGTCGTTTCCTGACATAACGTTTCTAAGGGTAAGTTATTCAGTTTCATGGTCTGCATGCACTCTATCAGTGTTCGGAGGGATGTCCCTTTCACCCCGTATTTAGTAGCTATGATGTAATTGTGTTAATATATCAAAATTGAAGGTACGAAGGGGCACTATAAATTGAGGACCATATTAGTGTCAAAGATTTGGAAAAAGACCCATGAAAGCTACATAACCTTGAAACAGTGGATAAGTTATAAATAACGGCCAAGTCCGAGTCTGACTCGCTTACCGAGGGTTCCGTGACATGCACTAAGCCAGTTTTCTTTTGAGGAGCTCTAAATATCACTTAAGGTTTGCGTAAACGTACATGCACACACATATATGGATGCAAATAGAAACCACGTGAAAACACATTTTTTTCTGACAGTGGCTCAGAGGTTAGTGCTTTTTTACGGTACGTTTAAAGTCGTGGGATCAACCTAACGCTCGTGTTTTTTACTACTACTAGAAATAAGGATAATATGACATTACGAAGAACATGCTAGATTCAACAGCTGATGATGATGAAAAAAAAGCAATTTGACGCACTGCACAAACGGCTCCTGTTAAAGGACCCAACGGGACCTTTACGACAAACAAAAAACAAACGGCGGCGGTTCGTAATCTAAAACGAATTTCAAGAAACGCATGCGCATCTCGCAAAAACTTGCGCTCTCAATCAAAAGAGCACTTTGTTACCAAGGATTAGATGTCACTTGAGATTGCAGCAGTAAACTAACCCTCAATGTACCAGTAAGGTTTTGTTTTAACTTTACCAATCAAAATCCTAAAACGAAGCGGGCATTGAACTTGTAACAATACTTTCAACAGAAAAAGGTTTGTTTTTTTGTATAGAAGTATAAAGCCACCCAAGTTTAGATATGCTTTTGCGTTGCGTATTATAAGTTAAAAATAAGTTTTCTGTTTTTTTTTACTGCCTACTTACATAATTAAAAGTATACATAACTGAGCTTTTTTATTTATCCTTCATTGACAAAACGACGCATATCTTACTCCAGACTTGACAGACAGACAGACCAGACAAAACTTACCCTTCACATTTACTAAGATAAAATTTGAGCTCCTCATTTCTAAGCATGTAATTACACTTTAGCCAAAAAGCCCGCGTTGAATTTATGCATGAGCTGTCTCCGGGCATTTCTCCAAAGCGTACCGCGTCCAGGATTCCCGAAGGAACAATAGTATTAGTTTTAATCTCGCCTCCTTTATAACTTTTTTTAGGACTTTTTTCCGGCCAGTTCGAATCCTGTTCGTGTGCGGGTACTTGGTTTGATGATGCCCCCTTCTCCACTTTTTGATTTAAATTAGGGTTGTCAGGATATTTAGGTGTTAGAATTAAGTATATTGCGTTTTCACTCTTTTCGGCAAATTTGTCGTTTTTGTTTGGTTGGTTGAAAAAGATTGAAGAAACACAAAAGAAGGAGAATAAGTATTTAATAAACTATTTAGAACAAGATTATTGAGATGAATAAAAAAAGAAATTGATAACTTCTTCCAGGGAAGTTAAGGAGAGTGCAGAAGACAGAAAGAATTGGCGGTTTGTGACAGCCACCATACAAATAATAACCTGTGACAGAATGTGGGGTTCGAAGGTTTCATGTGTTTTACCATTTTAGGTGACAGGATGACGACCTGTCACTATACATGATTTTTCTAGAACAGCCTTAAAAAAAATTACAGTCGAGGCGATAGCGACCGTAGTTTAAGGCCGTCAACGCTCTGCGATATGTGTATGTATGTATGTGACAGCCGCAAATTTATGCGGCAACGTATACCATGATATAGGGGTTTTGTTTGGGATTTCGTAAATCCCTTTTTGAAAAATACCGGATCCGGCTAAAAACCGCAAAAACATGCGGTGCGCGTAAGAACCAACTTAAGTATTAGACGTCAGAGGCCTACTAGTAACACCAGGGTTCATCGGGTCGTTGGACGACTCGGTGTCCCACACGAAAAGAAGAAGTATTAGACGAAGCCTGTCTATCTCGAGATTAAATATGGGCTATATTTTACCTCCTTTGTGTAGTAGGAGTAGCAAACTGATATGCTACAACTAATAAAGATTTAAGAGGGTCGTTAGCTTCTAGAGCCATAAACTGATTCTAAACTCTAGCTACATTCAGCCTAGTCCGGGGCTAGATGGCGCCGTGTGAATCGTCCAGGATATTGATCCTATATCTTACAGTGTGAAAAATTAATGACTTATTGTATGGTCGAAAATTTGATTTAAATTTGATCTTATCTCACTATTTTCTCAAGTTTATATTGGTTATGTTTTTGTATGGTATGTTTAGTTTAGGTGTAGGCTATTTTATAAAAAATAAAAATAATTTGAAAATGTACCTACAGTACACTTTGTTTTACTATTTATAAAAAAAGAGAGGAAAATTCAAACGGTATGTTGATATCAATTAAACAAATGCTGAAGCTAAAAATACAAAAAAATAACTAAACGGGGACTAAAATAGGTAAGGATATTTATTATCACTAAATAGTACCCATATCCACAAAAATTTTAAAAGACCACCCGTAGTAAAAGTATTTACTAAAAATTCCAAAAAGAAGGTGGATTAGAGATTCGAGCCCTATAATTTACATGGAGATATTTAAACCCTGTAATTTATGTGGTTATTCAATCCAAACACCAATTAGAGTCCGTGCCACGAAGCGTCCCGCAGACGGCTCTAATCAATATCCATCTTCTCGTGGAATCACACTTTTAACACTCTATGTGAACATGCATGAAGAGATTGATGAATGTGGAGGAGGCAAAAGAAGTATGCCAGGATCGTAGTATGTGGAAGG
This sequence comes from Tuta absoluta, assembly GCA_027580185.1. Taxonomy (NCBI): domain Eukaryota; kingdom Metazoa; phylum Arthropoda; class Insecta; order Lepidoptera; family Gelechiidae; genus Tuta; species Tuta absoluta. Next base: position 3,331,951 of record JAQAHW010000029.1, on the reverse strand, counting down.
AAGTAGTCTCTGCCTACCCCTCCGGGAAAGAGGCGTGATTTATGTATGTATGTGTATGTATGTGAAGTTTTAAGGGCTATTTAAGTTCATTTTTCCTATTATTTCGTGGCACAGACTCTAAGGGGCAGCCCTACACCCTGAGGCTGACAGGAGATGCGTTTGCGCACATTTTGCGTGCTCTTTCGGCGCCGGGGCGTAAGTTTCGGTCACCGTGAAGAACGAACAATATATTGAGGGTATTAATTTTATTTTCGAACGTATCTAATAAAAATAAATGTAATAAATATGTTTTTTTGCCATAAGCAGTAGTAATGTTTGCTTTTGAAGTTATAAAACGCCTTGTGAATTAGTATTCGCAATTTCACCAACGAGACGGCGTGCGGCCGGCAGCTTAGAAACGTAGGTAGAGGCAAAAAAGTCAGCAAAATACTCGAAACTCTAAATGAATGACAGTTTTCAGATAATAAACATACAGTACAACTTTTTGTACTTAATTATAAAACAACTAAAAGTTGAACTTCCAAAACTTTAAAACTCAAACACTAAAACCATAAAAAGTCCTACCTTATTCTAATAGGCCCCATGTTTACTGCAGCATGCTACACAAAAAACACTTTGAATCAGAAATTTGAAAAGGGAACACTGAACAACGAACAAGCACAGTCCACGAAAAAGTTCGAAATTCGAAAAGCGCGGCGTCGCGTCCGCGCAGTCGCGCCGGTAGAGTCGACTGCGTGTGCGTGCGCTGGCGCTGCTTCCCGGGTACGGAATACGGGCGAGGTTTGGACGGGCCAAGCGCGGCGTCCTGCCGGCCATCCCCCACCATGCCGCCATTCATGAAACTACCAGACTACAGCCCATTCAGCCCAACAAGCTTTGTACAGACAACTTTTTGTAGAGTTGAACTTTTTTCAAGATGAAAGAGTAGCTACACAATAGTTCAAATCGAGATCTAGATGTATATATGCATCGACCCTCTTGCTACTGACGTTTTTGAATTTTGAGATTGTTCCTGGATTTTGATGCTTTAGGAAATTGAGCCACTGAACTAATTTTGTTTGGCCGAAGTCTTTATGTAGAGTTCTTCAAAAACAGTTCACAAAACTTAAGAATTTAGTTCATAAAGTAGTCTAGGCATATCACCTCAAACTTCGGAAGTGCGTTTATAAACACCTTATAGTGTTTTTCAGCTCCACGAGCTTTGTCTGACCAAAGACTTTTCGTAGATTTAACTTAAACTTTAGTTTAAAACGCAGTCTAGGGATTTATCAACCTAATTGCGTGCTTTTGAGGACACGTTCAGCTTTTAGTCTCAATTTTGATTATTAGATAGTGTCCCACTCGATATTAGGTCCTACTAATCTACTTACTATGTATATTCCAAAACTCCTTTTAATTAATACTTTACTATGTATGTATGTTTAGGCACAGTGTAGTGATAGTAGCGGAATTTAGTAGGAAGTGGTGACTGGGTGATAACAGGACAATAGGTCTTTTTCTGAAATTATGTATGAAACACTAGAATATTTGTCATATTCGTGTGAAATGTATGATGGATGAGAGTGATTCATCATAAGTTTCTTTACTTATTATGCGTATAGAAAAGTTCTTGCTGAAATATCATCTTAATTTTAAATGTATATATGGAGTCAAATTACGGGACGTACCATACCTGTCGATTTGACTTTAACCTGCCGACTGCAATAACTAGTCGAAAGGGTTTAAAAAAACATTATCATCTGCCTGCCCTTATCCCAATTTACTTGGAGTCAGCACAACATGAGTTTTTTTTTTTTTTATTAATGATGGGTTTGCTCTTGACTCTAGTCTAGGTCATAGGACAGAGACAGAGTCTAAGATGGAGCGAGCTCACCCAGAAGAAGCCTGTTCACTCTTACTTTGAAGAGATTAGGGTTGTATGCTTTTGGAAACACAGTTTTTTCTTTCATTCATCTTTATCAGCCGTCAAATCTTCGTTTACACCCTTTTGCTTCATATCATTTTTTATACAATCCATCCAAACTTTTTTAGGCATTCTCTCCTTCTGCATCCAACTACATTCGCTTTGTACTTTTTTGTCACATGACTTTCAACCCTCCTAGAAACCGGAGTAAAATAATATGTTCCAACAGGCAATATACGTTAAATATATTAAAACGTAGACAATACACCTAGCAGTAGTGGTTTGCGATAGGTTGCAATGGTTTGCCTAGCTATACCTATTCCTATAGGCTGAAATTTGAAATTTACTAGTGACCGATAGCGAACCTCATATGACTGGCTGGTGATAAGGAACAACTTTCCCCAAGGAACTAGGCTGAAATATGTCTAAAAATATTTTAAGTTTCCATAGTAACGCAATGCAGCTGATCAGCAATTTTGTATGGGTCGTCCAAATTTCAATTTCGTATTTCGATTATGTTTCTTGAGGAAAGTTGCTTCTTATCCCCAACCCGTCTTGAGTATTCGCTATCGGTCATTAGTAAAATTTTACCCTATATACCTGTAGGTACGTAGCTAGCTTAGCCGTGTGATGCCGGCTTAGAATAGCATCACCCCATTTCTTTCCCATGGGAGTCGTAAGAGGCGACTAAGGGACTTGAGGGTGTGTATTGCTATTTTAGGCGATGGGCTGACAACCTGTCACTATAGCGATACACAATTTTCTGAATGACCCTCAAATATTTGTCAAACGTGGCGTACATGTCCGCTTTATTCGGCCGTTTACGCTCTGCCTACCCCGCAAGGGATTATAGACGTGACATGTCTGTGTGTGTGTGTACGTAGCTAGGTAGGTAAGGGTGAATGTGTAGGTCATTTCAAGGGAAACGTTGGCTCTGTCTGAAGTACATTTATTTGATATAGTGGTTATAAATTAATAATTTAGTCATTGGCGCCCGCTTGAATGAATAATTATTTTCGGCGAAATATTAGATAAGCCCGGATGAGGTACTACTATATTTCCTATTTCCCCTAATACTACTATAGTTGCCACGGTACTTTAGAATTGCCAGATACCATATTTGCAAAGTTCATGTCAAGATATAGTCAGTAGTCACGTCACGTTGTAGCAAACTACATCATTTTCAATGTTCATGCCCCGAAAAACTTAAGGAAAACATAAATACCTCTCTTTTTCAAAATAGGATTTAACGATTTTTATAGCTCTCAAAAATGGAATTGAAATATCGGAAAATCGTTTCGATATTCTGGTCTTCAAAATCTCGGATTTCCGGTTTCCATTCCCATATTTTTTTTATAATGATGGGTTTGCTCTTGACTCTAGTCTAGGTCATAGGACAGATACAGAGTCTAAGATGGAGCGAGCGCACCCAGGAGAAGCCTGTTCACTCTTACTTTGAAGAGATTAGGGTTGTATGCGTTTGGAAATACAGACGCAGGTAGTGAGTTCCACTCATTCCCCCTTGCTGGTACCAGAGGGCTCAAGTCCAACAGTGGGCTGTTGAAGACTGATTCACTTTTTGCAAGAGAGGCGTAAGTGGTAAGAGGCGAATAAGGAACTCAAGGGTTTCATGTACACTACAATTTCAGGAGATAGGCTGACAACCTGTTTCTATAGTGATACATAACTTTTCTGGAACGACCTTCAATGATTTGTCAGACGTGGCGGTAGCGGCCGTATTTTACTACCGCTAACACTCTGCAAGGGAAGGCGAAATTGAAATTGGTATTGAAATTCTTTTTCAATGTAGGTTAGTATCAAAAAATACTATACTCTGGTAATAGTATTATGACTTATTGACGCCATGATCCGTCATTGTAATAAAATTATGTAAAAAAAACTATTAAAACAAGCTTTTATTTAAGTGCTCTGAAAAGATGAAAATAAAATTTTGAATGACATTAACCACATTCATTTATGACTTTACAGAAATGAAAATATAATAAAAGCTTGTCGCGATGCCTAGAAGAAACTACCTAATTACAATTAGGTGCGTACCTTATTACAAAATTTCAATCACAAATTGAATGTTTCGCGACAAGCTTTTATTATATTTTCATTTCTGTAAAGTCATAAATGAATGTGGTTAATGTCATTCAAAATTTTATTTTCATCTTTTCAGAGCACTTAAATAAAAGCTTGTTTTAAAGGTTTTTTTTACATAATTTTATTTAATATTTTTTAGTTTATGTTACGATAGTTATTGATCAATACGAAAGTCTTTCTATAAAACGGAGAGACCTTCAATAGAAAAACTTAAGGCACGGGGAAAACTAACATTAGGATAAAGTATAATTATCTCTTTTATATTCTATAGAAGTAGGTTGGTACCTACTCCTCCGGCATCCCTAATAGAAGAATTAGCTTGTAATATGTCTTAGTCTTTTCATTTCATTGATGGCGTCATTATTACATGGCCGAGTCCCAGTTCATTTCGAACAGTCTAATTCTTCTATCAGGAGGCCTTCTATTGACGTGACCCTAATTCATGGTGGGCCTACCAACTGCCTATCATGAACGAATTCGTATACAAAATTGCAAGTCCCAGCAGTTGAATATTGAGGAGTTCCATAGTTCGAAGACAACCCTGGATGTAGCGTCTAATTCATGGTGGGCCTACCAACTGCCTATAATAAACGAATTCGTATACAAAATTGCAAGTCCCAGCAGTTGAATATTGAGGAGTTCCATAGTTCGAAGACAACCCTGGATGTAGCGTCTAATTCATGGTGGGCCTACCAACTGTCTATAATAAACGAATTCGTATAAAAAAAATTGTGTCCCAGCTATAAACCGCTGAGGAGATCTCTCGTACGGAGCCGATCCTGGCAGCAGCATCAGGTCAAATTTATGATTAACATGCATTGTCATCGGTTCTGGACCAACATGTAAAATTTCAACTCAATCGAATACCGAGAAGTGGTTCAAATTAAACTTGCAAGATTTGCACCGAACAAACATTGTTACTTACTTACTTACTTACATACTTACATACACTGCAAGTTAAATAAAATTATGTAAAAAAAAACTTTTAAAACAAGCTTTTATTTAAGTGCTCTGAAAAGATGAAAATAAAATTTTGAATGATATTAACCACATTCATTTATGACTTTACAGAAATGAAAATATAATAAAAGCTTGTCGCGATGCCTAGAAGAACCTACCTAATTACAGTTAGGTGCGTACCTTATTACAAAATTTCAATCACAAATTGAAAGTTTCGCGACAAGCTTTAATTATATTTTCATTTCTGTAAAGTCATAAATGAATGTGGTTAATATCATTCAAAATTTTATTTTCATCTTTTCAGAGCACTTATATAAAAGCTTGTTTTAAAAGTTTTTTTTTACATAATTTTATTTTATATTTTTTAGTTTATGTTACGATAGTTATCGATCAATACGAAAGTCTTTCTATAAAACGGAGAGACCTTCAATAGAAAAACTTAAGGCACGGGGAAAACTAAAATTAGGATAAAGTATAATTATCTCTTTTATATTCTATAGAAGTAGGTTGGTACCTACTCCTCCGGCATCCCTAATAGAAGAATTAGCTTGTAATATGTCTTAGTCTTTTCATTTCATTGATGGCGTCATTATTACATGGCCGAGTCCCAGTTAATTTCGAACAGTCTAATTCTTCTATCAGGAGGCCTTCTATTGACGTGACCCTAATTCATGGTGGGCCTACCAACTGCCTATCATGAACGAATTCGTATACAAAATTGCAAGTCCCAGCAGTTGAATATTGAGGAGTTCCATAGTTCGAAGACAACCCTGGATGTAGCGTCTTATTCATGGTGGGCCTACCAACTGCCTATAATAAACGAATTCGTATATAAAATTGCAAGTCCCAGCAGTTGAATATTGAGGAGTTCCATAGTTCGAAGACAACCCTGGATGTAGCGTCTAATTCATGGTGGGCCTACCAACTGCCTATAATAAACGAATTCGTATACAAAATTGCAAGTCCCAGCAGTTGAATATTGAGGAGTTCCATAGTTCGAAGACAACCCTGGATGTAGCGTCTAATTCATGGTAGGCCTACCAACTGCCTATAATAAACGAATTCGTATACAAAATTGCAAGTCCCAGCAGTTGAATATTGAGGAGTTCCATAGTTCGAAGACAACCCTGGATGTAGCGTCTAATTCATGGTGGGCCTACCAACTGCCTATAATAAACGAATTCGTATACAAAATTTTGTGTCCCAGCTATAAACCGCTGAGGAGATCTCTCGTACGGAGCCGATCCTGGCAGCAGCATCAGGTCAAATTTATGATTAACATGCATTGTCATCGGTTCTGGACCAACATGCAAAATTTCAACTCAATCGGATACCGAGAAGTGGTTCAAATTAGACTTGCAAGATTTGCACCGAACAAACATTGTTACTTACTTACATACACTGCAAGTTAAATAAAAGCTTTTAATAAAAGCTTTTAAAAATAAAGAAATTTGGATCACACAATTTTCTTTTTTTAATGTCCTAATAGAAAACCGGCTCGGGCGGGATAAAAGATAATAAAAATAAAGGTGGCTGGCCAGTGTGGCCAGGTTAATCACACGACATGTAACTTTACGCCACCACCATCTATCTGAAATGCAGGCGTGATATGTATATGCATGGATCTTATTTTTTTCCCTCTATTCCCGATCTGGCAACGCCAATCCAAGCCCTTGAACGAACCTTTTTTGGCAAATTTCGCAACCGTTATCTAGGCTAGGCGCGCGGAAGCCCGGCTTGCGACAACTGCGATAGTGTCCACGCGTGGGCGGCTATCACCACGCAGCGTCCGGGTGGACGACTACATCACGCTCTTTCACGTACTTTATAGCTCCACGTATGAAAATAAACTTTAGGAGTGTCAATCCTAAACTAAAAAACGTAACTTTTAACTTCATTTTGGACGGTGTGATGCCGGCTTATAACACCATCCCATTTCATTCCCGCGGGTGTCGTACGAAACGACTAAGGGACTCGATGGTTTCATGTGTTTTACAATTTTAGGCGACAAGCTGACTACCTGTCACTATAAACACTATTTTTCTGAAACGGCCCACAAATATTAATCAGACGTGGCGATAGCGACCGTATTTTTTTGTTACGCTCTGCTTACCCTGCAAGGGATAAAAGCGTGATATGTGTATGTGCATGTATGTATGTGTGACTTCATTTTACTATGAAATCCTGGTTTATGAGTGAATAAATAAAATAAAATAAAGATGTACTTGGTGAAACTTATTAAATCCCAAGGGTTATTTTGGTCTGTAAAATTTAAACAGAGCCTCAGTTTATGATGATGTAGCTAGTTTTTAGGGTTTCGTACCTCAACAGGAAGAAGACGGAACCCTTATAGGATCACTGTGTTGTCCGTTTGTCCGTCCGACCATCTGTTACGACAAAAAAATGTGGCTGTTTATGTTGTAAAAAATGCGTGTTTTTGCAACACCTACTACTATAGTATAGTAATATATGTTTGACCCTCTCAAGGGAATAAAAATTCATAGGGAAGTATCCAGTAGACCTAGAACGATGAAGTTTGGCAAGTAGCTTGTTGTGGATTACAAGTTTAGGAAAAAAATCATATGTTGTTTGTTCTGTTTGAAGTATTTTTAAAAAACTTGCAAAATTTTCTATAGCGGGCAGACCTATGTTCGACTTATGTTCCTCGGAAAAAGTTGTTCAGTTTTATGGGCTGGTTCACCTCTTGAAACATTTCAGTTACTTTTTTTACAACTAATGCCGTATACAGGGGACCTTGAACGTATAGAAATTTGCACAAAGAAGATGCAGATCTGAGAAGCTATTTAAACTCTGTATGCGTAGCGTTAGGTAGTACATCGACAATATTAACATACCTCTTAACGGATCAACCTAAACCTGGTTTGTGATACAGTTCCTAACAATAACTATTGTAAGTTGATCCCTTAAGGCGAGTGTAGGCTAATATTTCATTGAGTTTGCAAGTTCTTATTTTACTTTAAGATAATATAATACTAAAAACTTGGGCATCGGCAAGCATCGGACATCTAAGGTCGTTGACGGCTACACTCGCTTTACATGGGTAGGTTGACGTGCTGCTAATAGTACCGTCTGAGTACCTACATACAATGTAGTTGGAACGTCTTGCACATAAAACTTCTTACACAAAAGCAGCACTTTCAAGTAGATAGGTAGCACCTTAGTACCAGAATGGCTTTTGAAAATCTCCGTTAACTCGCGAATACTTACAGAGCCCCATAATATTTTAAAATTAAAGACTACACGTAAGAGTCTAGGTACTTATGAAATTCGTTATATAGTGTGGACCAAAAGGTTCGGTGCAATCCTGAAAATAAATATCTCGTCTAGTTATTGTATAATCAAACAATTTCATAGAATTTCATTTGTCATGGGTTTATTTAGTGATCTGCCGTATCATAAAAAATAAGAATTCAAGCTTCCACATATCTGTTAGAATACAATAGAACTGTCGCCATTAGTTAAAACGCAAACAAACAAGTTTAGACCTCGAATAAACGAAGTGAGTCACTTCGCGTTTATGTAACACCGTATCTAAAACTTAAAATATGCGTGTTTATTAGTTTGAAACTTAATTAACTGAACAAATTAAAAACTAATTACTATTAAAATCATTACATCATCTAAACAAAAGCATAGGACGCCTTACTTATGTGCCTGTCCTAAAATTGATAGAACAGATGATATAAAATATCTGGGTGTCATAATTGATAAGAATCTGAACTTCCAAGCACATGTGGAGTCTGTCACAGCAAGAGTTCGTAAATTAATTTATGTTTTCAAGAACCTTAGACATGCTGCAGGTAGAACCATTATAAAAGAAGTTTACTTTGCACTTTGTGAATCACTTTTAATCTATTGCATCACAGCTTGGGGAGGAACTCATAAAACTACTATTCTTGGCCTGGAAAGAGCACAACGAGCCATTTTAAAAGTCAGCACTTTTCGTCCATTCTATTATCCAACAGCTCAACTACTTAAAGAATGTAATGTTTTATCTGTTCGCCAATTATTTATATTACTAACAATTGTTAAGCAACACTCCCTAACTCAGTATGATCCTGCACTTCAATCCTATAAAAGAAGATCAGATATTGTCTGTTCCTCCACGAGGTTTCATAGAGCCCATTCCCGACATTTCTTTTGTTTTCTAGGTGGTTTTCTTTATAATAAGTTAAACCGTGAATTAAACTTTTATTCTATGAATAAACAATTATGTAAAAGGACTCTCATTCACTGGCTGAAAGGTAAAACTTATATAGATATAGAAAACCTGCTGTTAATAGATGTTTAATTTTAATTTTGAATGTTATTTGTTTTAGTATTTTGAGCTTTGTATATAAAAATGATTTTGTTTGAGTAAATTATATTACTTTTAACTAGCATCTAATAAATAATAAGAAAATTACCTGAGATACAAGTAAATATATTTTGTATTTACTTAGTTTAGGTATAGTTAAGAAATGTATGCACAACTTTAATTTTATATCTGTAAATTTACTTTTTGTATGCTCACTTTTATTTTGAAATAAATTATCTTATCTTATCTTATCTTAATAAAATAGAACAAGGTGTCATAACTTTTTAAGCACTCGCGATCACTTTCACTCATTTTAAGTATTAGACCGGGTCTATCGCGATAGTATTTAGGTAAATATTAGTAATGCCGTGTGATGCCGGCTTAGAATAGCATCACCCCATTTCTTACCCATGGGTGTCGTAAGACCCGACTAAGGGACTCGAGGGATGTGTATTGCAATTTTAGGCGACGGGCTGACAACCTATCACTATAGTGATACACAGTTATCTGATTGACCCTCAAGCTTTTGTCAGACGTGGTGTTAATATCCGTTTTACGGCCGTTAACGCTTTGCCTACCCCGTAAGGGATATAGGCGTGATTTATGTATGTATGTATGTAAATATTAGTAATTTACCTGTGTCCCGACGTTTCAACACAGTTTCATGTATTGTGGTCGCGGGTTGACACAGGTAAATTACTAATATTAACCTAAATACTATCGCGATAGACCCGGTCTAATACTTAAAATGAGTGAAGGTGTCATAATCTAAGATATAGTGTTAATCTCAGGGCAAAATCACCATTAAAAGAGTTTAAATATCGAGCAAAAGTTGTTATTCTTTAATTGGGAAATTTAACGCTAAACTATTTTTTAACAGTGCTGGAGACGTTAAAGTCGACATCCAGACGGTGTGCTGAATAAATTTCTATTTTATCTACCTCTAGAATCTTTAACAGTAAACAACATTGTTGACTAATGTATTGTTTTCTAATACAAACCCATACAAAGTGCACCTAACCTTTTTGTCCACCCTGTACATACGTAGCCTGTTAATATTCCTGTAGTCGTAATGGCTACGCAATGTAGATGTACATCCCGACCGTATGTTTATATACTTTTAACTGTAATTTTATTGGACACAGGTTGAGTCAAAACTTACGAATCAGATGGCAAGAGTAGGTTATTTGGTGTGTTGAAAAATGAAAAATGTACAAAATTTACTTGCTCGTGAACATCTGCAATAATCAAGTGAAAATGTAGAAACAAAAGTTGTACTACTGCAATGTGATCGACCTTTATAAAATTGTTGAATTGCCTCTGTAAGATGTCCAGAAAAAAGTCATGTCACCAAGCTTGTCCACGTCTTGTTGGCAAGTATTTTTAATTATTAATTATATTTTTGCATTTGCGTTTACAACCTAGGTGTAGCCCACGGAGCCACTATACCTACTTACTTTGTGACGGAGCCGTAGCTGACACATGCAAACATCAGCCTTTTGCAGTCGACTACTGGACGTAAGCCTCCCCCAGGGTACGTCATAAGGCACGATCTTCCGTTTGAGCCATCCAGTCGCTACCAGCGGCCTGTTTAAGTCATCAGGGCATCGGGCTGGAGGGCGTCCAACGCTACGCTTGCCGAAGCGCGGCCTTCACTCTCGGCTAATATAAAAGGTAGATACTTTAGGTAGGATAAGAACCCGCTTACTCACCGTAGCTGATATTTGTATTGAGCCAATCAATGAAGGAAGAAGAAACACGAAGGTTGACGTACGCACCTACCCCCTTATTCCAAACTTGAGCGCCTGATTAAATATACTATCACAGATTTCAGCCTGCTTACAGCAACCGTCCACTTTTACACAATTCAAAGATCAATTCAATTTCTTGTTTAGTGAATAAAATTACCGTTTATAACCAAAGAATACAAGATATAATAGGCAATTAAAACTCTGCCTTGATTTTTTTTCAAGTTTCAAGTTTTTATTTGCATTACCACATGGTTACACTACATAAATCTTAAAATATTACAAGTCCAGCATTAGTTCCTTGTCCAGCATGTAGCACCTTGTTTTTACTTCATTTGCGTCTTCTGGTCTCTTCAGTCAATTGCGCAAGTAAAAAGAAACTTGATTTGCAAATCTCTACGAAGATGGATTGAGTGTACTCCCAAATCTCTGACAGTTTTTCGACGGCAAAAAGAAAGGTTAACATTTGACCCATGTTACTGTACATGTAATATTCTCGGAATTCTGAAATATTTTGAAATGTTTGTTTCTAGCTGAATACTGTTTTATCATCATCATCATCGTCGCATTCTTCATTACTGAAGGTCGTGTCCGTCTTGAAAATTATTAGTGGCTTTGTTAACATGTGTAAAAAAAAGAGAACTTTGTGCCTACTTATGTTTGTAAGTAGAGTCTGTGCAAAAAGAGAATAGGCGTAGGTAGGTAGGCAAAAAGTGAACTAATAATTTTTCATATGTTGCTATGACGTTTTTCATACGGAGGCACAGAGGCGCCCTCAATTTCCACGCCTATTCTCTTTCCGCACAGACTCTGCTTGTACTTGACAAAAAACTTACAGAACCTATTCTTTTTAAATTGGATTCTTCTTCTTCGTCAAGTCGATGAGCAACAATTAAATTTTATTTGACCTGTATTTGACCACACTGCTTAATAAATAATAATAATAAAATAAATAAATATCTGAAATAATCCGGTTTGCAGTCTATAAATTTCTCCAATGTGATGTCGGTTTCTTTATTGCTAAATGATGACCTATTTCCTGTCACTGCCATGTGTCATCTCATCATATCTAACTATTCTGTCAATTACGTAAATTTTTCGGACAAAGTTTCATTTTAGAGATTCACCTGAACTAAATTTCTGTATCTTAATGTTTCCATAACTAAATCAGCGCTGTTATATAGTTTTTTTGTGCTACGTTTTCATGATTTTAAAGAGAGAAAGATGAGTGCTAAAAACTGTCCGTGCGAACCTTGTCGCACTATTAACCTGGCCCGGACCAGGGAACGGAAACCGGACATGCAGCTGTATGACAAGTGCAAGATGCGGCAGCCGTGCATACCCATTGCAGGTCAATTCACTTCATACATCACACCTATATCCCTTGCGGGGCAGGCAGTAAACGGCCCTAAAAACGATCATTTACACCACGTCTGACAAACATAAGAAGGATTTTTAGTGCCTTTTCTATAAATTATAGTTTTCTTTCCTATCTTCAAAAATAAGAGAAAATATTTCTTTCTAGGGTCATTCAGAAAACTTGTATTGCTATAGTGACAGATTGTTGCCTCAAATTGCAATACACTATGTAACCCTCGGAGTCCCTTAGTCGCCGCTTACGACACCCACGGAAATGAAAATTGACTACATTTCTGAATACCATATTTTAAAATACTTCACGTAAAAAAAATTTTGCAAGTTTTCTAAAATTGTATACCTAATACAATAATGCGAAAGTCGCAGGTTCATATCCTGCCCGCGCTTGAAAATTTTGCAAGTTTTCAAAAATACATTTCTTATTTTACCCTGACTGAGTAGCACTATCAACCTGTCATTGTTAGTTGATTTTTTAGCTACTAGCGACCCGCTTAGCTGTTTCCCCCCTGCTTCCCGTTTTCCCGTAAAAAGTAGCTCTAAGTACTACAACTTACTAGCCAGTCTCTTGCAGCAAAGATGATCTGAACTTGGCGACTGATAATTCCATTGCGGTCGCCAAATACTGGCAGCTAAAAAAATTACTGAATGATCCATTGACACGATGAAGAAGAAGAAAACTACAATAGCAACTGCCAATAATCAAAAATTCCTTTCCTATTTCATCTAATCTTCGTTCCAATTGCCTTAAATTTAAAACGATGACTATTTACATAACATTAACAGCCACAAAAGTCAACTGTTGGTCATGGGCCTCTCCTTATCGGATATTATTGCCATACTTCCCACGATTGGCAGTCGGATTGGCGAGCGCAGTACAAGATGTTGCATTCGCAGTCAACGCTGCTGCCCAGGATGATTTTATCCCTTAGTCGCTTCTACGACATCCACGGGTAGAATAGGAGTGATGGTATTCTAAGCCGGCATCACATGGCATGATACGATTACTTAAATCTATTATAACCGCGACTATACAGAGTGTAAGGGACGGTGTACCAAAAACTTTGCAGGCGTGATCAGACCATGAAACTGAACAACTTTTAATATGGAGCCTATGTTGGGAAACGAAATTTTTATTTCGAGTTTCCATAGAAAGTCAGTCAGCTGATCGGAAATTTTGTATGGGAGGTCGAAAAAAAATTCTCGTTTACCAACATATCTTCCATAGAAAAAGTTGTTCAGTTTCATGTTCAGATCATGCCTGCGAAGTTTTCGGTACACCGTCCCTTACACCCCGTAGATCGCACAACCAAGCTGAAATATTAGTTTCCAGGTTAATAATTAATATTTACCAATCACTATATATTTTGACCTAGTTCAATACCAAAAATGTATGCTTATTCAATTATTCCTTAGGTTCTTAGTAAGTGGCTACTTTCCTTCGCAAAGCCTTTATATTTTCATGGCGTTTTTCAAGTTATTTTAGAAATAAGAGGTTCTGCTTAAATAATCATACGTAGTTCTGGTTTAAAGTAAATTTGGTTGACTCTTTCTAATCAAAACGTTCTCTCGTTCTACCGCCGCCGCCCGCCCTGCTGAACGGGCACGTAGGGCGGGCGGATTTCAAATATATGAGCGAACAGGACGTATGCTCCTCAAGCTTTTGAGTTCCTGGTGATTATGTTACAGATTATGTAACTCCCTGGCATGTTAAGTAACATTTTGTTACTGAATAAGCTTTCAGAGTATTTATATTATAGTATGTAATTCTGAACCGTCGTCAATGGATCTTTTATCGACTCGGTGTACTACACCACGAGAAAGAAAGAGAATGTAAGAACTGCCTAAAACAGACGTCCTTTAAGGCAGAATTTAGTACCTACGATACTCGAAATTGTTGTAACAGTAAGGTTTTTGGGGTTAAATAATTGAATGCAATGATATTTTTCTGGATTTGTTTGAAAAATGCTTCTAATATGTTAGTGACACAATGAGGTGAACTCGTCTAAGAATATTATGGATTGCCAACTAAAGGTGTTTTTTTTTCAGAACTACCAGTGAACCCGGTCTGCATAAAAGTATGTGACAGAGAGGAGTACATCAGATGCACGTGTCCCAAACCAACGGTCAAAACATACCCACACATAGGACACGGGAAACTCATGTATGTTGTTAAAGTAAGTAACTTTTCCCCTTGAAATACGGCGGAAAAAGCTCTGTTACTAACAAACCCGCACCTAAATAAGACCAGAGAAAATGACCTCCCGCGTCGTAACTGACAGCCGTTGGGATGGATCAAACCACCCTAGCAATACATTAATTCTAACTCGACAAATCTACCATGCTCGCGTTCTTTTAGCTACAAAAAAAGTAACTTCTGAAAAAGTTTCCTTTACAAAAAGTGTAGTATACAACAATCAACCTCCTATAGACTTCGTGTCTATTAGTATCGCAGGTGAAATCACAGCATGTCGTAACGGCGTTGCTCCTCCGATTGCTGGTGCCCTGGTAGCTCCTGTTTACTGCATGTACGGGAGATTGGAGTCAGTGCACGTTGTCCCATGTCCCGTTTCAAAGTTTCGCCGTGTACACTCCTAGTCTAAAGAATGACTACCTAATTTAAAGATAAAAAAGATAATATAATTGTATCAGGCAATAGATGTCTCTGATTTACATCATGCAACATTCCACTCAAACCCTCGTCCACCGAAGGCATTCAGAGTTAGCAGAACGTGTAGCACGTTTTAATGAGTTTTGGTATTTTATAGGTATAACGTCGAGATCCTACGTGCTATTTGACCTGATGATATACCTATCTTCTTCGCAGGCTGGTCTCCTGGCAGGAGCAGTATACTTCACGTACGCTCAGGGCATCTGGGGCGACCAGCGTGATGTGGACGAGTGCATGCGGCGATGGCAGGAGTACATGCGCAGCCTGTCAACCAGACGCCCACCGACCTTCGACAAATGTGGGAAAGTTGTTGTAAGTGATGGGACACTAATTAATTCCATTCATTGAGCATCAACATTATCATCTGCCTACCGCGATTAATTTAGGGCAAATATGCAAAATAACTTTTTCTCCACTCTCCCTTTCATCTATCTAGCTTTCAAATTGCAAAAGTCAATACTAGATAATATGTTCACTTAAAAAGTGCTACTTTTAAAAGCTGTTCGTCTACTCACCACCCTTCACTAACTATAAGTGTAGGGTACAAACTAACTATCCTAATCTAAAGTGTAAATCATAACTCGAATTGAAGCACGTACTAAAACTTATCTTTACAATTATCCTCTACAAAACTGTACCTACCAAAATCCATTCTATATTTTTAGCAATTTTATTTACCATGTCCATTATTTTTTCTTCATGACTAACAGAAAAACACTGGTTGTCCTTACAAATAAATACGGAACGTAAGCACCCTAACTGTGGCTATGTAACCATTACAATCTGTACCTCTGCTAAAGCCTTTTTTACTACCAAGTCACTAAAGCAATTTTGCTACTCGTAGGTTGATGTAACAATTTCCACAACGCAGTAAGTAAATATCTCTTAAATCAGAAATCGACTCTACATCGACGTCTTAAGGGCTACCCTTGCTTACACGTATGAAGGGCCGCTCATACTCCCATTCGCGTGCGTACCTCCTTGCCCTTCCTGTGATCCTGGTGGTTGTGGTTACGTCATCATTTGCCGGTTTCTAAGGTTACCGGAATTCACCAGTAACAAACGTGATTTTATGTTTTTGTTAGATGTTCTAGAAAACGAGAATGGCATGAAATTTGGAAAAAAGAGCTGTTAATTTTGGCTATAGTTAATTATTTCTAATACCTATCACTACTTATTTATTTATTTACCGTTTATTGTACACAAAAACATACTTACACAGAAATCAGAAAATGTATTAACAAATAATTCACTAATTAAGAATGGAATAAATAAAACAATTACAATACACTAAAATTATTATTTTTAAAATAATGTATTTATAAGGTTTCCTACTACTGTTGAAATTTAAAGAAAGAAATTACCAACTCGTTTTAGTACTTAGTACTACTTGTTACCATGAAAAAGTGGAAAATTTAATGTACGTGTAGCAAGGGCGGAAATCGGAACGGAAAATCTGTGTTTGGGAAAATATTGATTGCCTCCTCGAACGTCTGCAACCCTTGTACAGAGAGGCTCTATCCCAAAGAGCCTTGGGTTGTTCGTATCGGAGATTGCTCGGCCTGGCAAACGTCTGCCCGTAGCGAGATCCCTGCGTGGATTGCTCTACCAATTTGCAACTACAAAAGCTATTTCAGTCAGACATGATTTCCAGCAGTTTTCAGGCTGAAACCTAGGTGCGAGCGACTGAAATGCATGATAGACCCTGATAGAACCTCATATACAATACCTGTAACGTTTCCTGGCGCCTTAGTGTGGTGTACCTCGATGAGCAGCCGATGAGACATCGGGAAAGCTCGGCGAGTTTCAAGGTCATGTTGCAAATTGTACTCTTGCCTACCTACGCTTTGCAGTCATATGATCCTAGTACACGCACGTGGCCCGCATACAAGGGACGCCGTTCCTTGCACATCGTTCCATTCGTTCCGCGGTTGTACTTTTTGCACACATCAATGAATATTTCATTCAGTTAGCTCATTCATGGTCCATTCATGTATCATTAGAATCTGGCACCTTTGAATACAGTTTTGTTCCTCTACCTATGGGAATGGTATTGAAGCTCTGGCCTGGGTCGAACATTCAGTTTTTCTTTGTTAAATCAAAATAATGCGCTGATAAAAAATACTCTAGCTAGCCAGTGGTCAGATTTAGCGACATTTTATGTTTAGGGAATAAAAAATAACAAATAAATTGAGTTTAACTTACGAGCTACTTATTTTCACTAATGATAACATAGGTAAGTAGGTATGTTTGAGATTTTAGCCTAGCTCAATCAAAACACTGTAATCGAATTAGGTCTCTATAGAAGGCCAAAGTCAGACAATACGTTATTTAAACACTGTGTGATAGCTCTACTCCGCCTTTATTCGACCATTTTCATAGACCCCTGAAACTACCCTTCACTCTTCTAAGTCCTCTGCAATTCAAGAGCTTCAGAGGGGGTTGGGAGGTCACGTAATATATTCAGTACCAACGCCCACTGAAAGTTCAGCGGAAGTAACTTCCTTCGCGCTGATAGTGCCCTGGTACAACTGGGTCATATCATTGACAGAGCTATTAACAAATAGCCTGACGTTTCCAACGTTTTATACGTTTAAATATACAAATGTATAGTATAGGTACATAAAGTATGAAAGATACATTATTTTAATTAGTCCCTAACCAGCTTTGACGAAACTTTTGATAAACAGATCTCGAATTCTATGTGTAGACTGTGTACATACATACGTGTACCAATATTGCTGTCCTTTTCCAATATTTTGCGCATGTCAAGTAGAGTCCAGCATATTATACAATCTCTTTCGGCAGAGAGTTTCCTTAGTTTATTATGGCTGCTTTAAACATATCCTTAAAAAACTAAAACACCCCCATAAATAGTAGGTACCTATATAATTTATTTTTACGTTTTAAATACTGATAAGGGATACATTGGCCACAATTCGGGATATAAATTCTCCTTACTTGCCTTAAATTAGTGCTGTCATTTTCCGTCAAATAGGTTTAGAAAAGGATAGGAGATATTTTAGTTGTGTCATGTCTCATAATTTCATGCAAAATACGTGTTATATCTGTCAAAATAAGGCGACAATCAAAACAATGGCGACTAAATTGACTAGGAAAGGCGCAAAAACCCTTGACGTTTTTAAAAATGACAGGACGTCGATATCTTCTATCCTTTTCTAAACCTATTTGACGGAAAGTGACAGCACTAATTTAAGGCAAGTAAGAAAAATTTAAATCCCGAATTGACCTCATTATGATCTCAATTCGGGATAAAAATTATGTTAACTTAGCTTAAATTAGCGCTGTCACTTTCCATCAAATACATTGGGAGATATCTAAATCCTGTCATGACCTGTAATTGGGATCTTTCAAATTATGGTAACGAACGAGTAAAACAATAGCAACAAAATTAATTCGAAATCACTGATCTCTATTATACTTACTATATGTATAGAGATCAGTGCTCGAAATGGTGAAAAGCCCATTGTCATTTTTAAACTTGACAGGACTTACTTATATCTTCTATTCTTTTCTAAACCTATTTGACGGAAAGTGACAGCGATAATTTAAGGTAAGGTAAAAAATATCATAAATTATTTTTATAGGCTAAAGAAACGTCGGACACCATATTGGGACCGTTGTACAATATGTACAAAGCTGCAGTCACTACCGTGTTTGCAGGTAAACCAATAACTTATTTATTGTACTGTTCGGTTCTCTGTCTTCCCAGTCAAAGGCTTTATGTACATTCTTTCATTTTTCAGGCGTAGTGAAATTCCCATCGATTATCAAGTGTATGTACCTGGACTACCAAAAGACGATGATGCAAAAAGAAATTGAAGAAGCAAAAGAAAGGAAAATCAGAAGAAAATCTTCTGGTTACTAGATATTTCCCATGTCTCGATTTCCATTCTATACTTGGGCCATTCTACCATCCCGATTTGACAGCTATCAGATCCGTAATATAAGAACTACCGTCAAGGGAAAATGGATCTTGGAGCATTATCATGAATCTGACAGTCGTCAAATCAGGATTTGACTTTTCAAATTTACTTAACCGTAGTAAGTACAATTCGCCGCAGTTGGAGCTAGCATAAATAGGGTTAATTTTATACTAGTCTCGATAAATTTCGCAAGAATGAGTCGCAACATCTAGATTTGGGATTGTCGTTTGAATGTTCAAGTAAACTAGCTGCTGATAGTATCAGTGAGTAGATCACACTTCTGTTCTGTCAGTTCCAAGTAGGAATCAACAAGCTAAATTGACAGTCAATCCATAAAATTAAGCGAAATTATAGAGCTTCCTGTATAAGGTGTCGAACAGCTATACTTTAGGAATGAACTGTCGGTTTACCAGTAGAATACGAATTCACTATTCAACTGTTCCTAAAAAAGGACTAAAATTGACGACTAGTGAAATAAATTATTTTATTACTAGGTAAGAAGTTGTAGAGTCCTTTTCATAATTTTCTGTACCATTTCAGTAATATTTTCATATTTCTAAGGGATATTTTTGTTTTGTTTGTACGTATTTGTGATATTTTTGTGTATAAATTAATAAGAACACCCAAAAATACGTATGTTATTTATGCATCAGTCTGCCCACAATTCAAAAAATTTAAAAAAGTCACTTTTTAGTTTTAAAAAAAAGTAACTTTTTAGGAAGGTTACCTAATGTTCGCAGTAACTCAACCTACCTGTTTAAGGAACCTATGGATAAAAGGGCTATTATTAATAATAGCTGTATAGAGAGCCCTGGGAGCCAAGTAAGAAAATAAGTAAAAATAAAAACACTTAATTGCGCAAAAATGATATAAACAAAACTATCAGGAAAATTCATAGCTAATATGCGCAAAGACGGCCTAACCGCTAAAAGCGATCACTCCCAGTCAACCTTAGGGTGGAAGAAAGTATAGAAAACAGAGCAGTGCGAGAGTAATCGTTAGAAATAGTGACTTTAAATACGCAATAAATACAAAATGGAAAAGTGTAATATAAATATAACCTGCATATTAAGTGCCTATAGGATATAAATAACTACACTTGTATTTTTATTAATACATACCAATCTATATTATATAAACAATATAAACATATATGTGTATCTATATCATTGCACAATATGATATAAGTACCAGCTTATCTGTAATCTATTCTTGATTTTGACAGGTAATATTTATATAGAACTAGTCTGTTGATCCCTTATCCAAGTGGTAACTCCAGGTGCTGCTGAAAGTACTTATATAGACCCACCACACACACCTAAAAATTTCACTCACATTTAAAACTAAACGGCCATACAACGCGGCATACAACAAAATGACACACTTAATGTAAATATGAAAACAAACAGCCATACAAAGAATGTATGAGACAAAAGAGTTTTTCAAAATCCATCCGAAACACTTGTTCATACAAGAGTCTTTGATCAGATCTACATTACAATAGACCGAGGTATGGGTGACACAGTCCTTACTATACTCTGCTACTGTGTTGACGGTTATAACAACTTTTTCAAATATAATAAGTAATATTTATCATGTGAAAATACTACGAAAGTTTTACAGTGCAAGTTCCTGGACTGTGTTTGTAAAGATTGTCTATTGAGGTTAGGAGACCACGGAAAAAGCATCCTACTTTCCAATTTCTCATATTTTTTCTATAATATCTATCTGAAATGTACAACCAACCATACGACGACGAAGCGCCAATACCTCTCCTAGTGACATCCTACACAGTTGTCAAAGAACCCGACCAAGAAGAAAAGTCTTCAGAAGATAGAGTGATTTTAGAAATAGGCCGAGCTGATGACAAGCCGAAAGAAGAACTCACGTTCTCTCACAAGAAGTACGACAAGACGATATCACATCACCGTTCGTATGTACTAGAGGACTATGAGCCCAGAAGAGTTACTTATTTCAGACCGCAAGAGCTGGATGGATCTGCACACGAAGGTTAGCTATTTTCATTTAATTTTGCTTCTATACATTTTTGGAGCATACGTACGTTCCACGACACCACCCAAAAATTTATCACTATCGTATTATCCGATTTACCACTCGGATTGAAGAACGTATAATCACGCACAAAAAACAGATCTTCAAATTCATCATTTATATATGTACCCCTGCAAATATAATTTCATAATACGTAGAAGCACGCTAGATAAAGTCGCTTAAATGTAGCCAGATCTTTCAATGCGTCATTTATGTATCTGCCCCTGCAAAAATCATTTCATAATGCGTAGCAATCACGCTAGATAAAGTCGCTTAAATGTAGCCAGATCTTTCAATGTGTCATTTATTTATCTGCCCCTGCAAAAATCATTTCATAATGCGTAGCAAGCACGCTAGATGAAGTCGCTTAAATGTAGCCAGATCTTTCAATGTGTCATTTATTTATCTGCCCCTGCCAAAATCATTTCATAATGCGTAGGAGGCACGCTAGATAAAGTAGCTTAAATGTAGCCAGATCTTTCAATGTGTCATTTATTTATCTGCCCCTGCCAAAATCATTTCATAATGCGTAGGAAGCACGCTAGATAAAGTAGCTTAAATGTAGCCTTCCATGTAAAGTCTGATTAACACAGCAGCGCCACCTTATTTCAGCCTGTAAGAGATGTAGTACAAAGCGACTAAGTTTTAGGGTCCTTTATGAATGTAACATCGCAAGCCCACCTACCTGCCAAGCGCGATGTGTATGGCAATTGTTCAGCTGTTGTTTGTGAATAGTGTTTCTAGTTTGATAGCCGATAATCCCCGCGACTTTTGCTTACCAGGCTGACATAAAATGAAGAATGTAGCCCCTTTTAAAGACTTCCACTCCCAGTTTCCAGATACTACGAGCAGGAGTACCGGGACACTCCCGCCCCAACACACGAGACAGCCAATTCTGAGTCCTCGCTGGACTTCCCGCAGGAATCCATGGACAACAAGAGTAATTGTGATGACGAAACACTCAGCTGGAAGGAAAGAGCGTTGCAGTTGGAAAAAGGTAAGATCACACTAGTTATTTATTGTTGTTACGACCTTTATGCCGTGTGATGCCCGTTTTAAAATCCCGTGTGATCCTGGCTGGCGGAAGAGCATCAACCCATTTCTTTCCCGTGTGTGTCGTAAGAGGCGACTAAGGAACTCGAGGGTTACATTACATGTGTATCGCAGTTTTAGGCGAGGGGCTGACAATCTGTCGCTATGGTGATAAACAATTTGCTGAATAACACTCAAATGTTTGAATGAATTTTTGCCGATAAAAGTCCTGTTAGAAATACCTGGGCAATTCTTTCCCAGGTGTCTTTTGAGGACTTTCTCTATTTCCTGATTTTCAGTTGGTTACCGAAACACCCTTTCCTATCTTCTATTAAGAGGGCTATCACCTTTTTCTAGCAAATTACCGAAAATAGACGTTATAAAGAAGCGTTTTTAAGTTAAACTGTTTGGTAAAAAAATAAAATTTCTGGTATATATTGTCAAACATATCTTTAACTAAAAATTGTATTATGAACATTTTGATGTTTTAGATTGTAACTTATAATATAAAAGCGAAAACTAAATCAAGTTACTGAAAATGAAGAAAAAGACCTTAAATTAGGCCTGGGTTTTAGATCTATGGTACACTGTAGCTAAATACTAATTTTACATATAAATAGAGGATATCCTTGAGAACAAACTTCATTTTGTACATTTTTCAAATTCATTTTAAAACATAGTTTAAAATTTCGTTTTCTCATTCACTTTTCGTTGAAATATCTTGCTGTTTGAATGGCTTCTGTAGGAAAAATTTGCCATAGGATTACTTCAAAAAAAAATTATGTGTTAGAGGAAGGTGTACTAAATCAAATTGTAAAAAAAAAAAATTTTTTTTACTTGAATTTTTTTGTTAAAAATATTTAAAAAATCCTATATATTTCGCGCAACGATGCTCCGCCCGGACCTCAGTATCGCGCCAGCGCTTTTAGAGGTAGGATCTGTGTCGCTCGTGCTCTTCCCGACACGCGGACGTATTTCGACAGCTGACGCGACGTTGACCTGTGAGTATTTATCAAATATAGGGAGAATAATGTGGTTCTATGATTTCGCTGTGTTGCTGTGCATTCGTTCTAATTAAAAAAAACTTTATTTCCAGAGAAAATAAAATAAATGTTTTAATTGGATCGTAAACTTAACAAGAAAATGATTTAGTAACGTGAGTATTTATTGTATAATTAATATACCCACTAAATAACATTTTGAAATATTTTGATTAGAGTAAAGTAAGTGAGTTAGAAGCTGAGTCAGTAATATAGTAGCTGAATTAGATTTTTAGAAGCTTAAAATGCTGTTTAAATGAAGCTAATCTGATGTAAAGTTCAGTTGATCAAATATATATAACACGTTTCATCTACAGTATTTTTGATTTATCAGTTATCTATCACCATGTCTTGATTTTTTGTTGAACCAATCAATAAAACAAACTCATACACTTCACCTGTTATAGACAACCAGACGAGATACAACATAATGAACAATCAACTTCTGCATTCGTCTCACTAGTGTGAGTACGCTTGTATTTCTGAACTGAAATTTATAAGAAGGATACAAAAAAAAAATGTGGCTGAGTCATTAATTGAGTAGCCGAGTTACATTCTTAGAAGCTAAAATGCTGTAAAAAGAAGCTTGTCTGATGTAAGTTTCAATTAATCAAATATTTAATAATACGTTACAAAATGCCGTTTTTTTTAATCTGTTACCTATAAAACTGCGTCCATATGGACTACTGGTGCGAATCTGCGAGGCATCGGTCTCATGAGTGTCTTACGACAACTCGTGTATGAGTTTCGTCCTTTACGATAAGCTTCTTGTACCCGAGCGGAGCAATCGCTAAACTTTATGTAGTTTAGTTCAGTTACCTATAACCCTGTCTTGATTTCTAGTTGATCCAACTAATAAAACGAAGAAGTATACTTCTCCCGTTATAGAGAACTGGGTGAGAATCAACATAATGAACATTTTCTGCAGTACGGATCAGTAGTGTCAAAATCATCAAGATTCAGAAAGATATTTTGAATATCCCCAAACACATATTTGGCGGTCACGGAGATTGTGAAACTTACTACTGCACCGAAGATAGGAAAAAAGAAGAGGATAATATTTTCTTGAGTTTGCACAACTATTACTCATCACAATAAAACAATTTTAAACGGATTTAAGTAGTGTTTATTTTGGATTTTACAATACCTACGTTTCGAGCTCTTTACAGAGCCCGTAGTCACGGATGACTAAGGTGTTAGACGTCATTATTTAGAATAGAAATTATTTTTGTTCTACCGCCATCTATTTCTTAATTGCCTGGCGTAACGTTGGGGTTCCACACAAAATGCTGAAACCGTATCTTGTGTAGTAGGTCTTACAGTATGTTGGATCTGGTTCTTCTGCTGTGTAATCAGCGGAGTCCAAGTTGATGAGATTCCCCATCCAGTATCTCTGTTGAAATTCGGATGTTTTTGAATTTCTATGGCTTCCCGTACTTTCCTAGGAATGAATCTCTTCTCTCTCGCTAGGATTGCTGCCTTATCGAATCTGACATGATGGGTGGTGTTATCCATGATATGTTCACACACTGCAGACTGTCTGTCACGACGGTTTTTTACATCAGCAATATGTTTTTTTAGACGTGTAGATATATTTCTCTTTGTTTCTCCTATGTATGAGAGTCCACAGTCACAGTCAAGTTTATAAACACCAGGGTCTTGGAGGGGGATGTTGCATTTGACTGATCAGATGTACTGGCTGATCTTCCTCGGCGGCTTGAAAATGGTCTTGATTGAAGCTCGCTTCAGAATTCTACCGATCTTATCAGTTACTCCCTTCAAGTATGGTAAGTATGCTGGTTGTCGTTCGACTGTGGATGGTTTGGCACGGTTTCTGTCACGTTGACGGGGTGGCTTCAGGTTATTTTCATAGAGTACTCGTCTCACATACTTAAGCTCATCGTCTAGGTGTTGGGGGTCACAGATACCGCGTGCTCTCTGAAAAAAAGAGGTTCCAACGGCAGCTAATTGGCTCGGATGATGGTGGGAGTTACCATTTAGGTACCTATCTGTGTGGGTTGGCTTTCTTTCTATAAACGGAATGACTGATTGTACCATTTGTGTTTTTAATTATAAGAATATCTAAAAATGCTAATTGATTATTTTGCTCTGATTCCATTGTAAATTTGATATTGGGATGAATTGAATTTAAATGATTAAGAAAAGCAGTAACTTGCCCTCGTGGAAGCATGGTGAAGGTGTCGTCTACGTAACTTTTATACATCTTCGGCACAGCCGGAGCGTGCCTTAGGGCTCGATCCTCAAAGTCCTCCATAAAGACGTCAGCTATCGAGGGGGATACTGGAGAGCCAATAGCCACGCCGTCGACTTGTATGCAGAAGTCATCATTCCACAATAGGTAACCAGATGTTAGGCACCAGTCTAAAAGTTCTGCATTTTCTATTGTTTTGACGTCCAATCGCTTTTCACTGCAATTCCAGTAAAAGATTGTATTGAAATAGTAAAACGACAACTCCGGGAAAATAACATAGCAATAGAATAAATTGTTTTATTGTGAAAAGAATAGGGTGTTACAACAAAAAAAAAGGTATTAATGTTAATAAGAGAAAAATGTTCGACAACTTGCTATATATAGCAATTGAGCAGAACAGTTCAATAGCGTGGTGGCAAAGACTGTGGGTGGGAAACGAATATCTTTTTTCCTGAAAGACTCATTTTGTATAGGTAGTATGTGTATGTATGTGTGATAAGCACGGACGAAATACAAAGAGGACATGGCGCAAGTAATTCAAGACATGAGAGGGGTTGTCTCCATTGGGAGGGGTGAAAGGGAAGGGAAATTTAGCCTGCCTGCCCAGAGTGGCGAGTTTAGCATTTACCCCAAATTAGTAAAGTAACTTGTGGCTAAGAATTAATAACTCAGCCACTAACCATTTGTCGCAAAATACTCGGGAGTATTAATTATGTTACCTTACTATTTAGCGACAACTTTGTTTGTGGCTGAGTTATTAATTTTGTGCTGAATAAAATACTGGTAGTATTTTGCAACAAATTATTTGTGGCTAATTTATTAATTTTGTGCCTTAGATTCTTAGAGGCCAATAATAAATGCTAATATAAAAGGTTGTTTTATTAGTAAGCCTAGAAATTACGTACCCTACCTGCTACTGCCTACTTTTGACATGTCTAAAAATAATACAAAAGTTATCCTATCTAAGGTGTATATTTTGAATTAAAATTTCACATGTTTACCATACTGCATTATAATTATGAAACTCAAAACACCAATATAAACCACAAAGAAAGCGCAGCGGCGCGGCGGCGACAGCGGGTCAAGATAAGTTGGTTCTGGTCGCGCTGGTCACACGGATCGCGGGCTGGCCACCGAGTCGTCAAATACCTACAATGCGGCCGGGCAAATTCTTAATAGGACTCTTAAATATCATTTTAGTGCTCTAGTTAACCTACCTTTAACCTATGCCTGCCTAGTCAGCTAATCTAATAGCACGTTTACACTACGCCTATATGAGCAGGGAAATGGTCAGGGAAATAGGCAACGCAAGCATGTAAACAGGTTATTCGTGCTGCTACTTGTCATGCCGCCGCTGGCGCTGCTGCCCTTACCGACTTCCCGTCCTCCCGCAAGTGTCGGCTTTTCGTGCGCGAGTCAAACGAACGGCAGCACGAGTGTGAGTGGTGGAATGTATTGCTATATCGCTCACTCGTATTGCTGCGAGAAGAGTAAGACGCCTGTGTGTGATACTTTCACAGCGGCCGGCATCGACAGGAGCAGGAGCTTAATGTGAACGTAGCATAATTCCCTCTTTCAGAATACAAGAAGACTGCGTGTGACCGGGAGCGGACACGCATGCGCGATATGAACCGCGCGTTTGATCTGCTGCGCTCCAAGCTGCCGGTTACAAAACCGTCTAAAAAGAAATACTCCAAGATCGAATGTCTCAGGTACTTCCTCTCTTTTTCGTGTGGGACACCGAGTCGATGAACTTCCCGATTAACCCTGGTGTCAGAGTTCTTCAATCGCTTACTACTAGTAGTAGGCTTCTGATATGATTGTGTATCGACCTTACTTACTTAATATACGTAGGTACAGTCAAGCTCACGTGCGGTTGTTAGACACTCAAACAGCCAATGTAAGTCTTATGCGCGCAGCAAAGCCCAAAGGTCCAAAGCCCAAACTGTCTAACCCAGCCTGGTCTTGACTTGTACTAACAAAACCTTGATTTGTCGATTGAAGACACTAGTTTCTCAAACAGTTAATAAGAGTAGTAGTATTATATTATCTGTGATAAGAGTAACCAGTATAAGTTTGATTTTGATGAAACTGAACAATGTTCTACAAGTAACGTATTACGAGATAATATGAAAGACCTTTGGACTTCCAAATAAAGGGAACATTTTTTTTCAGCCTATGTAGGTACATATGTATGTATGATGGGTTAAAAACTGGTCAGGTTTACGCGCTGGTGCACGTCACTCCTTTAAATACAAGGAGTAACAAAAAGGGTAGGTATAACAAGCCGGAAGCATGTCAAGGTTGGTACTTACATAAAACTAAACAACTTTCCCCATAGAACATAGGTTGAAATAGGAGAAAAACATATTGGACATCACATAGTAGGTAAATTAACCAGATTATCAGAAATTTCGTATGGAAGGTCCAATTTTTTTGTATATATATCGGCTATATCGCCTATGTTTCATGAGTACCTTGAACACCCGTCGGCTTGTTCTATCTTTTTTGTTATTCCCTGTATATCCAGCATTTTTATAAGATCTAGTTATTCTCAATCTAGAGTCACATAGCTGATACAAACGCCTGTGATTCCAGAATAGCAATCTGCTACATCCGTCACTTGGAGTTCATGTTGACTGGAGGCGCTCCGGACCCGCAGTTTTTCGAAGTGCAATCGCTGGAGGGGCGCAGAAGACAGAAATACTAGCATTAAAACCTAAACATATTAATTAACGATATTTGATAACGTATGATGTTGTGTGATGCCAGCTTAGACTAGCGTCACCCCATTTATTCCATTTGGGAGTCGTAAGAGGCGACTGAGGGACTTGAGGGTGTGTATTTCAATTTAAGGCGATGGGCCGACAACCTGTCGCTATGGCGATACACAATTTTCCGAATGACCCTCAAATATATGTCAGACGACGTGGCGTAAGTGTTCGTTTTTGCGGCCGTTTACGCTCTGCCTACCCCGCAAGGGATAATAGGCGTGATATGCGTGTGTATGTATGATAACGTAAGAAAAAAATCAGGCCTCGAATCTGCCACTATGTCCTGTCACTTGTAAAATGTAACAGAATAAACAATACACACGCGGTATTAAACTCGCAGACATCAGAGGCGATATTATCAAACTACAGGCTACAATTTTACAAGTGAAATTGATGTTCATTACGTAGTCGGTTAGCTATTGTGATACAAGGAATATGAGCTACGCAATGTACTAAGATAAAAAGATAAAAAAAAGATAAAAGATATTTTATTTGCTTTAGATATGGTACAAAATATAAAGATCTTAAAATACTCCTGGTTAGTTTCACATATCTAGCCTATGTTATAAAATAAGCATGCAAATATTAAACTAAGAATTTCACCTGTAGCCTTGTAGCCTGTAGTTTGATAACATAGGCACCTGGTTGAAAATGCCGTTCAACTACACAGCTAGGTCTTAAAAGAACGAAGAACTTTTAACAGAATTAGGAGATTTTCTATTTAGAATAAGTTAAGAATAGCAGCCGTCGAATTGAAGCTCATGTTTTTGAACGTTATTTAGGTTAACATTATGAACCGGGTAGCATTCCTATCTACACTAATATTATAAAGAGGAAAGATTTGATTGTTTGTTTGTTTGTTTGTTTGTTTGTTTGTTTGTTTGTTTGCATCGAATAGGCTCCGAAACTACTGGCCCGATTTTAAAAATTCTTTCACCATTAGAATCCTACATTATTCCTGATGAACATAGGCTATATTTTATACGAGAAAAAAATAGGGATCCGCGTGAAAATTTCGATAATGTAACCCAACGTGTGAAAAATTTACCAAAAAAATATCTTATATCGCGTACGCTGTGGAAATTATTGACAATAGAGCAAAGTGATGTACTACAGTTTTATAGAGGACATCAATATCTATAATAATGTCCGCGATACCATATGTCTAACTATTACAGTTATACCACAATAACTACTTTTTCATTTAAAAATGTACAAACTACGCCACATGATTCGTTCCAGTGTAATGATTACATTTAATCATTACTGTATTAAAGGGTGTCAGGGATAGCCCTCCAAATACTGCTAGGGTACATGCAGACCATGAAACTGAACAACTTTCCCCTAGGAACATATTTCAGGAAACGTAAAAAAACTGACTTCCCATTGTGAATGCAGTCAGCTGATTGTGATTTTGTATGGAAGGTAATTTTTTTGGCGTTTCCTGACATATGTTTGTAGGGGAATGTTGCCCAGTTTTATGTTTTATGCACCCTATCAGTATTCGAAGGGCTGTCCCTTACTCGGTATAAAAAAGACGACAAAAAACATTAAATAATGCATTTAAAAAATCTACACTAAAATAATACATACATACACATATCACGCCTCTTCTCCCTTGCGGGGTAGGCAGAGCCTAAACGGTTGCTAAAACGGACATTTACGCCACGTCTGACATATGTTTGAGGGTCATTCGGAAAATTGTGTATCGCCATAGTGACAGGTTGTCAGCCCATCGCCTAAAATTGCAATACACACCCTCAAGTCGCCTGGTCATGGTCGCCTCCTACGACTTCCACGGGGAAGAAATCGGGTGATGCTATTCTAAGCCGGCATCACACTAAAATAATAATAATAATATCTACACTAATATTAGAAACAGTTTTTTTTAGTGTTTGTTTGAATTGAATAGGCTCCGAAACTACTGGACCGATTTAAAAAAATCTTTTACCGTTAATTGAAATTGAAGTTCTTTATTCAATGTAGGATGGTATTATCACTTATTGACGTCATTAACCGTCATTCTAAAAAAAGAAAGTTCTATCACACAATTTTCTTATTTATTATTACAATTTTGTTATGACCTAATAGAAAACCGGCTCGCCCGGGATAAAATAAATAAAAATAAAGGCACTGCTAAGGGGCTGGCCAGGTTAATCACACGGCATGTAACTTTACGCCACCACCATCTGAAAACGATATTTGTTTCAAATTGAAGTCAAGATTTTTAGAATCCTACATTATCCCTGATGCACAAAGGCTAAAAACTGTCTTTTTCCGGGGAGGAAATAGTTAGCGGCGGGTGAAACCGCTGGGCGGGCTGCTAGTAGAAAATAACTAGTGAAGCATACTTTATCGATCCATATGACTTTTTAAGCACTTGCGATTACTTTCTTTGTTGATTTTCCGGGTCTAGCACAATAGTTTTGAGGTGAATATAAACGATTTACCAGGATCCTGACGACTCAGCTGAGTAATATCAGCTGTGGTCGCGGGTACACTGAAGGAAAGAACACTATAACTTAAATTCTCATAATATAATATATATTCTCTTAACTTACCTTAG
Organism: Tuta absoluta; assembly: GCA_027580185.1. Classification (NCBI taxonomy): domain Eukaryota; kingdom Metazoa; phylum Arthropoda; class Insecta; order Lepidoptera; family Gelechiidae; genus Tuta; species Tuta absoluta. The sequence continues at coordinate 3,301,248 of JAQAHW010000029.1, read as the reverse complement.
ATTTGACATTTTGTTTTCCTGTGTTATTGTCTCATTAGTGCACCCGCTTCTTTCTCTCTCTGTTTACCTTCTGGTTGGCCGGTAGAGAATGCCGTCTGGCATTAGGCCCGCATTTTATACGATGTGTAATAAAGTATAAATAAATAAATAACTCCTTGACTGAAGTACAGTCAAGGTCAGGATGGGTAAGACACTCAATCTGCCAATGTAAGTCTTATGCGCGCGGCATAAGAACGGTCCAAAGTCCAAACTGTCTAACCCAGCCTGACCTTGACTGTACCAGCGAGTTGTTGTCATCTGGGCGGAGGGCGACTAGATCTTCCGCTACCCACATTTCGGCTGCAATTCGGCATATATATTCTCTTAACTTACTTTAATTAAAAGCAAGTTCAGAGAATTTATATCCCTAATAGAGGTTATTGTCTTACTAATTTTTAGAATTTGTAAACATTATACACAAGACCAGCACACACCAACACACACTATGTCCGACGATCGGTCCGATGGTAAATCGCGCGTTTCTACACATATAATCGTTTATATTTGGCTCCTAAATTTAAAGACTTCTCATCATTATAATCCATCCCTCAAACAGTTGGTTAACAATTACAGATATTTTGCATTTTCACAACAAAACAATTTTAAACGGATTTAAGTTGTGTTTATTTTGGATTTTACAATTCCTACGTTTCGTTTTATTGTGATGAGAAATAGTTGTACAAACTCAAGAAAATATTATTTTGCATTTTATTCATACCTACAAGTAGTATTAGAGACATAAATTAAAAGCCATACATTTTGCAACGCCAATTTATTTTCAGTATAGAAAATAAGTTAATCAATAAATTATTTTTACAAATACTGTTATGCTTCAAGCACGGCCTTAACTTATCTAGGCAAACTTAAAATGCAGTTTAAAGACACTTATTTACTTTGTACATACATAATATTATAAATAATAAACATATTTTTTAATAAACTTGAATGTGTTTTTTGAATCCCATTCTTCTCATTTTCCCAATCAGTCAACAATTTTGTAAACTTATTACCTATGTACAGTCGGTTATAGCACATAAGGTACCAGGGTTACTCCAAGAGAACTGAATTATTTTTGTCCCCAGCAATATTTTTTTATTGACATGAATATATTTGAGTAGAAAACGACTTATTTTATGAGAATAAGATGAATTTTTTATTATGTATTAGCAGGGGATAAAAATAAATCGGTTCTTTTGGAGTACCCCTGGTACCTTATGTGCTACAACCGACTGTACTTGCCATATTCGTGATATGTCAGTCGCAAAATGACAAGTAACATCAATATGGAAAAGGAGCAAAATGTTCAAGTAGTCAGCAAATAAATTTGTCAAAGACTAATAGAAAAAAATTACAAATGGAACTATATAGGGTAAAATGTTATTATTAGTGACCGATAGCGAAATCATAAGACGGGCTGGTGATAAGGAACAACTTTCCACAAGGTTGAAATATGTCAAAAATGTTTTGATTTTCTATATTATAGTAACTCAAATCAGTTGATCGGCAATTTTGTATGTGAGGTTTTTTCTTATTTCGACCTGAACCGTCATGATTTTTCGCCATCGGTCACTAGTACATTTTCACCTTATGAATCGGTGATAGATGGGGAAAGAAAAGTAGGTACTGTTTGATAGGAACAATGCACCAATGAAATGCAAGATCATACTTATACATAACTTGATAAACTGTGAAGTTCTTTTGACAACTATAATAAATTGTGATTTTCGAATCGTGTAAAATAGAAACAAAGTATTTGAACTCTTGAACTTTACGTTTTGACAATAAGTAGACAAATAAATACCCGATAAGTAAATAAGCATGGCAGGGATTGTGAGAAATTACATGCATGCAACAAATGAGAGATCATGTGAGAAATTAAACGGGCTCTAGAACTTTTTTCCGTAGTTTATACTTTCAAGCGCGGGTTATGCGATATAGCGTCATCGAAAAATATGTATCATTTAGTGAATCCTGGTTCCTAGTATTCCTTCATGACGTCACCTTTATTTGAGCTCTGCGAGCCTGGTACTTCTGTATTATAGGCGTGATGGTTTCTATCGATATCTTGTTTAATATTAATAATAACTAATGTATTATAGTTCTATTTTCCGTAGTTTGAAGTATTCCTGCATGACGTCATCCGTTACCTGCGCTCTGCGCGCCTGGTACTCCTGTATGATGGGCGTGATGGTGTCTACGGCTATCTTCTTCAGTTCACCGGTTAGTAGCTGACCTGATTCGTAGTCTTTCTTTATCTGAAAGCAGGGATCGTTTTAGGTTTAAGGTACAGGGTGAAGCTACCGGTATGATATTGGTACCAGTATACGTTTTAAAGGTTTTTTTCTTTTTTTATTAATGATGGTTTTGCTTTTGACTCTAGTCTAGGTCATAGGACAGAGACAGAGTCTAAGATGGAGCGAGCTCACCCAGAAGAAGCATGTTCCCTCTTACTTTGAAGAGATTAGGGTTGCATGCGTTTGGAAACACAGACGCAGGTAGTGAGGTCCACTGAGGTTGAGTTTGTTATGGTACCGGTAGAAAATAGCGCTACCACTACCGAATGATTTCGGTACTGACAAATACATTGCGCTAAATACGACGTTGCGGGTTAGTCAAATATGTACTTAGAAAACCATGTAGATAGTGGTTTAGGTACCCTCAAAATAACGGTACCGTAAACGATGCAGTAACAGAAAGTCCGACACCGAGTCGGAGGTAATGATATCGTAATATGTATTTAGGTATCTTAACTGTATTAACCGAAATTGAATGCAACTTAAGAATTTAATAAAATCCTTGTAGAACAAGATGTTCCAGTTTTTTCTAAAGAGTATTTACCTGTGCTAGGCGTTCGTCGTCGTCTAGGAAGAACGTGAGGTACTTGTATGAGATATCGACGTCAGTGTTGCCACCCTTCTCCCGGTGCTCTTCTACCGTCGCTTGACCGCCGGAGAACGCGTATTTGTTGATCTGAAACAACACCGTATGTTTTTGTCCATTAAATACTATAATTTTCGCGTGATAGCGACTTAGAATTATTATTATTATTATTATTATTTGAGAATTAGGGGTTGGTCCTGAGAGACCAACAGCCACTGCGACCTTTGCAGATCTATTGTAGCTAGCCCTTTCTTTTTAAATTACCTCATCCAGTCGGGCCGACCTAAGGAAGGCCACGACTTGTTTGGGGTTAAGAGACTGGACCTCTTTCGGGGACAACAAGGGGCCACCCGTAGTCCGGCTCCTAGTTTGCACAAGTGCATCACACTCACAGAGTACATGAAGCGGTGTTTCATCGTCCTCAGCACAGAATCTACAGTATGGAGATTCAGTCAGCCCCATTCTGCAGAGATGTTTGTTGAGATTACAATGGCCAGTAAGTGCCCGTGTAATCAACCTAAGGTTGTTCCGGTTCATTGTGAGTATCTCGGAAGAGTATTTCTGGGAGAATCCACGGATTAGCAGTTTGGAGTGTGTTAGTCCTGCTGTTCCCTTCCAGAGCTCCTGAGCTCGTTGGGTCGCCCATATGTATAGGACTCGGCGAGGTGCACTTTTGTTGATGCCTAGAAAGGGCTCTGGCCCCGTGGGACGTGTTCCCGAGCCCTGTCCAGCCAGTTCATCCGCCGCCTCGTTTCCTCCTATGTCTGAGTGACCTGGGACCCAGCCCAGAGTCACATAATTTTGAGTGCCAAGCTGATTCAGGAGCGTAATCGTTTCCATAGTCAGCTTGGAACTCACGTTATCGGATTGTAACGCCTTTAGTGCGGCCTGACTATCCGATAGGATTAAAATCCTTTTTCTTTTGTAATCCAGATTGAGATGTATGCATAGCGACTTAGAATAGTGCCAACCCTAATTTATTTAAGGTGTTTCGTTAAAACCATTAGCGGCTGCCGCAAACTAAACGTACGTATGTTATTGCGATCAATAGTTTGAGCATTTTTCATAGAAATCCGAAGCGAACATTGCCTAGAATGACAAACGCCGTCGCTTGTCGCCGAGCGACCGTTTGTAATTCTAGCCAATGTCACCTTTATTTCAATTACGATAGAACTTCTTTTCGGATTTCTACAAAAGTGTGCAAAGATGGTTCTTACTGTGCGGCGGCCCTAAACCACATATCTGACAACGATGATCAACCGAATGTAGCAGTGAATCCACCTTAACCTGGTTTTCCAAACTGCAGCATAAGACAACCAGTCTAGACAAGCATGAGACTTACCTTGTTTTTAATCTGTTTAGGAGTGTCACTTAGGAATATTGAAGAGTTAGGATCACTGCCAGACATCTTCTGCTGTGCCCCTTGTAGTGCTGGTAGGAACGACGCATGTATGAGAGCTGGTTTGGGTAACTTCAGTCTGGCGGCGACGTCGCGCGTCATACGGAAGTATGGATCCTGGTCTATCGCGCAAGGGATCAGGCAGGGGTACTGAAAAGATGAAATAAATAATAATATATTTTTATAGCATGTTGCGTTGTTAAACGTTTTCGTATCCAGTTCTTGCCTCAAATACTCAATACATCTTCTTCAGCAGCCACAACAGTGCTCTGCTAGACGAGGGCCTCCTCCTATTGGAAGGTATTTGCCATTCTCATCACTCACACCAAATATACGTTTATCTAACTATGATATTTTTTTTGTCAGTACGCAATTGTACGATGAATGTGAAAGAGCAACTTTTAGTCAAGGAACCATCTCCTGAATCGCAAAAAGATAATCCGCTCTTTCACAGACTTGTCATTTTGTAAAAAAGCAATTGGAAATTCTGTGGATAAAAAACTCACAACTTTGTTGTCAAATATGAAGGGGAAGCTGGTAGAAAACGCTGGCGCGGCCTCTATCGACGGGAAGGTGATCTTGCCGATGACGTCCGAGTCGCCGAAGCCGAAGATGCCCTTCACTTGGTTGAAGGTCACGCACTTCTGGATGCGCAGCATGTTCTGGTAGAACGCTGGACATTGCCTGGTAATCGAAGGTGTAAATCAAGGATCGTTTTCGATTAAGCTATCGGTGTAATATCAGTACAGGTATATGTTTTAAAGATAGATGGAAAAAGGTAAGTATGTGGGTTATGGTACCGGTAGAAAAAGGTAGAGAATAGCGGAACCGCTACCGAAATAATTTCAATACCGAAATATATACCGAATATACATTGCGCTCTATCAAGCAAAGTAGTGGAATCGTAGTAGATGTACCGTAAAAAATTCCGGTACCGAAAACGATGCGGTAACGGAAAATTTTGGTACGGGAACGTTATAGTATCGTAATATTTTGGTATGACTTCATACCCTTTACCGTTTTAACCGACATAATTTCGGTAATACAATCCCAGTTGACAATACCGGTATCTGAAGGGTTCTTGCTGAAGGATTATCGTCAGCGCACGGCTAGCGCACGCCATTTGAAACATAGTAATGGTAAATCGGGCTGTTTCCCGCAAGGATACTTCATTCATTCATTCCTTAGTTGCCTTTTACGACACCCATGGGTAGAAATGGGGTGATGGCACACGGCCAACGCCGTTTCTTGTGCGTATGTTGTATGTGATGCATTTTCACTTACAAATTTCTTCTCTGTTTGATTGGGCAGTTATGTAAAAAGTTATGTAAAAAGGCGCTAACTATGGATCAGTCCTCAGAGTAACGCGTTGTAATGGCGGCTAAAATTATATGTATAACTTTTCGGCAAATATAATTGATTGAAACATGTTGAATCTCATAATATTTATCAATTCTTGTAAACAAGTTTTCAATGTCAATCTTATCAACAAAAAATATTATCTGCCTTCAATATTTATTTAAATTTTAGTATTAAATATAATGATACCACGAAAATTCGTAAGATCATAAGAATACGCCAGTTTTTACTATTCATTTACCTCAAAGCAGTTTTCCTTATCCATACAAAAATAATGCAACTTACCCTATAAAATCTAGATCATTGAATATGAATGTTTTGTTGATATCAAATCCTACAGCTATAATATCTTTAGCGTTGTTGTATGCCATTTGTCTAGCGTCTTCAAGCTTGATGTCCTTCCACAAACATTTCTCATCGTCAGTCAGTTGAATGATCAGCGGTACGTTGAATACTTCTTGTAACCATCTGGAAAGAAGTTGTAAAGTTAAATGGGGCTAGATAAAATCCAGGCACAAGATTATATAAAAAAACTAGATTTCCGCCCAGCGGTTTCACCCGCTACCACTCATTTTCCTGGGTATTAGTTGTTTTCCTGCATTAAAAAGTGACCTATGTGTTATTCCAGGTTATATTCTACCTGTGTTCCAAATTTCATCCAAATCATTCAAGCCTTTTGAGTGTGAAGAGGTAACATACATAGATACACACACATACACACACACACAAACTCTCAGATTATTTTTTTATTTATTATAATAATTAGTCTAGATATCCTCACAATACAAATATCTACCAAGGTATTTGAAACCCAAATGAAATTTGATATGATTTTGGTTTAGTTTGCTAGTAATTTTGAATAATTTGGAGATTTTGTTTGGTATACCAAATTATAGCATATTTAGAGAGCCTATTTTATACTTACTTGGTAAACAAAAATGGGATCATATGCCCCACATGCATGCTATCCGAGGACGGGCCCCTTCCTGTGTACAGGTAAAACTTCTTGCCTTGTTCAAACAGGTTCAGTATTGTGTGCAAGTCTCTATGTGAGAAGAATATGCCTCGCCGTAGTAATGGATGCGCTGAAAACAGTTAAAGAAACAAGAAATTATGTATGGGGTACAGATTTTATCCATACTAATATATAATATATCCATACTTAATAATATTATAAATCTGAGAGTTTGTGTGTGTATGTTTGTTACCTCTTCAAGCCCAAACGGCTTGACCGATTTGGATGAAATTTGGAACACAGGTAGAGTATAACCCGGAATAACACATAGGCAACTATTACCATTATTAGGAGTAAATTATTTTTAAATCTGAAATAAGTGAAAATCATTTGCCTATGACTGGTAAATTTAGTTAAATATAATTGTATGGAATAGAGAACTCTTACCTTTCTTTCCTGTGACTTTTTCAAATCTATCTATGAGTTCTTGATCTATTTTTGAACTGCCAAACCTTTCTGAAAAATTAAATAAAAGAACATGATTTAATTAATTCTTGTTCATAATTATTCCTTACCAATATAAGTTGTCATAACATATTAAACTAGAAGATATACTTACTGATTAGTTTATCATAATCAATCCCAGTTTCTGACTTCCCTGCAACATTCCATGGGTCCACCACATCCTCGTCATCATCCTTCACAGACAGGTTGTTGACCTGGTCCACTTGTTCTTCAGTCATAATTGACGCTGGAAACTGATACTTGTGTAATAAAATAACAGAAGAGAAAGGATATACTTAGCATGCAGAGTCGTTAAGTAGAAGAAACAGTAACGTATTTAGAGGAAATGCTTTGGAAAGGTTACAAATGACTCAATCCTAGATTATTAGTTCATACGGTAGGTTTTGAATGGGTTTCCATGTGGCTACGTTGAGGAAAACACGTATGAAAAGCGCTCAAACGTTTTCAGGTTATACTTCTATATGTTACATACTATGGAGTAAGTAGTCATTTCTATTGATAGAGAATATTAATTATAGTACAGTTCTTACCTGAAAACAATTCCTATTGCAAAAGCTGATGCAATTTTAGCCAAAATTCTAACATTGATCAGCCGCACTTTCACAACTCGACAACAGTCAAAAACGTTTTGATGCTGTAAGTCCAACGTGTGTTATTCCTATTGTCATATTTTTCTTTCTCTTTATGTATTTTCAGGTCTTTTTTCATATTTTTTTCACGAAAGTGAAACTAAAATCTGAAAAAAGATCAAGTTAGAAATCTGCGACGAATGAGACTGACTGTGAAAATATATGTGTATATTTTAATCTAGGGTCCACAGCATATTTCAAGATTCTGCCTTCACAAACCTTTTGTACCTTTTATAAGATTGCTTATTTTGGTAATGAGAAGATTTGTACCGCAAGGATTTTAGAAATATCGCCATTTTACAGTGTCACAGGGACCAAATGTTTTTATAACCTCAAAATTGGAAAAGCTTCAATATCTCTGCAAAGGATTGATCTAGAAACAAAATGATCGCATGGGTGCCGTTACAAATCGCAAATCTTTATTTGTACCGCTTTTTTATACCTTGTAAATACCAGATAGAGGAGTAAAAGGCGATTAACGCTCATATGGCATTTGGTTGTTGGGCTTTCGTATATCTCCGTAAATATAGCGGTACAAATGTTCTGAAAGAAATCCCAGTAACAATACAAGCGGTACACTACATAGCTACAACCAAAAAAGCCGTATCTGCTCTAATTTACGAGAAAACAACACTGTAAAATTTGCAAGAAAATGATATGTACATGACCAAAGCTCGGCCACGGCACAGTATAATTAATAGTACTAGCGTACAGTATGGCCACTCCCTGCCTCCCCCTAAAAGCGCCGCCCACCCGCGCTCGGAGGACGCTCAGACACCGTCTAGCAAGGACGTGACGGCGACTTGGTGCAGCGAGCGAATGCAGCGTAAATTATACTAAACTAATTAATATTAGAAATATGTTTGTGATTGGTGTGTGTTGTGCTATGTAAGGTTGTTTGAGCACTTCAATCGACAAATCTAAAACCTGTCTTTACAAATCTAAGTATTTTTAAAGCGTTTTATGTTTTAGTAGCAAAGAATAGACGCTTATGTGTTATATTTCTTTGACATTATCCGTTTAAGACCTTATCCTATCAGTTCACGCTGAAAACAAAACAAATTCTATAAGAACAAAAAATCATGTTTTCAACTTACGTAATATTTTAGTGACCGTCATTTATTTACAAAAAAAGTTATTCCGTTTATACTATTTGAAATAGGAAACTATTGTAAAAATTGAGCATAGACATCCAACTTACAGCATAAGTACATTATGATTCCTATTTATTCCTAATCCGCGCGCAATGAGTTTCTAGTAATTGGGGTCATCGAACTTGAACTGGCCGGGCAATGGCGGCGGCCGGCCAGCCATTCTTTTACAACCCGCAAATCAAATTCAAACCCGCTATTACAAGGTCATTTCATATTTATTGCCGCACATTGTGTTCCTGATTCGCGAACGCACCGCGAACAAATTAAGGTAAAATGTCATGTCTTATCTCACACACACAAGCATGGTTAGCGTTCACCTACGCGAGCTTAAACTGTGTGCGTAGCAACGCGTTTGTTTCATATATTTGAGCGCCAGTGTCCGAGGTGTGGCCACGGTGTTCACTTTTAGACTTTTAGCAACGGTAATATGCGGATTTCGGATTCTGATTCCGATTTGCACTTTATACCGACCGAAATATATTTAATTTTCTTCAAACAAGTAACTAATACATAGATGGACCGTCAAAGAAATAAAGTTTGTGTGGTGAAGGTGAAAATTGAAATTCAGTCGCGTCAGTTACAAACCTTAAACGTTTTACACACATATTGCCTTCGGTAATCGTTCCTGTAGTTTCGGAGATAAGCCCGGAGAAACAGACAAACAGACAGACAAAAATACTGAAAAATATAAATTATTAAATTTGTTCTAATCATATTTTAACATCATCTACGATTAGTTTTTCGTAAATTTGTTCAATACACGGGTTTTATTGTTTAATTATATTATATGTATAGATTGGTCCCCTTATTTTTTATTAATTATGGTCACCCTACGAATTGACCATAATGACAAGTTGCCGAAGGTAATATGAGTGTTAAACGCTTCTCGTTGGTAAACTGACGCAGAATAATGTAAATAGACGAATAATACTATATTAGGCCTGCGCCATACAAACTTTATTCCTCTGACGGTCAACCAATTTATTAGGTACTTGCTTGAAGAAAATGAAATATATTTCGGTCAGTATGAAGTGCAAATCGCAGTCCAGAATTCGTAATTCGCATTAATCCGCTGCTAAAAGTCTAAAAGTAGAACACCGTGGCCGAGCTTTGGTCATGTACATATCATTTTCTTGCAAATTTTACATTGTTGTTTTCTCGTAAATTAGAGCAGATACGGCTTTTTTGGTTGTAGCTATGTAGTGTACCGCTTGTATTGTTACTGGGATTTCTTTCAGAACATTTGTACCGCTATATTTACGGAGATATACGAAAGCCCAACAACCGAATGCCATATGAGCGTTAATCGCCTTTTACTCCTCTATCTGGTATTTACAAGGTATAAAAAAGCGGTACAAATAAAGATTTGCGATTTGTAACGGCATCCATGCGATCATTTTGTTTCTAGATCAATCCTTTGCAGAGATATTGAAGCTTTTCCAATTTTGAGGTTATAAAAACATTTGGTCCCTGTGACACTGTAAAATGGCGATATTTCTAAAATCCTTGCGGTACAAATCTTCTCATTACCAAAATAAGCAATCTTAACAAAGGTACAAAAGGTTTGTGAAGGCAGAATCTTGAAATATGCTGTGGACCCTAGAATAAAATAGACACAAATCTCACGGCCCGCTCTGATAGGAAAAACAAAACGCAACTTTTAGTGTTGCCATTATCAAAACCAATATTACTACCAAAAGCTGGCAAAGAGGCCCCACACGCCACGTAGCACGCCACGGCGGCCGGCGGCGAGACGGGCGCGGGACCCCATCTGGTACTTGCTTCGCTTTTATATTCACATAAATCAAATATTATTTACAGGCTTACAGCATGCTGGCAGCGTCTTTTTTATTCTGGGCTCTTCAATTTTTAGCCCCGGGGCTATGAAATCTACACCTGACTGTATGGTGGGGAACAGGCTTCGAGCAACACGGTCTTCCGTCTCGTTCCGACCCGGAAGGGAGGAGCCTTAGCCATTTTACTCCAAAGAAATAGTTCTGTCGTTTTTTGCGGGGCGCGGGGGGAGAGGTAGGCAAAGCTGTCACGTTAGTGCTTGACAATATCGATGCTTGACTATCGATGAATTTCAAAAGTGTACTAAGACGCTTGTGTTTTTTTTTATATTTATTTTTAACAATAAACTTTTAAGTAGTCAAATCATGCCATTTTAGGGGTCCTCTAGTAATTATAAGAACCATGGCCCTTCAAAACGCAATCACCAACCAATAGCTGCTTAACATTTGGTATCTGGATAATCTTCTTTCGTGTGAGACACCAAGTCGTCCAACGACCCGACGAACCCTAGTAGGCCTCTGACATGGTTGTGTTACGACCGCCGCGCCGTCAAAGTAATCATAGACAGCAACCAGGACCGACGGCTTAACGTGCCCTCCGAAGCACGGAACCATCCCCTTTCAGACAACCACAGAAAGGTGGTTCAGCCTGCAATGTCCTAACAGGTCCGGAAACAAATTCACAAAGTGAAAAATTACAACTTTGTGACTGCCCCACCGAGAATCCAACCCGGAACCTTTGCGTCGCAGGCAGTTGCATTACCAAGGCGCCACATCACGTTATTGTTGTTTGCGATGGAACTGCAAGGCATCTGCAACGCACATGTGCGCCTATTCCTCAACCTGAAGAACAACATTAATTTCGTTCCAGTTGATAACAACTGTTAGAGAAAGTACGTTTTACTTGTTCCCTAAAAATGTTGAAACGAACAATTAATGTTTTTTCGTTTAGTGATAAATTTAAAATTGTAAACGCGTTCGAAGCCGGGCAGTTGCGTAACGCTATTCTGAATGATTTTGACTTGCCGGAATCTACCTTTTACAAAATAAAAAAAAAAATAAGAATATAAAAAATAGAGATGTTGAATTTCCCGAAGTTGATAAGTGTCTCTTGATAAAAATATTTCCATAGATGGAAATATTTTGGTTGATGGTTAAAAGAAAAAAATAAAATGTTTGCCGAGAAACTGAGAATACGTAAATGATTTTTTTAAATGAGTGACAAAATGAGTACACTTTTTAAAAGCTTTTATTTAACTTGCAGTGTATGTAAGTATGTAAGTAAGTAAGTAAGTAACAATGTTTGTTCGGTGCAAATCTTGCAAGTTTAATTTGAACCACTTCTCGGTATCCGATTGAGTTGAAATTTTGCATGTTGGTCCAGAACCGATGACAATGCATGTTAATCATAAATTTGACCTGATGCTGCTGCCAGGATCGGCTCCGTACGAGAGATCTCCTCAGCGGTTTATAGCTGGGACACAAAATTTTGTATACGAATTCGTTTATTATAGGCAGTTGGTAGGCCCACCATGAATTAGACGCTTCATCCAGGTTTGTCTTCGAACTGTGGAACTCCTCAATATTCAACTGCTGGGACTTGCAATTTTGTGTACGAATTCGTTTATTATAGGCAGTTGGTAGGCCTACCATGAATTAGACGCTACATCCAGGGTTGTCTTCGAACTATGGAACTCCTCAATATTCAACTGCTGGGACTTGCAATTTTGTATACGAATTCGTTTATTATAGGCAGTTGGTAGGCCCACCATGAATTAGACGCTACATCCAGGGTTGTCTTCGAACTATGGATCTCCTCAATATTCAACTGCTGGGACTTGCAATTTTGTATACGAATTCGTTTATTATAGGCAGTTGGTAGGCCTACCATGAATTAGACGCTACATCCAGGGTTGTCTTCGAACTATGGAACTCCTCAATATTCAACTGCTGGGACTTGCAATTTTGTATACGAATTCATTTATTATAGGCAGTTGGTAGGCCCACCATGAATTAGACGCTACATCCAGGGTTGTCTTCGAACTATGGATCTCCTCAATATTCAACTGCTGGGACTTGCAATTTTGTATACGAATTCGTTTATTATAGGCAGTTGGTAGGCCTACCATGAATTAGACGCTACATCCAGGGTTGTCTTCGAACTATGGAACTCCTCAATATTCAACTGCTGGGACTTGCAATTTTGTATACGAATTCATTTATTATAGGCAGTTGGTAGGCCCACCATGAATTAGACGCTACATCCAGGGTTGTCTTCGAACTATGGAACTCCTCAATATTCAACTGCTGGGATTTTCAATTTTGTATACGAATTCGTTCATGATAGGCAGTTGGTAGGCCCACCATGAATTAGGGTCACGTCAATAGAAGGCCTCCTGATAGAAGAATTAGACTGTTCGAAATTAACTGGGACTCGGCCATGTAATAATGACGCCATCAATGAAATGAAAAGACTAAGACATATTACAAGCTAATTCTTCTATTAGGTATGCCGGAGGAGTAGGTACCAACCTACTGCTATAGAATATAAAAGAGATAATTATACTTTATCCTAATGTTAGTTTTCCCCGTGCCTTAAGTTTTTCTATTGAAGGTCTCTCCGTTTTATAGAAAGACTTTCGTATTGATCAATAACTATCGTAACATAAACTAAAAAATATAAAATAAAATTATGTAAAAAAAACTTTTAAAACAAGCTTTTATTTAAGTGCTCTGAAAAGATGAAAATAAAATTTTGAATGACATTAACCACATTCATTTATGATTTTACAGAAATGAAAATATAATAAAAGCTTGTCGCGAAATAATAAGGTACGCACCTAACTGTAATTAGGTAGTTTCTTCTAGGCATCGCGACAAGCTTTTATTATATTTTCATTTCTGTAAAATCATAAATGAATGTGGTTAATGTCATTCAAAATTTTATTTTCATCTTTTCAGAGCACTTAAATAAAAGCTTGTTTTAAAAGTTTTTTTTACATAATTTTATTATTATGTTTCTCGACTTTCATTCACCTCTTTATATGAGAGATACTATTCCCAAACCTGCATATGTGACAAACTGGTTTAGTAAAAAACCTCTATCAGCGAGAATAATATTCGGGTCCCTTGAATTCTCGCCTATCCAGGTTCGACATAGTTCATATAAAACCATGATAACAATTATTTGTCTAATACATGACGTAATTAAATAATACCCGCCTCCCAAATTTATCGACAAACATTATTTATTTATTTATTTATTGAAACATAATTTGACAGCATAACAGCATTAAGCCAAGGCACTGGCAAACTTAAACTAGATTAATACTATGTACAAAAATTATTCAATAAGTTCACAATAAAATGAAAGAGAACGGCACAATTTATCCCAAGGATCAGCAAACAAGTCGCAGTCTGGTGTTATAGCAAGCAAGTTATTGAGCTGCGTCCGGGCATTCACGAGTGGAGCTACACTATGTGCCACCGTGAAACGGTAACATCACTATTGTTGCTATCGGCGAGAAGCCAGATTTATCGTGCGACCGATCTGTAATTTGTACGGGCGAGCAGACTATATATGTTGTTGAACAAATCCAACAACAATTTTGGAATTTAATATGCGAATTCAGTGTTTAAATGTATTAAATAGCAATAATATGTTAAGAATTTAGTTTCATGTGAAATGTGACACCATCTTTTTGTAAACTTGATGTTCCAGACCTGTTTTTTACAACAAAAAACTGAGCAATTCGGCATTTTTAATATTGCGGCGTTCACATGTGTTCACTTGCACGACTGGACTCGGTCTAGGACAGAGAGTAACTTATATATGTAGGGGTAGAAATCTGAACGGAACTTGTTTTTATAAACGTCAATGCCCATTTTTGCTTGTACTTTGACAGAGGGGAAATACTTTGTATGCCTACTCCCTTCCGGGACGGAAGGCCGTCGTTGCTCGAAGGGAACAGGAGCTCACCCGGATATGCTGGCAGCATTCCCCCTTAGTTTGGGTATACGCAGTAGTATAGTATTATATTATCTGTGGTTTGGGCAAGAAAACTGCCAGCGCTGCGGTCGCCGCCGGATGCCTTGTATTGTGGAGGTGCAGAAATTACCTTTTTGGCTTCAGAGCCCCAAGTGCCCTGGGTCTTAAAGCAATAGGCGGGAAAATGTAGATGTCCGATATTTGATCGTTGGCTTCATCTTCTTTTCGTGTCAAAGAGCGACGGAATAACTCATATAATCGATTTCACCTGGTTATTTCTATAATGCGTTTACGGCCGGTCTAATGTGCACCGACACGAAAGAAAATGATAAACACTAAACTCTTCTAGGGTATATAAACAAGAACCTACTCTACCACACATAAATATTCAGTTCCATAAAATATGGCAACAATTTCCCAAACGTCAAACAATAAATCTGTCAATACACACGATAGTCACGATTTTGTTGCTGTTTTTAGAGTAAAATCGCGTGATTTTCTTTGTTTTCTGAGTGCATTGTATGAATATTCGGTGTTGAGTAGCGCAAGGATAGCCTTGATGGTTTCGGGCGATGACTCCAACGGCAGATTATCGCGGAAAACAACGAGGTCGCCAAATAGAAGATCCAAGAAGTCCGATGCAGACCTAGCCAAGGGGTCTGCGTTGCGAAATGAGCCGCAACCTTCAGTGCACAAAAGAAACCTTTACGTTGTCTCCTTCCCTATTATAATACTCTTCAATATATTACGTAGTATTCTTTACCAGTTGTTTGTTGTGTTCAAATATATCTATTCGGCGTCGCATCGGTTGATGCACAAGGAGAAAAAAACCAGTGAATGTAACTTGGAGGTGGTGGTGAAAGACGGCGTGGTTTGCACAGAGGTAGCCGAGGAGATGGCCTACGTGCACAATGTGGGCCCCGGGGACCCGCTGCTGGCCAAACAGAAACATCATCATCGGAAAGCTTTTGAGTACATTTCAAAAGCTCTCAAGATTGATGAGGAGAATGAAGGTGAGTACTTCTAAACCTTTGTAGATATTGTTAAATAATCTTATTAGACTCATGGAAAATAAAGTTTAATATTTTATTTATATAATTTTACTATTTAAAATTTGATTAAATGAAATAATAACCATTTTAACTTTATTAAAGTGTCCACCGACCTATAATAAATCTAAATCTTTAAACTTTAGCACCAATTACATTTGTATATTATATTAAAGTATTCAAGTTTTACTAATCCAAAATTAGTTCATTTTTAAAAATTTGTAGATTCTAATTGTATACCCAACAAGTGAACAAAATTGGGTTTGAAAGTTTAGAAAACAATTTGTAAATAAAAGTTTTAAGTAGCCTGGAAAGTGCACCCCCGGTACACCCAAGAGGGGTTTTAGTAACAGTTTTGAATGAGTAATTCTAGTGTTACATTGATTTAATTCTTCAAACAGGGCAAAAAGAACTAGCAATAGAATTGTACAAGAAAGGCATCTATGAGCTTGAGAAGGGCATAGCTGTGGACTGCTGGGGCGGCCGTGGGGACGCCTGGCAGCGCGCCCAGAGGCTTCACGACAAGATGAAGACCAATCTTGGGATGGCCAAAGACCGTCTTCACTTCCTTGGTATGTTTAAAACAATTAAATATTTGTTCATTTTACAGGCTAGCATTATATTAGGCTACAGCCATGAAATTTTAGGTTTCAACAAAACAAGAAAGAATATAGAAATTGGCACTAAATGTTGTCCTAAATTCTTGGCTTTTGTGATAATTTAAAATTGTTTATTGTTGTTGGAACCACATTATTGTCAATTTTATTTATTTGCTGATAGGAGTGAGGTGGCAGAAACTGCTTATTTTTATGCATTATTTAGTACCATTGATAATTTTTAATAACATGAACATTTTCAGTCACCTCAGCTATAAATTGTTTTATTTAGAGGATGTTTCTTATTAAAGCTAGTGTCGTCTTTTGTGTACAATGTAGTACAATAAATTGGCTGTATGTTGCATGAAGCTTCTTTATATTTGATTTCCCTCCATTTAAGTAATTTTTTTGGTTGGGTACAGGTTTCTATTTTACATTTTGCTTACACAAATAAATACAGCGCAGTAACTGAGTAAAATTTAAACAAGGTCCAATTTTAACTATGTAACACTGGCTTAGAATAGCATCACCCCATTTCATTCCCGCAGGTGTCGTAAGAGGCGACTAAGGGACCCTAGGGTTTCAAGTGTATTACAATTTAATGTCACAGGCTGACATCCTGTTACTATAGTAATACACAATTTTTCTGAAACAGCCCTCAAATATTTGTCAGACGTGGCGATAGCGACCATATTTTTACCGCCGCTAACGCTCTGCCTACCCCGCAAGGGATTAAGGCGTGATATGTGTATGTAAATTTAACTTCAATTTGTGATAGATTTTACTACATTCATCAAACTTTTAAATCTGTACATGTCTTTTATGTGCCTCTGACATACTTCACGTGTTTTTACCAAAAGAGATAAACAGTGTCCATTTAATTTATTATTTGAGAAATAGGGGTTGGTGCTAAAATACCAACAATCACTGCGACCTGTGCAGATCTATTGTGGCTGTATGTATACAGTGTCTAAATTGTTTGATAACATCAAATACATACATATATCACGCCTATAATCCCTTGCGGGATAGGCAGAGCATAAACAGCCGCATAAAACGGACATTTACGCCACGTCTGACAAATATTTGAGGGTTATTTGGAAAATTGTGTATCGCGATAGTGACAGGTTGTCAGCCCATCGCCTAAAATTGCAATACACACCCTCAAGTCCCTAAGTCGCCTCTTACGACTCCCACGGGCAAGAAATGGGGTGATGCTATTCTCAGCCGGCAACACACGGCAATAACAAATCGTAATAACATCAAATCGTATGGAAAAATAATTTAAACAGTGTGTAAATGCGTGCCTAACTTTTTTGTTATAACACTTCGGTTAGCTCTCATTCATTGTTCGTAATACGAACAAAGAAATAAAGTGTTCCCAGTAGATATATAGTAAACTGCTATTATAGAAATGAAAGTTGCATAAACTGTATGAAGAAAAAAATCTCATATCACAGAGAACAATGTTTCTGATGAACGTGACACACATACATCAATCTTTAAAAATGGTCGGTTAAAAAGACACCGCCTTGGGGTTGGCTAGGTTAATCACATGGCACGTAACTTTACGCCACCACCACCAGTAATCTTTGTTTCAAATTGAAGTCAAGATTTTCAATAGGTGTTATTTACATACCTATATTTAATCAGGCCATTATTTGTGTAAGCAAACTGGTATAAAACTATTTTATATTTATCTTTCGTTTATTTTAAGTAATGTTTACCGTTATCCCCCCTATGTAGCGAACCTAGTCGCCTTAAGCAAACTGGGTATTGACGAAAACGAGCAGAGCGAAAAAAAAACAACGGAGTCCCCTCTGAAAATGAGAAGAGGTCTGGAGAAGTCCAAGACTACGTTGATCGCAACGGAAAGTAACAGTGGTCAAACGAAGGCGACGCCAGAAGGTAGAATAACGGAGTTTACATACACGCCGCGAGAGGTGCGGCGGCGCGACGTCACCGCAGCACTTGCGGTGCAAGTGTCAGAGGTTTTTCAAAGGAGTAGTGTGCGTAGCACTTCCTGTAGTGTTTGGTTTGACGCCTTTCTGTCATTTTGCTGAACTGCTCTTTTGAAAAACTTTCAAACATTTCTTTCATATAAACGTTTTAAATATTACTTTCGTCAATAAGGGATAGCGGTGCCGCACGCCGCCGCCGCCGCAGCAGTCTTGCGGCGTGTATGTAATAAAAAACTTGAGATTATCACTTTGCTTCGCTTCGTTTGACATAACCTAATGCAGAGATGGAATCATAACAACTTTTGATGATTGAATATCATAAATAAATAACAGAAATCTTTTTGGTTGGTTTTAATAGGAATTTGATTTGGGATTGGTTTGTTTTTAATTGTTGATGTTTGCATGCGTGCACTGTGCGTACGCTTAACCCCGCTTTAAGATATAATATCTTTGCAGGTAGGACTATATCCTTGCTTTTTTTCTATCAACCCTTTTATTAAGTTTTCCCTGCCAGTGCTAGAGTTTTGCAAGTGTTTTGTTCCGATAGAACTATCGTAGAAAATTTGAATGCTTTTCTGTTGTTTAGTAATACATAATATACTTAGTTAACCTTTTTAAAAAGCTTCAAATATTTTTTTAAACACTCGCGATTACTAACACACGTTTTAGTTGATTAACCGGGTCTACCGCGATAGTATCGATGTAAATACAAACGATATATCTGGATCCCGACGTTTCAAAGAGCAACGAATTCATTACCTACCGCATGTTAGCAAAATTTTGGAAATAACGACTGATTCTACACATAACCAAAATGTACCTAATGCTTATATGCCTTATTTTTTTAAGCAGTATAACGTGAGTATAACTTGCATACGATTACCAAACAATCCTACGCACGCCCCCACACTCTAACGTAACGCTAGCCGATGCTGGCCTAAATCCTGAATGCATTTGGACATTGTTCTTTACACCATATTGACTCCTACCTACTAGAATAACACGTTACGTGATGTATGATTAGCAAAATGGTTTATATATATTTTAGATACCTCACGCAAAAAAAGCCTTCCAGTGTATTTTTTTAATAACTCGGAAACTATAAATATTCGCGGAACATACATGAGGTACTTTTAAATACTAAAAAAGAATTATTGTTATTACTTCAATGTTAACCCTGTACTATCCGTAAAGCTTAATACAAAATAGTCACTTCCCATGTCCCAGTGTCTCTTTGTATGCGTATGTCTATAAAACTAAGCAACCAATTTTGATGCGTGTTTTTAGGTAATTGTTGAAGTAGTCCAAGTGGTTTATTAGTAAAATACATTCCGGGAAAAGGTCTTACCTATACCCGCGGGAAAACGGTAAGCAGTGGGTTGAACGGTTAGGCGTGCCGGTGGTTTTAAATTAGACTAAAAAAACTAAAGTAGAGCCAAAAACAGAACATAGATAGATCTATCTAACAGTAGCGTTTCGCTGACATATTTTCACCAAACTATCTTAAAACGTACCTACGTTCAAGCATATAGAAATTCGAGGCCTATAGTAGGCGGTTGAAAAACTCTGACACCAGGGTTCATCGGGTCGTTGGACGACTCGGTGTCCCACACGAGAAGAGAAGAGAAGAAATTCGATAACGTAAATACGTCTGCTGTCGCTTACAGAAATAGGTGCCTCGTGTATTGGCATTCGATACATTCGACATGACATGAGCAAAACGTGATCAGACGTGCTGGGCTCCGATTCACGTAGTTTTTGGTTGATGCAATTTCAGCGAGATACATTTTTTTTAGTTCTGGACTCTATGATTTTAGCCCCGGGGCTATGAAAATCTACACCTGACTGTATGATGGGGAGCAGGAGCTTACCCGGAGAAGTTTTGTGGTTGTTCAAACAACCAGCCCAATATCGCGACCTTGCCGGTAGTTCCCAAAATGAGGGACCTCCGCGCTCCCGCCGGCGGGGGCGAGCGAGATACAACTGCCATTCTTTTGCCACTATTTCATTAGTATGACTCAAAGCTTTTAGTGGAATACATTAACAGCCACAACAGTCCACTGCTGGACATGAGCCTTCCTTATTGAAGGGTATTGCCCACCACCGGTTGACAGGCGGATTGCCGAGTTACATTCACAGGGAAAGCTGCTGCCCGTTCCCTGGACTAATTTGTCCCTTTGTCACTTTTTACGACACTCACGCTTAGGATTGGGGTGATGCTATTCTAAGCCGGCATGACACGACGAGTTAATGGAATACAAGTAACGAAACGGCCAAAAGCATCAACACACTCTACCGTCACACAAATAAGGCGCTTTGCAAATAGTTAGTTAAGGCCCTGCCCTGGCCCCGGTCGACCGACCACGTAATAGGGGAGACATACAATACAGAGGATATTGGGTCGGAACTGTAGCAAATGATGCCTGTCTGTCACTAAGCGGTCGAATGTAGGCAACATTTATTGCCAACTAGCTGTTACCCGTTGCTTTGCCCGCATAACCCTCGAGTAGTGATAAAAACTATCCTATATGTTAATCCACGTTACCTCCTATATGTGTGCTAAATTTCATTACAATCGGTTAAGTTGCGTGAAGTTGTAACAAACAAACTTTCGCATTTATAATATTAGTAGGACAAGCTGCCTGCCCAGCGGTTCCACCCGCTGCTTACTGTTTTATTATGACATTTTAATATAGCCTGAGTCCATCAGGGATAATGTAGGATTGTAATGGTCAAAGATTTTTATAAATCTGTCCAGTCATTTAGGAGCCTATTCAATTCAAACAAACAAACACTCAATTTCCTCTTCATAATATTAGTGTAGATAGGTAAAAGAGTATCGATTCGCTAAAGTATAGGTTTCGTTTAGCGAATAATGACCTATTCTAGCCGCAGGCATTTTACTAAATTGGTCTTTTAGTTTTGGCATTATCTTAACAGCGCTTTATGCTATGAAACTACAGTTTACAAGTCTACAGGTGAAATTCTTATAACATTGCGTATCCAGTTAATATTAAATTATTCTTTTTTGTGTACTAAATTACAAATACAACGAATTTATATATTAAACGTAGTCACAAAGGTTAGCTTATCTCTATGAAGAGATCTCTTCCAGCCAACCTGCACAGTGGAATTAGAAAATAATATAATAAGGAATTACAAAACCGTGTACACATACACATAGGAACTTGCAAAAAATGTATTATAAACAATACATACTTATATATTCCTGGTATCATAATGGCTAACCGACTACGCAATGATCATCGAATTTCATCTGTAAAATTATAGCCTGTAGTTTGATAATATCGGGAACTGTAGTCTATGGTCATTTATTTATTTAATTATTGCGCTACTTGTTGTTATACCATACCTATATCTTCAATTACATTACTTGCTAAGCGCAACTTATTAAGTTCAACCCTACTTAGTCGATTTTGAAAAGGTAAGTCTTGAAGCTTTTCCGAATGACCCTCGAATGTTTGTCAGACGTGGCTTAAATGTCCGTTTTTTGCGGCCGTTTACGCTCTGCCTTCCCCGCAAGGGATATATGTATGTATGTGTAAGTCTTGAAGCTTTAGTTTTGCTGAAAGCAAAGTTATAAAGTTGAGTCATTGCTTTTACGGAGAGATCTTTCGATTCATTCCCCTGGCACTGGCAGACGCATGAGTAATACGTGACTAATATCACGCCTAAGTTTATACCTAAGTTCATGTTGTACGCTCAGAGTAGGAGAATGTTTCAGAGGAACCCCTATGAGCAAGTAGAATGAAGCCATGAACAAGCATAGTAAATAATAAAAAACACGACTGGTTTCTGAGATAAAACCTAGCCTTTGACGCTCGGGTGAATATAAGGATTCTTCCGATTCAATTCCCATTCGAATCTATTCAGTGGTTAACGAGTTGCAGTACTTTAAAGAATCGCACATAATATATACAAACAAGAACTCTACACTCCTTTTTTGGTTGGGCAGGCGTATAAAAACTCATCGCAATCAAACCGCACTACACAAAATGTTATTTGAATCAAGTATAAAATGACTCATTCAATCTGTGTGCAAAATATCGCTTGTTGTTGTATTTAAGCACGTGCCAAGTCTTTTGTGCGATGAGTTTTTCATTGCTTCAGTCTAGTACAAACTAGACTAGAAGCAATGAAAATGAAAATGGGTTCTCTCTGAAATATATGTTTGCCGAGTTTTCCGGGTGTCGAATACTACACCCTGGCGTTTGTTTTAAAGCCCTTCGTTCACTAATTAAATGCAATTTGATACGGCGATGAATAAAGTCGTTGCACCCTATTTCTAGAAATTTTGTTTGAGGGGACGGTTTTTAAGGGTTTCATAAGAAATATCCGTGCTTTGCCTTGTAAATATGCTATGACTAACATTTTCTATAGTTGCCAGTTTAAAAACCTCTTACGGGGTGTAAGGGACAGCCTTCCGAATACTGATAGAGTGCATGTATACCATGAACCTGAACAACTTTCCCCTAGAAAATTATGTCAAGAAACGACAAAAAAAATCGAAAGTCCCGGTCAAAATTGCAATCAGCTGGGGAGTAAAAATTGTATTTACGATTCCAGAAATATTTTCATATGGAAAGTTGTTCAGTTTCTTGATCTGATTGCACCCTATCAGTATTCGGAGGGCTGTCCCTTACACCCTGTATGGTAAACTAGTTTGGTACGGCTACATTGTTAGTGTAGGTATGACTCATAGCTTTTTTAGTCTTTTGTTTTATCGCTATATGAAGGCTTCAGCCATGACCGATATTTTATGCTAATAGATATAATATTAACCATAGTATGTACGTACCAGTTAAATGAATTATAGAGATAGTCATCAAAAGTAGGTAAGTATAGCTATATCGTGTGTAGTCAAACGATCCGATTAACCATGTCAGAGTTTAAAACCACCTTCTAGATAACAAGTGAGTTCAGTTTTGACTAACATTCGGATGAAATAACCGACGTGAAAATCTCGTTACAAAGACTAGTTTCATCCCAGGCCAGCACCCAAAAAACACAGGTTCGAATCCTGCACACATAACAATACGCTTTTAACTAACCACTTTGCAAGTCAATTGAAAATCCCTACCTCATACATTGCTCTCTTTAGTGGCAGGGCGCAAGCTGACGACAGCAGGCCGACGGATCCCAAGCAGTGGGGGCGGAGGCCCACTTATGAAGTCTCAGACCCTGCCGCGGTCCATGGGCAGGTCATCTTCGCAGCCCAACAGCTCGACCAACGGAAACTATACGAGATACCCGGTGAAGCCCGCGTCGACCCCGCCAGCGGTCAAGAGACAGCTTTCTGTGAGTACTGACACGAACTGTATGTATAAATAATTATATAACCGTGTGATGCCGGCTTAGAATCACCCCATATCTTTCCCTTGGGAGTCGTAAGAGGCGACTAAGGGACTCGAGGGTGTGTATTGCAATTTAAGGCGATGGGCTGACAACCTGTCACTATGGCGATACACAATTTTCCGAATGACTCTCAAATATTTGTCAGTCGTGGCGTAAATTTCCGTTTTTTGCGGCCGTTTACGCTCTGCCTACCCCGCAAGGGATTATAGGCGTGATATGTGTATGTAAATAATTATAACTTAAACAAGAATAAAAGCATACAACGCTACGTAAGTAAAGGCGGCCTTATCGCTTTAAGCTATCTCTTATCTAGGCAACCCTGCACACTAAGAGAATCATTTGAAAAACACACACTGTAAATCGGTGTGTAGTTAGAATGCCTGCGTGAATTAAGTTTCAAAAGCCTGCGTGTGATATAATCCATTTAATGTGACAAGTCTATGTGATGCCGGCTTAGAATAGCATCGCCCCATTTCTTTCCCGCGGGTGTCGTTAAAGGCGACTGAGGGATTCGAGGGTTTCATCAGGATTACAATTTTAGGCGACAGACTGACGACCTGTCGCTATAGTGATACACGATTTTTCTGAAACGGCTTATGATGATAAGATAGGTTCTTTAGGATAATATGGATAAAACAACTTTCATGTTTGTAATATCCGTATATTGGAGAGTATTCCCCAATGCCTCCATTTAATTTACTTTACTTTGTCTCTATATAGGGTGAAATTTTACTAGTGACCGATAGCGAAATCTCAAGACGGGCTGTACCCGATATTATCAAACTACAGGCTACAATTTTACAGGTGAAGTACGATGTACCATGCGTAGTCGGTTATCCATTATGATACCAGGAATATGAACCGGCTACGCAATGTACTAAGAATTTCACCTGTAGACTTGTAGCCTGTAGTTTCATAACATAGGCACCTGGTGATAAGTAACAAATTGCTCCAAGGAACATAGGTCGAAACATGAAAAATAAATTTGGACCTCTCATACAAGATTGCCGATCAGCTGATTTATGTTACCATGGAAATCAAAATATTTTTGTCATATTTCGACCTATGTTCCTTAGGGAAAGTTGTTCCTTATCACTAGCCTGTCCTCTGTGTTCGGTATAGGTCACTATATATATCCCCCGATATGTGTGTGTCACATTCGTGCATATTATTGCCATAGCATGTCTAGCATAAAATCGATTCACACACACAGCTGTTTAAATATACATTTTTATTGCCTGCTCGCTTATACCCTTACATTACATTACCTACATACTACACACTTAAGCTAGTTAAATGTCACGAATGTCTTGAAAAAGATTGAGAAAAGTCTTTTTCGAGAGTATCTTAAATTATATTTTTTAAAGTTAACGGTTAGATATCCTATATTAGCTACACATATTTTAAGGGGTGAACCAGTTCATGTAAAAATAATAGGAAAATTTCGACTTCCCTATAAATTCGGTCGGCTGGAACATTTTGTATCAGAGGTCAATTTTTTCATATTTCGATCTATGCTCCTTGGGAGGGAAAGTTGTTCAGTTTCATGGGCTGATTCATCCCTTAAAATATTTGCAGCTAATATTTCACATCCTGTATATCGTAATTTCAATGTTCGTTTGTAGTGTTTGTATACCAAAACCATACGTATACTAGTAAGTTTCAAATTAGGCGATGATAATGTCTGGAAATACTCATCAATCAGAGATCGAACCTAGATCATCAAAACAGAAGTCTCTACCAACTAACCCATTGCGCCTGCTAATAACAATACCTACTGGGAGCTCAGAAATTCATCACTCGCGCCATTATCTCATATGTGGAGCAAGACGCAGGTGCCATTGTTCCCCTATCGATTGAACATAACTGCTGAATAGAAGCATTATTTTATAGCTATGTATAAAGGTCGCAGTGTTATGCTAACTAGGTTATAAGAGCTATCATATTATCTGGGAATTGACCATTTGTTTTTTAAATATTTTTATATGGCACATACATATAACACGCCTATATCCCTTGCGGGGTAGGCAGAGCGTAAATGCCCGTAGAAAATGAACATTACCGCCACTTCTGACAAACATCTGCGGGGAAAACTATGGATCCCCATAGTAACAAGTTGTCAGCCCAATACACATGTTACCCTCGAGTCCTTTAGTCGCCTCTTACAACACCCACGGGACAACAATGGGGTGATGGTATGCTAAGCCGGCCTCACACGACAGATGGAAGAAAGAAGAAGAAAGAAAACACATCACAAGGCCCATTGATAATAATATTATTTACGCACCGTTCGATCCTGATTTTTTCATTTTTCCATACCTACATGAAAGCATTTTGATATCACGAATCGTAGTAAATACCTAAATCATAGATTCGGTAATAGTTACTTACTGTAAATGCAAACTAGGTCTATCCTATACGAAATCTTTGTAGAATCATACATTATAACCAGCTGATGAAAAAACTTCAAAATACGACTGAGATACGATTATAATTTTGGTTTTATTAGAACTTAATGCCTCGCTGAGAGATTTTCGCTAATTAAATTGATAGTCTCGTATTTTCGAAGGTCAAGTATCTTGAAGTAAATTTCCCTTCACGTAGTGTCAACCTCGCACCCATCACCCACTAATCACCACCCATCCGCACTGATTCTACAATCAGGGCGCTACTCAGGTGCCGTCGAACGGGTCGCCAGCGCGGCGGGCGCCCCACGGGAGCACCCGGGGGACTCCGACGCGGTCTCGGACGCCGCAGCCGGCCCTGGCTGTCAGAGGAGTAGACCCGAAGCTGGTGCAGTTGATCCTGGATGAAATCGTGGAGGGAGGGCCTAAGGTGCACTGGGATGACATAGCTGGACAGGAGGTAAGAGTCACTCATTATTACTTTGTTTATAGAGACTCCTAGACAGTTCTGGATGCCGCAGCCGGCCCCGGCTGTCAGAGAAGTGGAATCGAAGTTTTTGCAGCTGATTCTGGATGAGATCGTGGAGGGAGGGCCTAAGGTGCACTGGGATGACATAGCTGGACAGGAGGTAAGAGTCACTCGTTATAACTTCGTGTATAGAGACTGCTAGAAAGTTCTAAATGCCGCAGCCGGCCCTGGCTGTCAGAGGAGTCGACCCGAAGCTGGTGCAGTTAATCCTGGATGAGATCGTTGAAGGAGGGCTTAAGGTGCACTGGGACGACATAGCTGGACAGGAGGTAAGAGTCACTCGTTATAACTTCGTTTAGACTCCTAGAAAGTTCTGGATGCCGCAGCCGGCCCCGGCTGTCAGAGGAGTAGACCCGAAGCTGGTACAGTTGATCCTGGATGTTGATCGTTGAGGGAGGGCCTAAGGTGCACTGGGATGACATAGCTGGACAGGAGGTAAGAGTCACTCGTTATAACTTCATTTATAGAGACTCGTAGAAAGTTCTGGATGCCGCAGCTGGCCCCGGCTGTCAGAGGAGTAGACCTGAAGCTGGTGCAGTTGATCCTGGATGAGATCGTGGAGGGAGGGCCCGCCCAAGGTGCACTGGGACGACATAGCTGGACAGGAAGTAAGAGTCACTCGTTATAACTTTGTTTATAGAGACTCCTAGAAAGTTCTGGATGCCGCAGCCGGCCCCGGCTGGCAGAAAAGTGGATTCAAAGTTTGTGTAGCGATAAAGATGGATAGGAGGTAAAAGATTATACCATGTTGTAACCAAACTCTGCCTACGTCGAGGCGAAACTATGCGAGATTGATTATTTTATTAAATTTGCCATTACATACATACATCAGCCTGTTGAAGTCCACTGCTGGACGTAGGCCCCAGGATACGCCATAGGGCACGATCTCTCGTTTTCGCCATCCAGTCGCTACCAGCCGCCTTTTATTTAATATTTGCCATTAAATTACCTTAATTCAGAAACCGAGAGCTAGCATAAATAATTCTCTACTTGCATACTAATCAAATGAGCTACTTTTTAAAACGATACTTTGAATGAATTTACCATTAAAATGACGTCACTAATACTGTAAACAGTGGCGTCAGAACAGAAACTTTCAAAATGTTTTTCTTTTTAATAATTCTAAGTATGCATATTTTGGATAACATTAAATGAGAATAGTGATATATTTAGACATTAATTATAATTAAACATGTTTCGCATTTTATCAACTACCCGTGCAAGTACCGAATTAGTAAAAGCTATATATAAAGTCCTATTAAATT
Organism: Tuta absoluta; assembly: GCA_027580185.1. NCBI lineage: Eukaryota > Metazoa > Arthropoda > Insecta > Lepidoptera > Gelechiidae > Tuta > Tuta absoluta. The sequence continues at coordinate 3,273,346 of JAQAHW010000029.1, read as the reverse complement.
CAATGCAAATATCTTTAGGGTTAATTACTTATCACAATAAACATAAATCGAAATACAAAGAAAATGTAGACCTCCTTTTTTAAAAATGTTTACAAATTGTGTCACTTTGTATGGGAGATTATAATTTTTTTCATATTTCGACCTATGTTTATTAGGAAATGTTGTTCAATTTTACGAGTACAACTCATCCTGAAAATATTTGCAATAACGACCTTATATATTTGTCATGTATTAACGAAATTAAACAATTTCTTACAGGCAGCGAAACAAGCGTTGCAGGAAATGGTTGTATTGCCGTCTTTGCGGCCTGAGCTGTTCACAGGGCTACGGTCGCCGGCCAAGGGGCTACTTCTGTTTGGACCCCCTGGGAATGGTTAGTGCAATCAAAGACGTCCATTTTTATGAACCTCAAAAAATTCGACAATGAAGTCTTGTTCCTGAATTTTTAAACCGCCTCCTGAACTTCTGTAGAGGTTAAGCAAAAATCACACCATTTAAGTTTCCGAGCTACTAAGGCGTGTGTAGTCGTAAACGGCCTCAATAGCGGCGCCACTTTACAAAAAATATATTTTCTCTTTATACAAACAATCTATCAGAATTTCCATTGCCTAAATTTTTAGTTATTATCCTTGAATAAATTTAAAACCTTCAAACTCAATAAAATGTTAAAATAAAACGTTTGCTGTAATTAAAGTTATGGCTTTTAATACCAAAAGTAGTTGCCATAACTTTTAATTACAGCGACTATTCTCCAAAACATACAATTTATTCGATTAAATATTAAATTCAACAAGTTTTGAACTCCAATGCTCCAATTTCAATACACAAACAAGTACATTATTATTTATTCAGTTGTGTAAATTATTTACGTTTGTTTAACTTCTTGCCTAATCTAATTTGCCTGCATCTACGTCACAATTCCAAGACAATGCTTACACAGATGTTACAGCAATGATAAGATTTAGGTATGTGGTGTTAGATTTCAAGACTATTGTCAGATGGGGATGTAGCTCAGTGGTAGAGCGTTCGCTTTGCATGTGAAAGGCCCCGGGTTCGATCCCCGGCATCTCCAAATCTTTTTGTATTTATAGAATTTTTTTATTTTATTTTTTAGTGACATGTTTTGACTACATTATATAGTTGAAAATGATTTGACTATGCGACTTATTTGGACATCAGTTTCTTATTTAAATTATCACCGGTGCGAATTCAGGGATATTTACATAAATGTAAATTTATTCTATTTAGGCATTTAGATAATGGCCCGTTTAGAATGTTACTGTTCAACTTTAAAATTTGGTAATAATTGTAGATTTTTTGAAAAAAAACATGCGGTCGGCCATATTAGCAAAATATTAAGCTGTTAGCAATAAAGTTGACTAAATAAATAAATTGAATTGATATTGTTCGGATAAATCTGGTCTTAGGGACTCGAGGGTGTGTATTGCAATTTTAGGCGATGGGCTGACAACCTGTCACTATGGCGATACACAATTTTCAGAGTGTCCCTCAAATATTTGTCAGACGTGGCGTAAATGTCCGTTTTTGCGGCCATTTACGCTCTGCCTACCCCGCAAGGGATTATAGGCGTGATATGTGTATGTATGTATGTAAATCTGGTGCAGATTAGCCGGTTTACTAACAATTATAAAAATATGAATACGATTTTCAGATAATCCACCATATGATAACCATTTTCTGTTGAATGTATGTGTGTGTTGTTAATCTACACTAATATTATAAAGAGGAAAGATTTGATTGTTTGTTTGTTTGTTTGTTTGTTTGTTTGCATCGAATAGGCTCCGAAACTACTGGACCGATTTTAAAAATTCTTTCACCATTAGAATCCTACATTATTCCTGATGAACATAGGCTATATTTTATACGCGAAAAAAATAGGGATCCGCGTGAAAATTTCGATAATGTAACCCAACGTGTGAAAAATGTACCAAAAAAATATCTTATATCGCGTACGCTGTGGAAATTATTGACAATAGAGCAAAGTGATGTACTACAGTTTTATAGAAGACATCAATATCTATAACAATGTCCGACATACCATATGTCTAACTATTACAGTTATGCCAGAATAACAACTTTTTCATTTAAAAATTTACCAACTACGCCACATTATTCGTACCAGCGTAATGATTACATTTAATCATTACTGTATTAAAGGGTGTCAGGGATTGCCCTCAGAATACTAATAGGGTACATTCAAACCATGAAACTGAACAACTTTCCCCTAGGAACATATTTCAGGCAACGAAAAAAAACTGACTTCCCATAGTGAATGCAGTCAGCTGATAGTGATTTTGTATGGAAGGTCATTTTTTTGGCGTTTCCTGACATATGTTTCTAGGGGAAAGTTGTCCAGTTTTATGTTTCATGCACCCGAATTCGAAGTAATTAACAGTATTCGAATTATCAGTATTCGAAGGGCTGTCCCTTACTCGGTATAAAAAGACGACAAAAAACATTAAATAATGCATTAAAAAAATCTACACTAAAATAATATATACATACACATATCACGCCTATTATCCCTTGCGGGGTAGGCAGAGAGGAAGTACCTTACTAACTCAGTAACAACAGACTTCTACAGTGAACCCTCCTCACTTGGTTAAGGCCCGTGGGGAGGGAGATATACCTCTGAAAGGAGAGAACATACATACATACACATATCACACCTATAATCCCTTGCGGGTTAGGCAGAGCGTAAACGGCCGCAAAAACGGACATTTACGCCACGTCTGACATATGTTTGAGGGTTATTCGGAAAATTGTGTACTGCCATAGTGACAGGTTGTCAGTCCATCGCCTAAAATTGCAATACACACCCTCAAGTCCCTTAGTCGCCTCCTACGACACCCACGGGAAAGAAATCGGGTAATGCTATTCTAAGCCGGCATCACACTTAAATAATAATTATATAATCTACACTAATATTAGAAACAGGATTTTATTTATTGTTTGTTAAAATTGAATAGGTGTGATATACCGTGTGATGCCGGCCTATACCGTGTGATGCCGGCCTAGAATAGCATCACCCCATTTCTTACTCATGGGTGTCGTAAGAGGCGACTAAGGGACTCGAGGGTGTGTATTGCAATTTTAGGCGATGGGCTGACAACCTGTCACTATAGTGATACACAGCTATCTGATTGACACTCAAACTTTTGTCAGACCTGGTGTTAATATCCGTTTTACGGCCGTTAACGCTCTGCCTACTCCGTAAGGGATATAGGCGTGATTTATGTATGTAAATTGAATAGGCTCCGAAACTACTGGTTTTTTTTTTTAATATTTTACAGTTAATTTAAATTGAAATTCTTTATACAATGTAGGATAGTATAATCACTTATTGACGTCATGAACCGTCATTCTATAAAAAATATTTGTATCAACAAATTTCTTTTTTTTTATTACAATTTTGTTATGACCTAATAAAAAAAAAATTACCTGATAAAAAAATAAAAATATAGGCACTGCCATGGGGCTGGCCAGGTTAATCACACGGCATGTTACTTTACGCCACCACCATCTGAAAACGATATTTGTTTCAAATTGAAGTCAAGATTTATAGAATCCTACATTATCCCTGATGAACATAGGCTATATTAAACTGTCTTATTCCCGGGGGGAAATTGTTAGCGGCGGGTGAAACCGCTGGGCGGGCTGCTAGTTATGCATTAAAAGTTTAATCTATATTCCCCAGGTAAAACTCTGCTAGCGCGATGCGTGGCCGCGGAATGTTCGGCGACGTTCTTCTCTATATCAGCAGCCACCCTCACCAGCAAATACGTCGGCGATGGAGAGAAGATGGTGCGAGCGCTCTTCCAGGTGGCCAGGGAACTGCAGGTGAATATTACCACACTATTCCCATGGGAAAACCTTGCTTCTCTATATCAGCAGCCACCCTCACCAGCAAGTACGTTGGCGACGGAGAGGAGATGGTGCAAGCACTCTTCCAGGTGGCCAGGGAACTGCAGGTGAATATTACCGCATTATTCCAAAGAGAAAACCTGGCCGCCCTCACCAGCAAATACGTCGGGTGAACACAACTACATTCTTACAAGAAAGTATAACAAAATATGCAAACGAGCGGGATTTAAACCTACAACTTTGAGCGTATCGTGCCGTCGCCTTAACCACTTAACTATGGCGTATTCTCTAACACTATTGTCCTTTACGATAAACCTAGCGGATCAAACCTTACATTACGAAGAAAACTGAGTTCAAGTGTCAAAGACGGTAGGTTGTATCGTATTTCTTTCGACTTATCAGGCATGAAAACATTCATATGAGTATAGGACAACATTACATTACGAAGAAAAGCGAATTAAAGTGCCAAAGACGAAATAAGTTGTTTCGTCTTTCTTTCGACTTATCAGGCATGGAAGTATCCATAGGAGTATAGGACAACATTACATTACGAAGTAAAAACGAATTAAAGTGCCAAAGACGAAATAAGTTGTTTCGTCTTTCTTTCGACTTATCAGGCATGGGAACATCCATAGGAGTAAGTATATGACAAAATTTTTGATAATTCAAAACACTAAAACAGGGTTCTTTGATTTTCTTGACAACATTTTAACGATCAGTTCCAACTTACCTCTTATCTGACGAATCGTCTAGTTTCGATTGGGCATCACAAGATGTCTACAAAGTTTCAGAGATTGCAAAGCTGTTTGCTAGAAAACATTGTCTCTTTTATGTTACCTGCGAGAATTGTACCGATTTTTAGCGTACCTGGCTAGCAGTGAAACTAAAGACAAAGGTAGCAAATTACATTGTGTATGATTTCTGATACAATACTAAAATTTTAAAACACTTGTATGGTTTTTTTTTTAAACTTGCAAAAATTCACGGGAAAGGGACGAGCTGCGGTAGCTTAGGTGGAAGAGGCGTCGCCACTACTAATGGCGAAAGTTGCAGGTTTAAATCCTGCCCGCGCTTGTAAATTTTCATAAATGTCTGATACACTTAAAATTTTCCAACGATAAATTCCAATTCGCTTTTTGCTGTAACTCTAGCAAGCGACTCTTGTATGAAATTTTTATCGAAATATGAAACTGCCAAAATCCAACTGACTCTATCGACACACAACTGAGACGTTTTTAATTTATCAAACCTTTATTTTCAGCCGTCAATAATATTCGTAGACGAAGTGGACTCGTTACTCTGCGAGCGATCGTCAGGTGAACATGAGGCTTCAAGGCGGTTGAAGACAGAGTTTCTGGTGGAATTCGACGGTTTACCAGCTGCTGGGGCAGACAGACTTATTGTGATGGCTGCCACCAACAGGCCCCAGGAGTTAGACGAGGCTGCGCTGAGGTAATATGTAGCTAATGGTGGTAGGTCATTCCAGGACTCCGTGGCAGAACATCTAAAGTGGCCATAGAAAATAGCCATATTTTTGGAGAATCTATTACATAGTTCATTCATTTTTTAAGTGATTTCTACTCGCGAAACTGAACAACTTTCCAAAAGGTACATCGAATATTAAGGTATGTATTACTATTGTAGGTGTTCTTACTACTACATAAGTGTTATTTTTATTATTATTATTTTAAATTTAATTATTTTATTGTACCGTTTTTAATTTGCTTATGCAACTACTTGCAAATCGTTTTTTGTTGTCTCTTTTTCTATGTAAAGGTTGCCTGGAAGAGATCGCTGCAAGCGATAAGGCCGCCTTTGCTTACTTTTAGTCTTAAGTTTTCTGTATTGTTTTGTTTCTGTTGTGTATGTTGTAAGCAATAAAGTGTTCATCTATCTATCTATCTATCTATACGTCAAAAAAATGTTGACTTCCAATAGTAAATGCAGTCAGCTGATAGTGATTTTGTATGGGAGGTCGAATTTCTTTTTGTCTTTTTCTGACATATGTTCTTAGGGGAAAGTTGTTCAGTTTTATGGTCTGCATGCACCCTATAAGTATTTGGAGGGCTGTCCCTTACACCCCGTTTATGCTTATGTTGAATTTAAAAATGCGATAATACTATTCCTAGTATAAAAACTAGATTTCGTAGCTCAAGAATCACATGATTATTGCTAACATTTCATGTTGTTAATTCCAGACGGTTCCCAAAGCGCGTGTACGTGTCCCTGCCTGACCTGCGCACGCGCTGCGCACTGCTGCAGCGCGTGCTGCACCGCGGCGCGGCGGCGTCGGCGCTGTCGGCGGACGAGCTGGCGCGCCTCGCCGCGCGCACCGACGGCTACAGCGGCAGCGACCTCACTGCTCTGTGCCGAGACGCCGCGCTCGGACCTATTAGAGGTAATTTAGCTCAAAACCTTTTTTTTATAATACGTGCACAGTATAATTAATAGTACTAGCGTACAGTATGGTCACTCCCTGCCTCCCCCTACAAGCGCCGCCCACCCGCGCTCGGAGGACGCTCAGACACCAGCTAGCAAGGACGCGACGACGAAGGTCATTTCATACTGCCGCACATTGCATTCCCGATTCGCGAACGCAAAATGGCGGCAACCCTGACATGTTGTCTCACACACACAAGCATGGTCCGCGTTCACCAACGCGAGCTTAGACTGTGTGCGTAGCAACGCGTTTGATTCATACATTTGAGCGCCCGTGTCCGAGGTGTGATACGGGTTTTCATCGCTGAGACTATATTCAATCTGTAAAGATAGAATTAGTCGCCGGGTATTAGTTGCAAAAACTTACCCGGTAGATGGAGCCGTGCCACGCGTAACTGGCATTAAAATACACTTGCAAAATTGGCGGGCAAGGAATGAGCTGCGGTAGCCCAGATGGAAGAGGCGTCGCCACTAGTAATGCGAAAGTCGCAGGTTCAAATCCTGCCCGCGCTTGAAAATTTTGCAAGTTTTCAATAACTTCGCCTCTTTTTAAAAGATATGTGTCATACAAAAACTTATAACTGAAAAACAGCAGTCTATCTCTTATGGGATAGGTATTTTTGCTGAGTCGCTGACCTTTTCATTGTTGCGCCAAGTTGCATCAGAGTGCCTATGTTTTAAATTGTTAGATTCTGTTTTTTCGTTTTTATTTACTTTGCTGTGTAAAGTGTCGCACTTTTTTTGAATAAATGTTTTTCTAGTCTATTCTATTCTATAACGAAGCCTGTATCGCTCGCTCTGCTCGCCGTACTTATATGTCTCACCTACTTTAGCCGACGCGGAAAATCACTCGCTCCGCTTATAATATATACCATTCGTAGTCTAGCTGAAGTGTAATGCCGCTCGCTCCGTTCGACATGTATGTCACGTGTACTTTGGCCGAAAAGTAATGTCGCTCGCTCCGCTTGCTATATTATTATGTCATTCGTATTCTAGCCGAACGTGATTCCGCCCTGTATACCACACTTACTCTATCCGAAGTGTCATATGTAAGAAGATTATTAAATAAAGTATTGGTACTTGAATATCTTGTTCGCCCAAAAGATAAATAAATAAATATGCTGGACATTTCACATAGCGCCATCTTACAACAAACTAAGCATAGCTTGTGCCATAGAAACTAAATAGCTGATATTATTACTTATATATTAATTTTTATATTTTAAATAAATTCATTTTATGAATAGAAAACATCCAAACTTAACACAAATGTCTGAAAAAGTTATTTTTCAAATATTTGTGTCGCGTCGGATCGAACCCACGACCCTCGGCGTAGAAAGCAGGGGTACTATCCGTTACGCTATCGGGCCATTTGTTTATGCCGTACAATTGCCATACAAGTACTCAGATAATTTCCCATTTATTGACCAGGCATCTGATTATTTCCAGAACTGGACCCAGAAGAAGTGAAATGTCTAGATCTGTCTCTGGTCCGAAGCATCACGTACCAGGACTTCATGGACGCGCTGAAGAGGATCCGCCCCTCGGTGTCGCCGCACACGCTCGTGGCGTACGAGAAGTGGTCCTTGCAGTACGGGGACCTTGGACTTTGAACCACACAGGTATTAAATAAATCACACAGGGCCATCTAGACCAAAACTAAGCAAAGCTTTTACTATGGGGTCTGTATGACTGATATTAATATTTATATACTTTTTTGTAAGTAAATACATATCATAATTAAAACAAAAAAAAGCCGATGGAGGATAGAAAAAAACGGCCTGCCTCAGGGTAGTGTTCTAGCACCACTACTCTTCAACATTTACACAAACGACCAGCCTTTATCACCTAGTACAGGTCGTTTCTTGTACGCTGACGACCTAGCTTTGTCCTCACAGGCACGGACGTTTGAAGAGGTTGAGTCCAGTTTGTCAGTAGCTCTCGACGCCTTAAGTTGCTACTTTGACGATAATTCACTGAAACACAACCCTTCGAAAACCCAATCTGGTATTTACCACCTGGGAAACCGTGAGGCGGGTCGTAAATTAAATATAACTTGGCGCGGCGTGCCCATTGTACACAATAGTGAACCCAAATATCTTGGTATTGCATTAGACAGAGCTCTTAACTTTCAAACCGCACTGCAGGAACACTAAGCTGATAGTGATCACGCGGAAAAACCTACTGCTCCGCCTAGTCTCAACCAGATGGGGAGCTTCGCCGAAAGTACTACGGACGACATTGCTTTTCGGCAGGCGAGTACGCCAGCCCTGTATGGAGCCGTTCAGCACACGTGAAACTGGTGGATACAGTTTAAAACGACACATGCCGTATCATAACGGGCTGTCTTAAACCAACCCCGATTGACAAACTGTATCCACTGGCAGGGATTGCCCCTCCTGACGTCCGCAGAGATATTGCAAGCTCAGTTGAGTGTTTTAAATCAATGCACGACTCGAGACACCCACTTCACAATAACACTCAAGGACTCCAGAGACTTAAAAGTCGTAAGAGCTTTCTGAAGCACTCTACTCCGATTTCAGGCAGTGAATCAGAGGCTCGATGTAAGCTCTGGCAGGAGAAATACCCAGCAGCTTCCCCAAACACACCTGATGACAAGCTGCCCTTGGGGCATAAGCTTCCTTGGCCGACATGGAAGTCTCTCAACAGACTCCGGACCCAAGTCGGCCGCTGCAGGGACAATTTATGTCGATAAATTCAGTTCAACACGAACAACGTGTGTGCATGTGGTGCCTCCCCACAAACAATGGCACATCTATTATACTGCCGCAAGCCGATCGACACGAAAAAAAATAACACCCAGGCTTAAACACAAATATTTGTGTCTTGTGGGGATCGAACCCACGACCGTCGGCGTATCATCGTTTGTCGTTTTCGCACTCGTGAGTCCGTCAGTATTACCATAAGAATAGATAATAATACTGGCGTATAGAAACGAAACTCCTTTGTCTGGGCCCCAAAAGCCGCGCTTTAAATACCTACTTCCCCCCGCAGCCCGTAACGCCCCGCACTCTCCCGCGCTTTAAGTCGGGGCTGTCCCGTGCCAATAATTTTATTCCAGACTAGCGGCTAGTCAAGCGGTTGCGACCGCTGCTAACAGTTTTCCCGTGGGAACAAAATATTTACCCGTTTTAAAGTCTTACCTTACCATTTTATTGTTAATAGGAAGGTACAGAATTTTAAAATAGGTGCCAAAATGGCGCCGTGTGGTGCCAGATTAGAATAGCATTATTTTTGTAAAACGCGTTCTCCCTATGAATACAACACCTTGCACTCTGCTCGCTAATCCATCCAATGAAAATTCGACCCGCACGACGAACGTTTCCGCGGCGAAGCGCACTCCCGACTGAATTGTTCTCTAAGAGACAGCCAGACGGATTGACCTTGAGCGCGTCTGGAGCGGGAGTGTCATCTCTATGTGATTTCTACTCTATGGTATTACATTAATAGGTAGTGGCCTCAATTCGGGATATAAATTCTCTTAACCTAACTTAAGGGCGCGCCGTGAGAAAAATGGGTATTTTTGGATGCACGCAACTGCGTTTGGCGAATACGATAAATACCGTATTTTCATGTATAATATTTATGCATTATATTATCTAGATTCTGGTCACAGAAAAACACGATTAAAGAAAATTTTTCAAAGCTTGGTCTATTTTTACACTTTTTACGTGTAATTAAGAGTGCATAGTATTATTTTTTTGCGAATACGATAAATTATTATTAAAGTATTTACTTTTCTGTTTCAGGTATAATGTAAGGATTTCAACTAACAGGATGACATGGTGAGTCAATAATCAATGAAGATAAGTCTAAATATTCCCTGCGAGGGAAACCAACAGCTATATCTCCTCTTGTGAGAATGTATCGCTCAAATATTTGAATCTCCCGTCGACCCTATTTCCTAAATTTTGAGTTGTGACTTTGACATGGTGATTTTTTTGTAATTTAAGTATGGTCGGATCTAGTCAAAAACTAGGGATCGTCGTATTAATGAAAGATGGTAGTCATTGTAGTTCCATAAGTACGAAAAAAAACCTCAGTATCTTGCCAAAACGGGTGGAGTTTGTATGTGAAGCGAGTCAATGAGAAAAAATGCTTGTAGTGTCGCTCAGTGTTGAATGTTGGCTTGCCTTTATAGTCCACATTTTGTGTGTCAGCAACAGATATTCTATAGTAAATTTTCTTTCCTAATTCTCTTTCTTTTTCTGTCTTAATTGAAAAGGAAGAACGAAAGTTGTAAAACATGTCACATGATTTAAATTTATCTGGAATCTATAATTTCCTAAAGTATTGGACCGAATTTGCACATTCTTTCACACCTAAAAAGCTTCATTATCCCAATGTAACGTACGCTGCCTTTTACCAGTGAAAAATGCCTTATTTCTAGGGGACAATCGATAAAAGCGGGTGAAACCGTTACGAGCTAGTCTTATTGTTATAATAAAAGGGCAGCTAAACAATAATCGAGGGTTACATGTGTATTGCAATTGCGATGGGCTGACAACCTGTCACTATGACGATACACAATTTTTCGAATGACCCTCAAATGTTTGTCACACGCGGCGTAAATGTCCGTTTTTTACAGCCATTTAGGGTTTGTCTTTCCCGCAACCGCAAGGGATTATACGCGTGATACATGTATGTAAGTAAAAAATAACTTCGTCTTGGTTGCTGTCACACAGAATAGTATACTTATCTTTATTCTTCATTGAATCGTATCGCATCGACCCGACCTAACCCGTCCGTAGTTCATGTTACAACCATTTTCCTCCATTCAAGGAATCATTGAATTTAAAATTGGTACTATTTTTGTAAAACTGGTTAACTTTAGCTTCAGATAATTCAAAAATATCAGTCGGTTTAAAAAATTAAATATGCTTTTGGCGCATTTAAAAATATAACTTTAAAATGGTGCAGTTTTTGATTAGGACTCTAGTTTTAAGGCTATCAAGTAACTAATCAATGGGGAAAATATCTGTTAAAAATCTACCTAAAAGTTGAAAATAATCGTTTTCAATTTAGTTTTAAACGCTCTAATTTCATTATTACGGAACACAAACCGAACAAATTATTATGAATTTGTACAAATTTATTTTAACGTAGCCTTTTACGTAGATATTTGTTAATGTTAGTTACGATTTATGTAGTTTAGTGTTGTTTATACCTACTATAATATTTCAGTAAGAAATATTCCGTACTCAATAATAACAAATACCTGAGTCTTGGGGCCTTACCACAGAAAGTTATAAGTCCAACATTTTTTTCTTAAAACCCTGTCTGATGCACCCAAATCAAAGGTTTCTGAGACAATGTTCGATGTCCATAAGTATACCTGACGAAGTTTAGCAATACATAGGTACTACAGTCGGACAGGTGACTACGAAATCTTTAAAAATAAATGTTTAATATCGTTTATGTTTAATTACCCCACTGCCTTAGAATAGAAGGAGGGTAATGTTATTCTATAGTATGTATGTATGTGGACAAGTTAATTCTTCATGAGCCTATAGCCTAAATGGCCTGACGAATGTTGACATATGAAGAGCGCTAGATTTGTCTCAGCAGCGCTAATGACACTGGCTTTAATACAATTTTATGAATTCAAAATGGTGGATTTTAAACCAGAAAATTAAATATAATTATTCATAAAATGCATAGGTAATTTTGAACTTAGTTATATAATAAAGTATAATAATTTATTTCAATTAATTCAGTTATATAATAAAGTATAATAATTTATTTCAATTAATTCACATAAATTTCATACATGTCAAAATTAATTACAAAAAATGTCACTTAAAACTAAACTTAAACTACTTACTCACAAAGCCCGCTCCTTGTCGATCCGGGGGCAAAGGTCCCCATAACGCTCGCCGCGTTGCCGCGTTGAATCGCCATGGCTAACCTTTGCACCAGGAAAGAACCAGAGCGGGGGTCACCTCCTCTCTCTCTTAAGCGGCTACCTAATTCTGCTATAAAAGCCTTAGCCTCATTGCACCAGCACCCGGCTGTTTCCACAGCGAACGGGACAAAATTGTAGTTTGCGCTCAGGACTGAATATTTATCGCGCTTCCTACTGGCTGCACCCTCGGCAGCAGCCCCTGGAGCCCTAATGGTACCACTGAGATGGCTAGCGGCGTAAGTGCTGACGCATGTAGCGTCCCACATGAGGCATTCATAAAAAGGGTTTTTTCATAATTATTCATAAAAACCATTTCATTAATTAAAGTATTGGTACTCATAGTACTTTGATGTTATAAATATCTAATCTTAGATATTCCCCTTTTTTATTGAGTACGGAATTTTCCAGTCATGTTTAGTCGTAGAATTTACCGCCCTATGTTGTTGATTAGGATATAATTTCACATAGTATTTTATTAAGTATTTTACAATTAAGCGTAATACTAATACTACAAATGGTCTTTATTTCAATTTTTTTTTTATTCTGTCCTGCTCTTTCCCAAAAGAGAGAATAGATGAAGACATCTAATTTTAGCTCATTTCATAAGATAATTTTTAAAAACCAATACAATTTTATATTGGCATCACAATAAATGAAACCAAATGAAACTGGAACCAAATGTTACAAACATATAACATCCTAGCTGGTGCCGCGTGAATTCTATATTCCAATTTCCCGTGGGATTGATAGATTTTCCTGCGGTAATAAGTAGCCTATGTCCTTTCTTAGGTTCCTGTCTACGCTTATACCAAATTGTATCAAAATCGGTTCAGTGGTTTAGGCGAGAAAACGTAACAGACAGACAGTTACTTTCGAACTTATAATATTAAGTATAGATTTGAGAAAACCTGACCTGACTCCATATTTGTATTCAGTTTATCCAAATACCCGATTTCTGTTCAGTTTTTTTTGTGCTGCCAATATATCTGACACTGTATGTTATTTATTAAAACGAACCCCACATTTTATCGTTTACGTTGTTATGAAATGTACTTAAATAATTCTAATTTTGTTGATTATTTCGATTTAAGACTATTTTAACCCCACTTGCTGTAACCTAGAGTTATAAAGCTGCGATTCTTATGAGTAGTTGATGTATTTATTTATTTATGTTAAATGTAACATAAAAATGACATTTAAAACGGGTAGCAACTTCCATTTTAGCCGAAAATTATGATTGCTCAAAAATGGATCAAGCGTTTTTGGGCGAAAATCAGATGAAATATATTTTCGTATCTTATGGTTGGTTTTTGTGAAGTATCCTTGAAAGGTAATGTAAACTTTTCACTGGTAAGTAAGTAGGTAGTTGTATCTACTTATTGACCATATTAATCTATTATTAAACTAACAAGTAACACTCATGATTTAGGTTTACGCGACTGACTTGTTGATTATTTTGTAGAGAGATTCCTTACGAACGAACACTCTTCGGCAATCACAGCTGACTGGCGGGCGTATGTGATCTGTCGACCTCCGCGAATAAGGCTGTCGTAAGCAGTCGAAACGTAGAGGGATAAACCCTCTACTACATAATCAACAAGTAAACCCAAATCAAAAAAATTCTAACCTGTTTTCAAGAATATAGCACAAAAGTCGACCTTATATCTAGTTCGTTATAAAATTTGTCTATTTCTTCGATTGAATGTTATTCGGATATCAATATATCGGACCATGCCGACGTCATAGTGTGCCATTTAGTAGCTTCTGAAGTTGTACGATCAAAGAGTTTTATTAATTTTAAAGCGATACAAATCTTATGATTCTATTCAAAAACAGATATATAGAAATAACACTGAGCTCTGATAATCTCATGAGGATTTTGGAGCGTAACTAGCATCCTTGTCGCTTAAAAATTTATGACTGTGTGGAAACGTTATTTATCGAAAATCCGCTTCGATCAGATTGATATTTACCGAATTTCGTATTAGTAAAAAATAGGTCAAGGTAGTTGCAGATAGCGAAAATGCTAAAAGTGGACACTTTTAGTAATTTCTCTATCTGTTACTACAGCGACACTAATATTATAAAAACAACATTCATGTGAATAAGCTTCGGCATATGTACTCCAATCTGACAGAAGCGGAAAAAATACGTTTAAACTGAGTTTAGATTTTTTATGTGATGAAGGCGCTAGTCTCAAGCGCAAATGAAACTGTCGTATTCACTCTGGTGTATAAAGTATATATAAAAAATATTTAAAAAAATCTTAAAAGTATTTACAAATGCCAAGACATCTACCTTATTTTTCATGCCATGCTTAGATCGTACAACTACTTTAGCTAACACGTAACTAGTAAGCCAATAAGGTAAATGTAGGTATACCTAATTTATTGTTGATGTAATCTCAGATTTCCTATGAAAACAGCGACGTAGATAACTAGAGCATACGGATGTAGCTATTATTATATTTTTATCGTAGTATTACATAACCTCTAGTTGTTTCCGAAGATTTGCGGTTATATATTTTTGAAATTATAAAATATGTATTTGCAAATATGCAAAACCCTTAAATCATGATATTTTCTCATGATAACGAACCACTTTCCCCAATACAAATGGGTCAAATAACAAAAATTTCACTAAAATATAACCGATCTCTTTTTTATATAACTGTAGATAGTCTTACCATTTCTAGGATAACCTATATTCTGACTTCAAGCTGTTTGTTTCCGTTCTTTAGATAGAACAATAATTTCACGAACCGTAACATTTTATAACCGGTATCATAGCTTAGGCTGGCAACATAGCTTGAATTTCGCTCTAGAATTGCCAATTGTACGCATTGCATGCTGGTTAACAATTTAACAGGGAATGCGCCTTACATATAAAGATATAAAACAGAGAAACAGAAAAGAAATATTAAGAGACGCAAATTATTTGAAAAAGAAAGTTGGGAGTGTGAAAAATTTAATAAATTATGAATTGAAAGGGCTCGTGTGTACCGAATTGAAAAAGTATTCCAATATGTTAAGTTTTGGCCAAACCGAAGCGAACGCAGCCTACTGTACAATCGATGTCGTAAAATAAAAATTAATTGTATTTTTACTTAAAATATCGCTGCGCTAATCGCTTTGGTGTGGTGGAATCTTTATTCAAAAATCAGTGGTATACGCATAAGGTTGGTTGGCAAAATTGCAACAGGTAAAATGCTTGTGATCTATTGTGAAGGTTTCAAATATTTTGTTGTTGATATCAATTTGAAAAAAGGCTGGTCTGTCACACTTCCTTTGGTGTACGTAGTGTACTGTGTACTGGTAATGTTTGCTAAGTTTAGGGCAAATGTGTAAAAGGATAATGAAAGAGTTGTAGGTTTGTTTTTAAAGGTTTGTTTGTATTTTTGTTTTTTTTTTGTATAGTTGGTTAATAATGAAAATTGTTTGAACTATTACTATTGCGTTTCAGCAATTTCTTTTAAAATTATAATAAAATATTTTGAAATATGTATTATCCATGATTTTTAATTCAAGTAACATAATATGTATTCAGGTTGAACTTTTTGAATGGAAAGAGGCTGAATAATATTATACACAATAATATTTAAAAATGCGACTATTGCACAATGCGTGAAATTATGAAGTTTGGTATTTACTAAAATTTCATAATCTAAAAATAATTAAATCGTTATTTAAAAAGCTTTGCATCGCTGTGATATTGATAATAAAGCATCTGCCTTAATATTCTTTTTACATCACTTTTTAATGGAATATTTTCCTTACCTACATACACATAAGTATATCATATGTAACTTTCAAATGGCGGAAAAGCCAAGCTTTACTGACACAACACATTGTCTATAAAAAATTAAGGCGCGACTTAACGCCAACGCTGCCTCGAGCGGGCTAGATTCGGCAAAATACAAGAGAAGCGGGGGGCTGGGCGACCCGCGTCACGCAGCGTTGCACTTGTATTTTGCTGAATCTAGCCCGCTCGACGCAGCGTTGACTCTATATGTGTCCGCCGGCCACTGGCTTGTAAACGTGCGACGGAGCGCCTTGCCTGCCCGCGACCGTATATAATTCGAGCATAATAATATCACGCTTAACGCTGCAATTTCGTCGGGTCAGTCTGGATAGAGATTTACGCGTACATAATAATTACAGCAGATTTTACACTTTATCGCCTGATTGGGAGCTTTTCTATTGACAGTTCTCTTGATAGTTCTGAATGTCAAACCAGAGGGCGCTGTGCTAAATTGAAATTTTGACGTTTTAAATATGGCTGGTGGCAGCCATAGTTTTGTCACAAGTTCCGTTTCACGTTGTGTTCTTTACAAATAAATTATGTTAGTTTGATTTACTACAAAATAAACTTATTGACTTGCTATTATATTGAGTGTCATACGTGTAAGTAAACAAATAACCAATAATAAATTTAGAACAATTCGATAAACACAAAATAAAAAATAATTTATGAAGTGGTACAGTTTTTGTGTAAAGAAACGTTATTTCAATTAAGCTTAGCGCCCTCTACATGACACTCGAGAATCCCTAGAAAATTTCCCATTGCTTTAACGTAACATTTTATGAAACTCTTTGCACAGCAGTTTTGAAAGGCAGTCGACTTCTTTTGAATGCGAGCTTTTTACTATAAAGTAACGATTTGTGACTGATTTGTAAAAAAGGGTTTCACAAGTGTCAAATATTTTTGAAAATGTTCGTGCTTGTTCAGATTTTGTATTTTATTGTCCATTGTTACCTAAACAACTTTTCATTAAGGTAACAAACGTTCGTTTGCATTCGTGCGAATACTAAATATCGTACACACAAGGGGGGTAATTCGGATACCCCTCAATATAATATGGCATTGAAATTTTGTATTTGGACGGCACTCTTCGGGCCAACCTGTATGTATGTTTTAAAATTAATTCTAAATCACGGTTGTATTTTTTTACATTCGCCTCTATGCTAAATGATTTTACTAAAATGTTTTTAAGCGCACGAATTTATGAACTACGACTAATGTTTTAATAAGTTAGCCTCGAATTGTTGAATGTCCTAGTAAATTAAGATAATCCTTAACATGTACTTTATATTCTTTATATATTAATGGTTATTATTTCATATTATAATAGGACATTCTATTTGTATGAGCAAACGGTTATGAATAAGTCAACTGTTACAGTCAAAAATGTTATATGATGATTTTTTTCATAATTTTCATAAACTAAGCACACTTCTGCCTAAAATCATGTATGTACACTACGCATATTATGTGATACACGGTATATAAATAAACAATTAATTTGTGACAAGATGTGGTTTTTATTTATTCTTCGCCTGGTTCAGAACTGCAAAGTAGGAGTATGAGGAGCGAAGTATCTGCAAAGACATAATTTTCAATGTTATATCTGAAGCTGCACGCACATAAATCATCCCATACGTTAGAAACAATTATTCATTTCAAACTAGATAAAAAGATTTCCGCCCAGCGATTTACCCGCTGCCACTCATTTTCCCACGGTATTAGTTGTTTTCCCGCAGTAAAAAGTGGTCTATGTGTTATTCCAGGTTATACTTTGCCTGTGTTCCAAATTTTATACAAATCGGTCAAGCGTGAAGAGGTAACAAACATACACACACACACACAAACTCTCAGATTTATAATATATGATACCTACCTGTAAAGCCTACTGCACATTAACAGCCACAACAGTCCACTGCTGAATAAAGGCCTCCCCCTATTGGGAGGTAATGCCATACTCACTACGCTTGGCGAGCGCAGTGCAAGATATTGCTTCACAGAAAACGTTGCTGTCAATTCTCTGGATGAATTTAACTCTCAGTCGCTTTTTACGACACCTATGGGTAGTATTGGGGTGATGCTATTCTAAGCCAGCATCACACGGCAAATGACTCAACTGCGACATAAAACTGAACAGAAAGACACAAGCTGCGTAATCGTTTGCTGCTAGAGCTCATTGTGTGATGCTTTTGCTAAATTAAATGTCAAGTTATGAATAACTGCTAAACTTGCAGCAAATGATTAAGTATGCAACGTATCAGTTTTTCACAATCCACTTTGGGATCTCACGATTTCGTTTATTGAAGTTGGTTCTCGACATTTCGGCGATTTATCAATCACGGAAAATATTCAGCACCTATAATATTCTGTGCGGAAAGAGAATAGGCGTGGAAATTAGGGGCGCATCTGTGCCTCAGTATGAGAATTGTCATAGCAACTTATGAACAAAATTATTAGTTCACTTTTTGCCCACGCCTATTCTTTCTGCTCAGACTAGATTTTAGATTATATGGGTCGGTTTTTAGTGAGCGTCTTGGACGCCGTGGCCCGTGGCGCGAAAACGGCCTGTACCCTATGTTATGAAACTACAGGCTACAAGTCTACAGGTGTAATTCTAAGTACATTGTGTAACCGGTTAATATACCTGGTATCAAAACAGCTAACCGACCACGCAATGAACATCGTATTTCACCTGTAAAATTGTAGCCTGTAGTTTGATAATATCGGGTAGGTACTGGACGTTTCTCGCGAGATTCCAAGATAAGCCAGGCCGCTCAATATACTCCGCCCCTAAGTACCTGAATGAAAGTAGCTCGAGACAGTGGAATGTAATGGCCAGCTCTGAAAATTATAGGTTTAGACATCCTTGCCATGGCGATCCACAGCGAGCGGCGGAATTTACAATCTTGCTCGTACCACGGACACTGGTATACCCACTGGCGCAGGCGCTCGCTCTGAAATATGAAGGCTTTCAAAATAAGGGAAAGATTCTCGTTTTGGCAGTATCCCTGTTCAGGGCAAAAAGCACCTTTTATAAATCTTGATTTCAATTTGAAACAAATGTGGTTTATTGGCGGTGGCGTAAAATACATGCCGTATGAATCGGGATAACCAAAGCAAGACCCTAGTTTAAAAAAATAATCTGTTCATAGCGGCATGACAACCAATAAATGTATTAAACAGTTTTACCCGTATTGTGAGCTCTTGTCCGCACCAACAGTAGAGAAACAACTGGGACAACATGGTCATCATGTAGTTTATCATTGACGTAAACTGCACGCTGTGAGGGTCCACCTGGAATTATTGACGTTTTCTCACGATCTGTCATAGGCCATGTTTTTATGCAAGGACATTTTGTTTTCATGTGTTATAATTTAAGGCGACAGCCTGACCACAAAATAGAGAATCGCAGCCGCCAATACTTACTTTGTGGCCTGACGACCTGTTACTAAAGTGATGCATGATTTTTCTGAAACGGCCCTCCATTATTTGTCAGAAGTGGCGATTTCAATCGTATTTTTACGGCCCTTAACGTTCAGCCTAACCCGCAAGGGATAAAGGCGTGATATATGTGTGTGTGTGTCATAGGCCATAGCGCCTCCTATTCGCGCAGGAATACGCTCAAAGAACAGTCAAACCAAATCTGCTCGGCCGGGTGTAAGTAATTTAAATGCACTACCATTGCACGACATTGGTTGCATGTAACTTCACAACATCCGGTATGTAACCTCTGCATAATTTCAATATTTTCATCCTATAATGCAGATGAAATGAAGATTCAAAATTCTGAACGCGGTTGTTTACATTATTCATATTATATGCCGTGTGATGCCGGCTTATAATAGCATCACCCCATTTCTTACCCATGGGTGTCGTAAGAGGCGACTAAGGGACTTGAGGGTTAGATGTGTATTGCAATTTTAGGCGATGGGCTGACAACCTGTCACTATAGTGATACACAGTTATCTGATGGACGCTCAAACTTTTGTCAGACGTGGTGTTAATATAATATCCGTTTAACGGCCGTTAACACTCTGCCTACCCCGTGAGGGATATAGGCGTGATTTATGTATGTATTCATATTATAACCTAGAATAAATAATAACACTACCGTGTGCGTACTCTGTGGGGATTCTTACCGTTAATTTTATTATTTTAAGTTCCCTAAATATTTCGACGATGTTACAAGCATTGTGAGCACGGTTAAACAATTTGCCGGTAAGAACCCATTTAAATTATAAAAAAATACGACACTTACGACTGAGATCCGAAGTCCGATGATGCAGATAATTCCCACAGTGCCACTTAATTGGAAAAATATGTTTGCGTGGAATGTATCCTCTATCAGTTTAATAAATCTGAAACACAATTGATATAATTTAAAAAAAAAAAATAAAGAGAAAAATGACACAATATAGTCGAACATAGAAATAACTAGCCTGATAGCATAGCGGATAGTACCCCTGCCTGCTGCGCCTATGGTCGTGGGTTCGATCCCCACAAGACACAAAAAAAGTCAATTATCAGATATTTGTGTTTAGTCTGGGTGTTTTCTGTGTATAATATGCATTTATTTTTAAAAAGTATATAAGTACTAATATCAGCTATCTAGTTCCCATAGATAGCGCTGTGTGAATATTGGATGGGCGGTGAGACGGCTACATATTGAAGGACATATGAATCAAGCAAGACTAGACGATAAACCTTTATACTATTTATCCCACTTCTGATTTAAATGTTCAGTTACTAAATAATCATTTGAAAATAATATTTACTTAATAACAGCTTGATGGTGTTTGATACAATCCTTTAGGAGCTCGATATTTTCTTTGATGCGCTCAGCTTGTTCATTTCGCTGTCCGTTTGTTTGGAGAGCTTTGGATGAAAGTGGCACGTTTCTTATCTACAAAGAAATAACTTATTTAAATATGATACTGAATCTCTAGAAGGCATTCATTTATTGAAATTTAAAACAATTTATTCTCTTTAAACAGTACACAACACAATATTTAGATGTCTTCCTTTACAATAGGTAGGTGCACAAAGTAGCGGAGACGATAAGGTTTTCCCTGCGGCAGGCAAGTTGGTTAATATAGCACGTGGACGCATGGCATGAGGTGTAAAGGGCGGTACGGTAACTTTGCAGGCGTGAGCCGATAACAATTTGAAGTTCAAAATTTTTGGAGCATAGACAGTCCCTTAGGGCCCTTCCACACGACGTTTTTTTTAAGCACTGACGACGCGCGTTTTTGAAGCGCGCGTACTCTGCACGTTTTTATAGCGTTTTTATAGTGTAAAGGTTAAAACGTTCCGCCTGCCTTGCGTTTTCTGAGCGTTCCACTCGCGTTTGTATCGATACAAACGAGCATTAAAAAAACGTCGTGTGGAAGGGCTCTAACTGGCCCGATCACGTAGCGGATAGTTTTCCTGCTCGCTACGCATGACTACGCGAAGGTTTGTGGATTCCATCCCCACAACACAAGAAACAAATATTTGCTAAGTCAGTTTTCAATATTTGTGTTTAGTCTGGGTGTTTTCTATGTATTCTTTTTCTTTTTTTTCTATATATTATATGTAAATATTTAAAAAAGTATAAGTATTATAGTAAACAGCTATCCCATAGTACAAGCCTTGCTTGGTTTGGGGCTAGATGGCGCTGTGTGACAATTGTCCAGGATAATCCACACTAATATTATAAATGCGAAAGTAACTCTGTCTGTCTGTCTGCTACGCTTTCACGGCCAAACCACTTAACCGATCTTCATGAAACTTGGCACAGAGGTTGCTAGCATACCGAGAACGGACATAGGCTACTTTTTATCACCATTCGAGGGTCTGGAGTGCAGATGTAGACCATTAGGTGTACCACCAGGAGCCCAGCTAAACTATTAGAGATAAAGGCATGGTTCCACAACAAAAGTTGTCCAGTATGATGGGCCGCTTCTTTTCACAAGGACATTGAGGATCTGGAGTACCTTATGTAGACCACCAGGTGTACCATCAGGAGCCCACCTAAACTATTAGAGATAAAGGCATGGTTCCAAAACGAAAGTTGGCCAGTACACACTAATATTATAAATGCGAAAGTAACTCTGTCTGTCTGTCTGCTACGCTTTCACGGCCAAACCGCTTAACCGATCTTCATGAAACTTGGCACAGAGGTTGCTAGCATACCGAGAACGGACATAGGCTACTTTTTATCACCATTCGAGGGTCTGGAGTGCAGATGTAGACCACCAGGTGTACCACCAGGAGCCCAGCTAAACTATTAGAGATAAAGGCATGGTTCCACAACAAAAGTTGTCCAGTATGATGGGCCGCTTCTTTTCACAAGGACATTGAGGATCTGGAGTACCTTATGTAGACCACCAGGTGTACCATCAGGAGCCCACCTAAACTATTAGAGATAAAGGCATGGTTCCAAAACGAAAGTTGGCCAGTACACACTAATATTATAAATGCGAAAGTAACTCTGTCTGTCTGTCTGCTACGCTTTCACGGCCAAACCGCTTAACCGATCTTCATGAAACTTGGCACAGAGGTTGCTAGCATACCGAGAACGGACATAGGCTACTTTTTATCACCATTCGAGGGTCTGGAGTGCAGATGTAGACCACCAGGTGTACCACCAGGAGCCCAGCTAAACTATTAGAGATAAAGGCATGGTTCCACAACAAAAGTTGTCCAGTATGATGGGCCGCTTCTTTTCACAAGGACATTGAGGATCTGGAGCACCTTATGTAGACCACCAGGTGTACCATCAGGAGCCCACCTAAACTATTAGAGATAAAGGCATGGTTCCAAAACGAAAGTTGGCCAGTATGATGGGCTGCTTCTTTTCACAAGGACATAGAGGATCTGGAGTACATTATGTAGACCACCAGGTGTACCATCAGGAGCCCAGCTAAACGTTTAGAGATACAGGCATGGTTCCAAAACAAAAGTTGTTCAATATGATGGGCCGCTTCTTTTCACAAGGATATTGAGGATCTGGAGTACCTTATGTAGACCACCAGGTGTACCACCAGGAGCCGAGCTAAACTATTAGAGATACAGAAATGGTTTAAAACAAAAGTTGTTCAGTATGATGGGCTGCTTCTTTGCACAAGGACATTGAGGATCTGGAGTACCTTATGTAGACCACCAGGAGGTGTACCACCAGGAGCCCAGCTAAACTATTAGATATACAGAAATGGTTCCAAAACAAAAGTTGTTCAGTATGATAGGCCGCTTCTTTTCACAAGGACATTGAGGATCTGGAGTACCTTATGTAGACCACCCGGTGTACGATTAGGAGCCCACTTAAACTATTAGAGATACAGATATGGTTCCAAAACAAAAGTAGTTCAGTATGATGGGCCGCTTCTTTTCACAAGGACATTAAAGGATCTGGAGTACATTATGTAAACCATCAGGTGTACCATCAGGAGCCCAGCTAAACTATTAGAGATACAGGCATGGTTCCAAAACAAAAGTTGTTCAGTATGATAGGCCGCTTCTTTTCACAAGGACATTGAGGATCTGGAGTACCTTATGTAGACCACCAGGTGTACCATCAGGAGCCCACCTAAACCTGAACCTGTTTCTAAAAAAACTATCTAACGCGGACGAAGTCGCGGGTAAAAGCTAGTTATATATAATTTAAGTACCAAAAGTAGTTTCTCCCCAATGATCTCAAGCTGCGCGCACCCGAACATCATCGTGCAGAGGGCGACACTGTCCACGCCGCAGAAAAGGCAAGCGCTTATGTAAATAGCGATCATTTGGTAGAAGTAGCCTAGCTCGTAGTCCGGAGAGTGTTCCGGGTTCACCGGCATCCTGAAAATAAAAACAGGTTAAAGGAAGAGCCCTCAAAGATATCGTGGTCAATCATATCAGCGAATGAAGCGCATCTTAAAATTAAAATGCCGTTGAAAATTAAATAAATCAATTTTAAATACAATTAAATAAAAGTGCGTCCGGAAACCTAGCTAGACTTTAGTTTATATTTCGATGGAGGATCAAACGTTTCATCTACTATCCTATTTCAACCAGTAGATGGCGTTGTTAGTTTTTACAACCAATTATCCAAACTAAGACAGCCGATAATCACAATCAGAGAAGAATCATGCACCAATGTTAAATCTGCTCTGCGCTTGGACGGTTTGTTCGTCCAAGCCAGGGTTGGAAAAAAAATAATTTTTAAAAGATCAAAACATTGTGTTTTATTTCAAATAAAAAAAAACATGTTTTAAATCAAAGTTTAATTTAAATTTCAAAGTAATTGTTTAAAACTGTTTAAAACATGTTTTAAACAGTTTTGAAACATGATCATACTCAACAACAAAACATAACACAGGTAGGTACCATACCAAGCTAAGCTCACATAACATAAAATAAACATGAAACTCTTGTTTTGACGAAATTTTTTCTTCAAAATTCCGACATTTTATATTTACGTATTCACACGACTCAAGAGCTCACGACGAAATGCGGACAACTGAACTACTGCCGAACAAAACCATTCCAAAGGGAAACTCCCGCGTGTTGGTTTGGGGAATACCCGCGCAGTTACACAGGTCACTGCCCGCCCCGCGCGTTTGGTGAATCCCCGCGCTCTTATTTTATGGGTTGCAATACCGTGGTTGCTAAAAATCTATATTTTTTATAAAACTTGTGAATAAAAAGACCACTAAAACGTGTCTGTTTTTTTTTGATGTTTTAAACGTGTTTAAAACAAAACATGTTTTAATCTGTTTTAAACAAACGTGTTTTTTTAAGGTGTTTTAAACACTGTTTTAAACTTATGTTTTAAACGAATGTTTTAAACATTGCCAACCCTGTCCAAGGCTTTTTAGTTGTTCGAAACAGAATATTACTTATGAAAAGATGATAAATCTTTCTCTTACCATATTTTAAAAGGGAATATCCTCGGTCCACTGTTATCGAAGAGGGGTATAAGCGCCCAAAGCGAGCAGGTGGTATTCGCGCAGATTATAAAGAACAGGCATAAACGTCTGATTATTTTAGCCTGCAACTCCAGGCGACTGCAACATTTACATGAAAACTTTATGTGTAATAATCTAAATTTCTAACGTCTTACCCTCTTCCCTATCAGCTTGATTTTTACCTTCCAGGTAGTATACCTTTTGTGCCCTCCAGCTCACATGGTCCTATCGACCTCTGGGTCATCGCGACCACGTCAGACCCAAACAACGGCAAAGCAGTAAAATTACATTGTCCCCACAAATTACTTCACTATGCCTCTATGTTTCGCATTCCTCATTTTTCAGTGTTTACGAAAATTGGACTCACTCTTCTGTCATCTACACACACATATATATATCACGCCTGTATCCCTAGCGAGGTAGGCAGAGCATAAACAGTCGTAAAAAAACTGACATTTATGCCACGTCTGACAAATATTTGAGGGTTATTCAGAGGATTTTGTATCACCATAGTGACAGGTAGCAAGCTCATCGCCTAAACTTGCAATGCACTTGGAACTCGTGAGTTCCTTAGTCGCCTCTCCACACCCACAGGCAAGAAATGGAGTGATGCCACTCTAAGCCGACATCACAGGGCATTTTTGTCATCTGTCAACTAGAGCCTCAATACTCTCCATGAGTTTCTTTCAGTCGTTTAGATAACTTACCCCACATGAACCTTATTTCTGGGCCTAAAAATATCTTCCTCCATCAAACCAATCAAGATCTTCAGGTTCTTTTTATTCAACAAGAATACCGTAGTTTTATAACAGAGAGACGCCTGAGTAAACAGCAAGAAAGACGATTCTGATAACTCGTCCATATCTCCTAGAACTTTCGCTATGTACATGAATTCGAATAGTAGAAAGCTCCATTGTGTAGATAAAATAAATACGTTGTAAATCCAGTAGATACATAATTCGTGAGGCTGTAAGTTTTCGCTCGCCGGCCACACGCCGAAAACTTTGAGGATTTTTATCGGGCGACTCAGAAAAAGAGCAACATTTCTGTTTTCAAACATGTTTGTGAACAGATCGAGGTGTGAAACATATTGCCTTTATAGAGTAACTTGTTTATAATTACTACTTCCATACAGGGTGTCTTATGAGTACTTTAATCAACTAGCAATTTATTAACTAATTAAACAACGACTTGAAAAGGTGACGGACAATGGCTGGAAGAAGCATGCGGGAGATTGTGCTCTGTGGCTGTGGAGCATCCTGGAGCGGGGCAGGGCTACCCACCTACTTCAAGCAGTGGGCTGTAACAGGGTAATATGTCGACACCTCTCGTATTGTGAATTTTATCGTGGTCATTTATTTGAAATCATTGCGAGCACGAAAATCATCTTCCAGGTCCATTCAGAGGCAAGGCGACGCAACTTCAGCTGTATCTTTGCCATGTTTTGCCCTGCCCTTTCCAGGTTTTGTACTTTTCCTAATTATGTCGAAACTTCAAACTTCAGAACTTTTATTTCCACGTAGATTCGAGAATATGAGTGCGTGTTTCTTGTGCTGCGCTGGAATTTCAGACCTCCATGCCTCTTCATCATTGATGTAACCATCAAACTTATAGTAAGCTTTATAACATAATGCTTTCGTAAAACCGACTTAAATTTACTGATAAACTCAATGTTGCGTGTAAGCCAAAGGATTTTTCATGTTCTAATTCTCTCGTTGCTAATTTTTCTAAATTTTCCGAAAGACACCCTTTACATAATTTCACATAAACACTTTAACAAAACTTAGAACAATTAAACACTAATGCCTTTCGTTGACAAACTTTAATCCTTCAGGTGCGAATTAACCAACAAAATAATTGTTCACCTTCTACAAAACAACAAAATTATATATTTATACAGTTTCAGCGTAAACTGTTTTAAATTGTCGCAAACTACGTTAAAGTATGGGTTATTGAATGTTATTATGTTGTTGGTAAAAACAATAGGATGGATGGTAGGAAACGGAGTGAAATAAAGGGTTGTTGATTAAGGGCCTGCCTCGAACTTTTAAACGTACCTTTCCCACTTATGGCAAATCCTGTGTGTGAAAACAGAGCGGAATCGCCATGTTTAGACGATATTTCACTCTTTTGTTTTTTTTTGCCAAATAAGCATGTAATCAAAATCCTATACGACAAGAAATGTACAAGACGTATCATCTTCGCAAAAAATATGAGTTATGTACATAAGATTGCTATACACTACGGAAAAAAGTGTAAAAATAGACCAAACTTTGAAAAATATAAAATAAAAAACTTTTTTTTTTTTTTTATTAATGATGGGTTTGCTCTTGACTCTAGTCTAGGTCATAGGACAGAGACAGAGTCTAAGATGGAGCGAGCTCACCCAGAAGAAGCCTGTTCACTCTTACTTTGAAGAGATTAGGGTTGTATGCGTTTGGAAACACAGACGCAGGTAGTGAGTTCCACTCTTTAGCAGTGCGCATTATAAATAATTACTGGAAGCGCTTAGTCCGAATTGGAATTTATAGAGCAAACTTTCTTTTATCGTGTTTTCCTTTGACAAAAATCTAGATAATATCATGAAAAATCATTATACATAAAAATAAGGTATTTATCGTATTCATCAACGAAATTGCCTGCATTCCCAAATACCCTTTTTTCTCATGCGCAGGTACCATCGTCAAATAGCATCGTCACGTGATGCATCAACATCATCACGAATACCGAAACTCACAATAAACTCATTACTATCTTCACAACAACACAATGATACACCTACGCCGACCGAAAAGCTCGAAAAAAAGCTTCAAAATAATACGTCTACCCCTCAAACAAGCGGAAGCAATACTCAGCAAATAAAGCAATTCCACGTTGGAGTACCAAGACTTGATACCTCGAAAATGGTACTCAACGAAACCATTCACACCGGGAACCATGAGACACATCTACCTGAAGACCAAAACCGAAACCTGCGACCAAAACCGAATCTTGAAAAACAATCATTAGAGCCTACTGAAGACCACGAGCCGAGATCGAGTCCTGAAAAATACATATTAAACCCTTCTTTAAACAATTCAATGCCGTTAAATGAAAGTGCCAATTCAAGCCAAAGCATTCTGGGTGATACTTTAGTCGAAAACCCTTCAGTGAATAATGATAGACTAACAACGGCTTCAATCACTTTAAATGAATTTAGCCAGCTACTAGACAAGAAATTTTCTGTTTTTCGACAATCTTTTGAGTACGAAATGTTGGATAAGATACAAAAAAACATGATTTATTTTAAAGAAATCTCAGAGTCCCTTGAAAACAAATTATCATCAACACTAACTCAACTTAAACAAGAATTTGCTATTCAAATAGGAAATCTGAAGTCGGTACAAGATAATATCACAAAAAATACGGAAGACATAAAAATGTTAGACAGAAAAATACAAAATATAGAAAACCAAATAAAAGAAATCCAAATAACGAACGAAAGTATTGATTCACTAACAAAATGTAAAGCAGAATCAACATTTGCGTCGAAGTGCCCAAATAATGAATGCTGTGATAGCAAGAAGTTTGTCCTATATGGCCTTATTGAGAATCAACAAGAAGACGTATGTACAATCAACGATAAGTTAATTAACATTTTCTACGATATACTAAATGTGGATTTGACAGGGTACATAGAAGATATTTCACGGATCGGCAAGAAGGGCTACCGTCGACCTTTAATAATAGAACTTATCAGCAAGAGAATGACGAAGTACATACTAGAAAATGCAAGTTATTTTAAAAATTCAGGGATGCACATCTCCGAATATTTAGACGAAAGCGGGCGAAATGACAGAAAGAAACTTCGAGAATTTCTAAGTGAAGCAAGAAAACAAGGAAAGCATGCAACAATTCGCAATAATAAGCTTTTTATAAATGGAAAGTTATTTTCTAATAATGATGCAGAGTCTGCTCAATTTGGTGATGTTGCTGATACTTCATACGCTGCAGCATTAAGCCAAGAAAACATTAAATCACGTAAGCAAAATAATAACACCAATCCAGAAAGAAACCCACACTCATCTATACAAGGAGGAGAAGGATCGAAACTTAACCAAAAGACATTTCGTTCCTAATTTAAACATATTATTTCAAAATGTACAATGTATAACGAATAAATTTCACATATTAGAAGACCTTACAGATAGCCAACAGGAATTACAAGCCTTATGCCTCACTGAAACTTGGATCACTGCATCAAAAATAGATATTCTGAAATTAGATGGTTTTGTTGTTGCAGCATCGTATTGTAGAAGAAATTATGAGAAGGGTGGAACTTGTATATTTTTAAAAAACGGTATAGACTACTTAGAATTGAGTGATATAGCTAACTTGTCAGTAGAATTTATATTTGAAACGTGTGCAGTAGAAATACCTTCATTGAATTTACTACTCGTAACAGTATATTGGCCAAATAGTACGAGAGAACCTGATATATTTTTTGATTCTCTAGACAAACTTTTAAATTTGCTAATTGCTAAGTATAGTAAAAAAAACATAATTTTGGGAGGAGATTTAAATGTTGATGTCCTGACACAATGTCCACTTTCTACAAAACTACTAAACGTTAGCAAAAGTTTTAACTTCCAACAGAATATTTCTGAACCTACGAGAATTACTGAAACAACGTCAAAATGCCTGGACGTTATATTTACGAATTTTGATAGATCGTCCTTCTCAACATCAGTTCACGAATACGGAATATCTGACCACAAAGGAACCGTGATCATATTGCATACTAAATCCAATACAAAAAAAAGTTACAACACAACAAAGCGTATATTTAATGAAAACAACATCATCAAATTCAAAAGTGAACTGCAAAACCTTGACTGGAATAATATTATTTCACAAGATAATAATATTTAATCGAGCTATACCTATTGTAAACTTTAAAATTAAACAAAACAAATGTAAAAAAACCTGGCTGACACGAGGCATACGAACCGCATGCAAACATAAGCGTGAGCTTAAAATATTTATATCACAATTTCAAGACCCCATTTTAAAAGATTACTATAAACGATATGAAAAAGAACTTAAAAAAACAGTAGTTACGTCAAGAAGAATTCAATGCATTAAAAGAATAAAAACGTCAAAAAATATTATAAAAACTACTTGGCAGATTATAAAAGAAAACACAAATAAATTAAGTTCTAAACAAATAAAAAACATACAAATTAAACTTCAAGATAAACTTATAAAAGACCCTCAGGAAGTAGCAGAAGCTTTGAATAAATATTTCGCAACTATAGGATCAAACAATACAACTCACTGTCCCCAAGGTAAACCTATCACAAATTTCAGCGAAAAGACAATGTATCTAACTCCAGTAACTACAATTGAAATCAATAATATTCTAAATAAACTAAAACCTAAAAAAAGTTACGGATTTGATGACATCCCACCATTTCTTATTAAACGCTGTGCAAATGAATTGACATTCCCCCTATCGATGCTTATCAACCAATCGTTTATTGAAGGAACCTTCCCAAATTTATTAAAGATAGCTGTAATTAAACCTATTCCAAAAAAAGGTGATCTAAGCAACCCAAGTCAATACAGACCTATTGCAATGTTGTCGAGTTTTTCCAAAGTTTATGAGACTGCAATGGCGAACCGAATTAACTCTTTCTGTGAAAAATTTGATTTATTGGATCAGAATCAATACGGATTTCGCAAACTTCGCTCCACGACCCTCGCAGTGTACGCTTTCATGCAGCAAGTACTAGAAATAATCAACGATAAAAAGTATGCGGTAGGGGTACTGTTAGATATGAGTAAAGCATACGACAGAGTCTCACATAAGATACTTTTAGATAAACTGTATGGAATAGGTATACGGGGTATTGCATTACAATGGTTACAATCTTACTTAAAGAATCGCGAACAGTTTGTTGAAATAGACAATTATGATTCTCAAGCAGGATCATTACACAAAGTTAGATCAGGAAAAGCCTATTTGACCCATTCAATCCCACAAGGTAGTGTACTGGGTTGCTTGTTATTTCTAATATATATCAATGATTTACCGAAATTAAATTATAGTCATAACTTAAAATGTACATTATATGCGGATGATATTTCAATAGTATTACCAATTAGTGATGATAAATATCTTAACAATGCTTTAACATATAATTTACAGTTAATAGACGATTGGCTTAAGCACCATAATCTCGAGATAAATTTTTCAAAAACTAATATAATACACTTTAAACCGCATCAAAAAATCTCGTTGCCTATCAATTTTAACTACAATAATACCCAAATTGAATGTGTTAGTAACTGTAAACTTTTAGGCATACAAATCGATACGAATGTAACTTGGAAAGTACATGTAGAAACCATTGCAGGAAAACTGAGTAGATTCACCTATGCATTGTACGAATTGAAAAAAACATCAGACCTTAATACTGCAATGAGTGCCTATTATGCATACGCACATGCCTGGTTACAGTATGGCATCATCTTATGGGGCAATTGTACAGATACAATTAATCTTCTTACTCTACAAAAGAAGTGCGTACGCATAATAGTTAACATCAAGCAGACGGAAAGTTGCAGGCCTCACTTCAAAGAACTTAAAATACTCACTCTAACGTCACTGTATATATTAGAAATTTCTAAATTCGTTCGACAGAATTTTCATCTTTTTACCCAGGCAAAGGACACATACACACAACCCAGGAATTTACGAAATAAAAATAAATTAGCATTACCGATACTAAATTTAGAAATGTATAAAAAAAGTACATATGTCATGGGCATAAAAATATATAATAAACTACCTAAAGATATTGTTACAGAACAAACATATTCAAAATTTGCAATTAGTTTAAAAACATATTTAATTCAGAAATGTTACTATACGTTACAAGAATTTTTTGAAGAACATTGTTGAAAGACGTTGATAAGGAAGTTCCTTTTAGCTTAACAATAATTATATTATAAAATATAATATATGAAAAATAATTTTCTAAGAATTTAATGTTATGTTAGTATAGAATAAGTTATTTAGTATTAATTATTTTGTCTTTGCAGTGCCCTTACAGGGTTTCATATGTGAAACTTTTTTTTCCTTATTTAGGTACCACCTGTAAAAACCATGTGAAAGCAATAAAGAATTATGATATGATATGATATGATATACCTAAGCAAATAAAGTATTCATATTAAGAAATGAAACCCCCCTTTCAACTATACCTTTATTTTAAAATTTGTTACTATATTGCGTATGTTCTACATATCTACTCTTAGACCTTTAGTTGATGGATCTGTGAACTCTACCATTGCAGGTAGGGAATACTTAAAGTCATATTCGAACAACTAACTGTTCTGACTACATGAGACTAGAGATACCTACCTACCTACTTGTTGTATTTAAGGGCGGAGCGGGACGCGAGTGACAAGGCCGGTAGCTAGTTGCACACTGGTTTATTGGTATAAGTATACCTACATAACAATTCTCCCTTCTTAAATTTTATCCCATAATCCTTTTCCCCACACAATATTATGAGTATTAGTGCAGCTTTCAATGTTTTCTAAATTCTTCTCATTTCGTCTGTTTCAAAACCGCGAAGTAGGAATAGGACATGCGCAGAATCTGAAAGCCAAAACACAAACGTCAGGAATAAACAGCCAACATAGCTGTTCCAATCTGCTCCAGGACTAAAGAAGGATTCGTACTTCTTGAAGAGCTTCGTCATACGTCCTACTGAAAAAAGGTCCTACTTGGTCCAACGAACTATTTTAAAATCTTGTATATCCAGTAAGCTTACCGCAACAAACGTCTGCCGGGACAGCGGTATGTAGTGTCCGGCTCGAAGGACCATCGGGCGGTTGACGCGCATCAGTACGAACGCTAGAGCGCGCTTGAACCGAATGTCCTGCTCGTACCAACTGCATTTGTATAGCACTCGGTGGAAATCTTCGCTCTGAAATAAATTGATTGACTGTTGATAATATTCCGCAAAAGAATTCCTATTATGGGTGGATGTCCATAAACCGTAACGTAATTGGTCGCCTCTGATATTCAAACAAACTTTAAGAGGCCGTACATGAAATTGCGCTGGGCGAAAGTAGGTTATTAGCATTAGAACGCGTCATCGTGCAGCCGAGCGGCGGCGATATGCAGACCCAGCGGCGGACGGCAGCGTATAGTTCGATCAATCAGTTTTGATCCTATTTATAGTTTTTGTGGCAATTGTATGAAAAAGTTTAAAATTATTGCGTACCTACTAAGAATTTTGGGATTTGTGGAATGTTATCGAAACTAATTAATTACCGACTACTATTCAGGGGTGTGCCCATGTACCAGCATCTTTTTTTCGCTTAACAGCGCCGAATTTATATTTATTGCCTACTAGCTTTTACCCGCGACTTCGTCCGCGTTAGATAGTTTTTTTTGGCAGAAGTTCTAAAGTAGGTACCTATGTGTATCCATAGTAAGTGTGACAGTGATATTAGAACAGTTGTTATCTCTACTGTTTAGAGATAACTTGCTTGCTTCTGTTGTTACCTAAAGGGACAATTCAAGATTTGCTATCCGGCCTGAGAGACCAATATTTATAAAAATTGAATATAAAAGTCAGTAGATAACAGAGTACTTACTCCAGGGGTGCCGATTTGAGAACACTTAAATGGTCAGCATAAGTAGATAAGACAGATAAAAAGGTATTTTAAGTTACTGTAATACATTTTTATATACCACATTTTTTGTTTTTCTGTATTTTGCGAAAACAAAGATTTTGTGGGTTTGACACTCGTGAGTCTGCCCTCACGTGTATGCCCGTTCGGGTAGCCGCACCCTGTCGCGCCCTCCCCCTCCGCCCCGCATCGCCGCCAAAGCGCGCGCGCCGCGCCGCGCCGGATCGGCCGGTGCGCGCGGCCGCGATCATAAGACCGGGCATTATTTGTTTAGTTGCTGTGTATTTTCAATACATATCCATAACGCATGCGTATGTCAGACGAAAGGAAATCGCGAATTTCTATTTTACTCCCTTACACTTACAAAATACGCCGCATCGGACGTCAAATGTGATCCCCGACTTAACGTGTTATGTGGATGATACTTTTCAGTTCAGAACATGGTAACGTATCACCTAAGTAGATATGCCTAATTACAATGAAGGTAGTGCATACGATGCAAACGGCGGCGGCACAGCGGTATTTTTCAGTAATGATAAAAAATCCTCGGTAAAAGTAGGCAATGTCCTTTCTCAAGTTATTCCCATCATACTGAACATATTTTGTTTTGGAACCATTTCTGTATCTCCAATAGTTTAGGTGGGCTCCTGATGGTAGACTTGGTGGTCTACATAAGGTACTCCAGATCCTCAAATGTTCTTGTAAAAAGAAGCGGCCCATCATACTGAACAACTTTTGTTTTAGGACCATGCCTGTATCTCTAATAGTTTAGCTTGGCTCCTGATGGTACACCTGGTGGTCTACATCTATACTCCAGACCCTCGAATGGTGATAATAAATAGCCTATGTCCGTTCTCGGTATGCTAGCAATCTCTGTGCCAAGTTTCATGAAGATCGTTTCAGCGGTTTGGCCGTGAAAGCGTAGCAGACAGACAGACAGACCGAGTTACTTTCGCATTTATAATATTAGTGTGGATAGTGTGGATAGTTAAATCTGTAATGTATCATTATAGTCCGTTAAAATGGCCATTTATTTGCAAAATCCCGAAATTTCAAGTTATTTGTACTCTAATAGGAAGTAAAATCACAATATCTAGTTCAATTAATTTAATCAATCATAAATCAATACCGCACTGAAAAAAATACTTACAGGATCAAAAAGTATCGGTCGCACTATAATTCCGCCTGTGACGCGTGATCTACTGTCTTCGTAATTTTGTATGTGTGCGTGAGTGTGACGCAGCAGGATACACGTCCTTCTCCCAAGAGCGCGGCGCGCGGTCTGCCGAAACAGCATTTGCGCTCCCGTATATAATTGATAATTCCGGAGAACTTTAAAATATTCGATAAATTTCATAAAATACATATTTGCAATTTTTTTTATAGCTAATGTGTTAGCATGAATCTATTTTTCAATGTGTAAATAGATTTTTTTAAAAACGTGTTGTATTGTACTAGAAATCCGACGCTGTATACGTTTAAAATTTCTTCAAAGTAGGGCCATTTTACTGCAGTTTTTCTTTGAATTTTTGAATTAAATTACTAAAAACTCCTCGGCCAATTTTTAGCACTTTTCAATGTCTTTATTGCTGTATACTTTATAAACCACTCCATATTTTAAAATTCATGTAAACAATAATGATACTAACGTCACGCATCGAAAACAATTAAAACACGTCTCAGGTTATTAACTATTAAACAAACTGAACAATCAAAATCAATAATTTGTCTGGGCCAATTTTTAGATATTGAATTAATCTTCAATAAAACATATCATAACACATTGTTACTTATTCTGTTTTTTTAAACGAGGTCCTACAGAATTGAAGAAACAAGACAAAATTACTCAAAACTATGTACGGCCTCTTAAATAATAATCGAGGTGTCTAGAGGGTTTGGATGAAAATCCGAACTTATATTTGAGGAACCTTAAGAGATAGGCAAAGAAATGAGCCCAAAAATCCAGCATACCCGATCTGATTCCATGCCACATCGGTACCAGTGTAAGCCGAAAAAGTACCAACCTGATACCAAAACATAAACTTAGAACAGCAAGAGTTATATAAGCAAATAGGTATCTGATGACAGCACTTAATACTTTTTGTTACACGTAGTATAATTTAAACTTACGGTGGCCGTGAGCTCATGTCCGCACCAGCAGCAGACATATAGCATGCTGATCATCACCGAGAGATACGTCAGTATCGAGAAGAACTGCATGCTCTTCCAGTCAACCTAAGAAAGATTGGCTACAATAAACAATAGCTACGTCAAATGTTGTAAGTTCTCATGACATTGACAGATTGTGTTGGGGTGCCTGGCAACTTGTAATTAAAAACACGACTGCTTTCTGAGATAAAGCCTAGCCTATGACACTCGGGATAATGTAAGGATTCTTCCGATACAATTTCCATTCGAATCTGTTCAGTGGTTCAAGAGTTGCAGCACTTTTAAGAATCGCATATAACTTACATAGATACCTACATGAACAATAAAAACATTACACTCCTTTTTTGGTTGGGCAGTCGTGTTAAAACATTACACAGAAAACGGTATTATGTTTACTGTATTTTTTTTATTTGGTGTAAAACTTTTCACAACAAACGATCTTTTTTTTCAAACCTGTACCTGTACAAGCTTACCACAAGAATCCTCAGAGCCGACATACATATAAGCCCCACGCTGCCAGTCAGTTGGAACACCAGGTACGTATGATACGCCTTCTCCACCAATTTTGTGAACCTGATAGATAAAAGACAAGTGGGCTGTAGAAGAAAGAACCGAAAGAAGTGGAAAGAGTCGAACCAATGACCAAGGATTAATTTATATTACAATTTTAGATGAGGGGCTGGTAACTGACACTACAGCGATACACAAATTCTGAAGTATCTGTGACGTAATCAAAAAGAGCGTTGCTCTGCCTACCCCCGCCAAGTATGTAGGGTGAAATTTAACTAGTGACCAATACTGAAAACAAAAACCGGTCTGGTGATAAGGAATAACAAGGAACATAGGTCGAAATACGACCGACATATTTTGAGCTTCCGTAGCAACCCAAATCAGCAGGTCGGCATTTTTTATGGAGGTCCAAATTATTTTTTCATACTTATTTCCACCTATGTTGCTTGGGGAAAGTTTTTCACCCTATAAATCCTTCATGCTCCCCCCAAGCTATAGGCGTAATTTTGTGTCCATTTTGTAAGTACTTACGAAATAACTGCTTGATGTTGTACGATGCATTCGACTAGTTTCTTATAGTTGTCATCTTGGACATTCTTAACATCCTTACGGGCTATATCTTTGCTCAGAGGAGATTTTATCTAAAAACGGAAATAGCTGTGATTTTTACCGGAAGATATTAAAAACTAGAGTACCACCGTACCACGTGTCAAATCCATACTAAAAGAGAAGGAAGGAAAACGGACCCTCTACCATAGTATATCACGAAGCTGACAGCTGTTAAATATGACTTATTGGAACGGCGGTACTTTAGGTAATTAAAAATCTTTGAGTAATATTCAGCAGGGACGAGAACTCGTATGATGGAACTGTCTCTGGTTTTGCAGACACTATGACGTATTTCTATTAGGCAAGCCTATACATGTAAATCAACCGATTTAAAGCCAAATTTAGAGGTTTTAAACCTGAAACCAATCCTTTTTAACCGTTTTAAACACACCTGCAAAAATAAAATCTTTACAGTTCATTAAAGCCACTTTTTTATTATTGATGGGTTTGCTCTTGAGTCAAATACCTATGCAAATCTTTTTCAACCGTTGAAATACAGTGACGCGTGCCAGCACTTGTAGGTATTTTTAGTTTTCAACAGTTTGGTTGAAGTTTTAAACCGGCCTTACATGTATGGCGCCGAAACACGGAAAACCATCTTTCTTTTCGGACAATCAGATGGCACAAGCCTTATGTTTCTATATTTTCATATATAAGAACATCCAGACATTATCAGGCTTACCTTCATAATCTTATCCTTGACGATATCAATCTGGGCGCACCCGAAGATCACCATGGAGAGCGCGACGCTGTCCACACCAAAGTACATGTAGGCGCTCATGCAGATGGTCATCAACTGGAACGCGTACCCTACGTGGTAGTGGGGTGACTGCTCCGGCCTTACTGGCATCCTGGTACATCAGATATAGAAACATCGAGTTGAGTCTTCATTCTCAAAATTACAAAGCTCCAAATGCTTTTAAAACTGACTGACTACATCTAACAAAAAGGGTAAATCAGTCCGGAAAACGATCAAAGTACCCGCTTTCTTTTGATTTGAAACTGAACAACTTTTTCCCATAGAACATAGGACGTTTTTTTTTGTAAATATTTTACTTCCCAATCGACTAAAGCGATTTATATGCCGTGTGATGCCGGCTAAGAATAGCATCACCCCATTTCTTTCGCTTGGGAGTCGTAAGAGGCGACTAAGGGACTCGAGGGTGTGCTTCCCAATCGACTAAAGCGATTTATATGCCGTGTGTTGCCGGCTTAGAATAGCATCATCCCATTTCTTTCGCTTGGGAGTCGTAAGAGGCGACTAAGGGACTCGAGGGTGTGCTTCCCAATCGACTAAAGCGATTTATATGCCGTGTGATGCCGGCTTAGAATAGCATCACCCCATTTCTTTCGCTTGGGAGTCGTAAGAGGCGACTAAGGGACTCGAGGGTGTGCTTCCCAATCGACTAAAGCGATTTATATGCCGTGTGTTGCCGGCTTAGAATAGCATCATCCCATTTCTTTCGCTTGGGAGTCGTAAGAGGCGAC
Source organism: Tuta absoluta (assembly GCA_027580185.1). Lineage (NCBI taxonomy): Eukaryota > Metazoa > Arthropoda > Insecta > Lepidoptera > Gelechiidae > Tuta > Tuta absoluta. The sequence goes on along the minus strand of JAQAHW010000029.1, from coordinate 3,234,901 downwards.
TAAGGGACTCGAGGGTGTGCTTCCCAATCGACTAAAGCGATTTATATGCCGTGTGATGCCGGCTTAGAATAGCATCACCCCATTTCTTTCGCTTGGGAGTTGTAAGAGGCGACTAAGGGACTCGAGGGTGTGTATTGCTATTATAGGCGATGGGCTGACAACCTGTCACTATGGCGATACACAATTTTCTGAATGACCCTCAAACGTGGCGTAAATATGCGTTTTTTGCGGCCGCTTACGCTCTGCCTACCCCGCAAGGGATTATAGGCGTGATGTGTGTGTATGTTGAAAGGTAATTTAACCAAGTTCCAGTCAATGAGTGGGTCTAGCGATATAGTCAAGTTGAGAGGACCTAACTGAATCAAAATGCAAGTATTAGCGCAGCAGAGAACAGACCTACGCCTTGTAGTGAGTAGACATAGAACAATAATAATTTAGTTACCACATATCGAATGGAAATTTGCGACTGCCGGCATCATCAAAGAGTGGTTTAAGCGCCCACAATCCGCAAGTAGTCTGAGAGCTCACCATGAAGGCCAGGAGGAGCCTCTTGATCCGAGCAGCCTGATACTTCAGGATTCTGGAAGTTATGCGTGTTGGTTTGGTGTAGCGGTAGGAGACCCTTTTTAATTAGTATAAAGTAAAAATTAAAGATGGTGGCGGAGAGATGATGAGGCCAGTAGGTCGAGTGACGATTGTGAGGAAAAGGGTAGCTACCCGCCTGGTCGGGTGTTTTGATGTGATCAACCAGAAATGTTTAGAAGTTGTATATATCGGCAGACTTCGATACTGCGTTTCAGGACTTGTGGGAATGTGGAGCGCATGCGCGCCACTAGATAAAGCTTGATTTGCTCGCAATAGGTGTTATGTTGGTGTCAAGGTGTCTCACTAATTCAACGTGAATTTAACGAGTAGCACAAGCATTGGACGGTAAAATGTACAAATTTCCAAATACGACACCGAGTGACTTACTTACTTCTCATGTGCCAAAGCCTGTGGTTTGAAGGTGTCTCCATTCATGCGACTGAGCAAGTCACGCAGCATGCCCATGTTAACCTGGAAATAGGGATTGCGAACCGGATTGATTCTCGATCCAACCGGATTTTATCGGATATATTTTTATTGTGCATTTACAATACAATAATTTTTGTTTTAAATGTAGTTCACAAAGGTGAGATGAGATAATCTTTGTAAAGCTAAGTATGAAATTAATACGTGCGGGGGATAGTATTGCACAGAAAGTAAAAGCAAAGAGTACAAGATTATTAATAATAATTTGATAATCCTACAGTACTAATATTATACATGCGAAAGTTTGGTTATTTGTTTTTTGTTTGTTTGTTACTTCTTCACGCAAAAACTGCTTAACCGATTGTAATAAAATTTGGCTCACATATAGAAGGTTTAAAGTAAATTAACACATAGGGTCGTTTTTATCACCACTCGAGAGTCTGAAGTATGCGGGCAACGCCGCGGGTAACAGCTAGTAGTAAATAAACAATCATTGACGTCGATCCAGCCGGACAGGACCGAATTAGCACTATAGAACTTAACCTACTTGATTTATAGTTATAAGGTTTAATATAACTAAATTAATAACAAAACAGTATGTTTCGAATGTTTTCATGCCGATTATTGGCAAACCGAAATCGAAATATTAAAATACGACACAATTAATAAAATCAGTGCGTTTTGCTTACCATCTGGCCAAAAAAATTTTTGGCCAGATGGTATTGCTTTTCGGCCCTACGTGGACTTTAGACGCAAAGCTACTGGCACACCGAGAAATAGTGGTATTAATAATTAATTATAATGACTAGTAAATTAATAAGTTTTAATTGCAAAAATGTTGTCCGATCAGTAGACCAAATACGAGACCTGTGCTCATCAGCGGACATTGTATGCCTACAAGAAATTTGGCTACTGCCTCACGATATTCCGTACCTTGGGAGTATAAGTAGCGAATTCAGCTGTACAGGAAAATCGCCTATGGACACTTCAGCAGGAATGATACGTGGGAGACCGTATGGAGGAGTTGCCATCCTATGGAGAAAGTCATCATTCCCGGCAGTGTCGGTGATAACGTGTGATAGTGATCGGTTGGCAGCTATTAAAATCTGTTTGCAGGACCGCTCTTTATTAATGTTTTCTGTGTATATGCCTACCGATAAGAGCGCTAATTTGATGGAGTTTACCGAGTGCTTAAGTGAAATAAATGCTGTAGTTGAAGGTAATGATGTAGAATCCGTGTACATCCTCGGAGATTTCAACGCACATCCTGGTGAGCCATTTTTTGTTGAATTACAAAACTTTTGTGCCGAGCAACAGTGGAAGTGTGTTGATTATGACTCTTTATCGCAAGAAACTTTTACGTACGTTAGTGACGCGCACGGCTCTCAGCGCTGGCTGGACCATTGCGTGTGTACCAGTGCTGCTGCGCAATCGATACTTAGTACGTCTGTACTCTACGGTACCTATTGGTCTGATCACCTTCCCCTTGTCATTGAGTGTGATTTGAACGTAATAAAGTGTAAGAATATTCATGCGGGTATCTCGTACAATAAAGTAAAATGGGGTGAACGGGATCCGTCGCAAATTGATAGATATTTGGATATTTGTAATGCTAAGTATACTGAATTTGAATTTGACACTGATTTTAACAATTGTTGTGATAGTATGTGCTGTAGCTTAAATCATCGGTTATTGTTAGATAATATATATAAGAAAATTATTTCAATACTTACGGAAGCAGCAGAACAGACCTACACTATAAGAAATGTTAAAAAAGGTAAACATATAGCTGGGTGGAATAAACATGTGTATGATGCACATGTCAGGGCTCGTGCTTGTTATGAAGCTTGGCTACTGTATGGAAAACCAACGAAGGGTGTTATTTATACTTCGATGTGTGAATCACGGCGGGTCTTTAGGTCAAAACTTAGGTGGTGCCAGAATAATCAACAGCAATTAAAGATGGATATAATTGCTGAACACCACTCTAAAAAACAATTCACAAAATTTTGGAAAAGAACAAATGACCTTAATCACAAAACTTCCCTACCAGTGAGTGTGGCTGGGGTGTGTGAGCCCCATAATATTGCGGAGACCTTTAGGAAGCACTTTCACGTGGAACCTGTGGCTAACGCTCAGGAAGCAGGTGGTTTCGGTGCTGAGACTCATCGTCCTAATCGCAGTGTTAAATTTACTGATAAAGATGTAGCTAAGATAATCAAAGGGATGGTAAGAGGAAAGTCGCCTGGTAATGATGGTCTTAGTATTGAACACCTGAAATATGCAGGAGAGCACTTACCTAAGATACTTGCCATGTTTTTCAACCTCTGCGTTGGTCACTCGTATCTACCCAAAGATCTTATTGATACAACGGTCGTACCCATAGTTAAAAACAAAACAGGGGATGCCTCCGATGTAACAAATTACAGGCCTATTTCCCTTGCTAATATATTGGCAAAAGTGCTGGACAGCCTTCTGGACATGCAATTGTGTTTACACATTAGACTCAATGATGCTCAGTTTGGATTTAGACCAACATTGTCAACTGAAAGTGCCATACTATGTTTAAAACAGACTGTACAGTACTATACCAATAGAAAAACCCCAGTTTATGCGTGTTTTCTCGATCTATCAAAAGCATTTGATCTCGTGTCTTACAACGTACTTTGGCAAAAATTAAAAACAGCAACTGACTTGCCTGACGAGATAACTGCCCTTTTCAAATATTGGTATGATCATCAGACGAACCGCGTAAGGTGGGGTGGATCACTGTCCGAGGAGTATCGGTTGAAGTGTGGGGTGAGACAGGGTGGCCTGACATCACCCAAGCTCTTCAACCTATATGTTGATGGGCTTATCGAGGAGCTCAGTAACACTAAAGTTGGGTGTCATATTGATGGAAAGTGCATCAACAACATTAGTTATGCGGATGACATGGTGTTACTGAGCCCCTCGTTGCCTGCACTCCGCAAGCTTCTTGCCATCTGCGAGTCTTATGCGGCTGCCCATGGACTCAGATACAATACCAAGAAGAGTGAGTTCATGATCTTCAAGGCAGGAAACAAATCATATCCTGACATGCCTGTCATTCTTTATGGTACACCACTTACCAAAGTGAGTAAATTCAAATATTTGGGTCATTGGGTGGCTGATGACCTCAAGGACGGTGAGGATATTGAAAGGGAACGAAGGTCGCTGGCTGTCCGTGGCAATATGTTGGCTCGTAGATTTGCACGTTGCTCAGAAGATGTCAAAATTACGCTTTTTAAGGCGTATTGTCAATCGCTATACACGTGTACACTGTGGCTCAGCTTTACGCAGCGGACATACAGCGATCTTCGCGTCCAATATAACAACGCCTTTAGGATGTTGTTGGGCCTGCCGAGATTTTGTAGCGCATCCGGTATGTTTGCGGAAGCGCAATGTAACGGATTTGACGCGGTCGTGCGAAAACGGTGCGCCTCAATGATGAATAGATTACGGAACAGTACCAACAGCATCCTACAGGTGTTATCCTCGCGGTGGGACAGCCCCTTTGTGCGGAGGTGGATGCTCCTTCATAGCACGGGGGAGAAGCTGCTTCCGTAAGTACATACCTAGTTTTTAAGTTATGGACATAACATTTTCAATTTAATTTAACTTTAACTGTAATGGCAAAATTTAATTTAATTTTATTTTATTTTAATTTATTAAATTAATTCATTTAATTTATAATTTTATTTCTAAATTTCGAATATTAAATTATTTTCTGACAAGTATTGACATAACATTAAATTGAAAATTTCTAGTCCACATCTTCTTCTTCTTCTTAGTTTCTAATTCCTAAATTTTATTATATTATTTTTATACTAATGACTTTCTAAAAATTGTAAATTGTAAATTGTTAACTAACAAAGTATTGGCTACATAATTGCCTGAAATAAAATATTTTAATTTAATAATAATTTAATAATTAGCGCAAGGAGTGAACGGGTAATTATTATAGAATGAAGAATTTATCACTATCATCATTTATATTGTCGAATCCGGTAAGGGGCAAAAAGGCACCGGATCCTTGGGACCCCCGGAGCTGCCGGACCGGTTTGCAATCCCTACCTGAAAAACGGTCACCTTGAAGCACAAGCAGGCCTGAGTGAACAGCAGGTACGAAGCTTGCGACACCGCCTCTAGATCTCCCCATACCTGAGAGATGAAGATAATTTTATAAATATGTATTATCTGGGCACAAGCAATAAAATTGTTAATCAAATACTTACCGACTTCATTTTTCAAGAGAAAGCACTTAAATACTAAAAATATTTTAAGAGGTTAACCAGCCCATAAAACTGAACAAATTTCCCCAAATAGCATAGGTCTAAATATGAATTTAAAAAAAATACTTCACATACAAATTGACCCGGTAGGCTGGATTGTTTTGTATTAGAGATCCAAATTGTTCTTCATATTTCGACCTATGTTTCTTAGGGAAAGTTGTTCAGTATCATGGGCTAGTTCACCCTTAAAATATTTGCAGATTTTTATCACATTAATATCTACCCACCTTAATTAACAACTACTTACAACAAAATAGTGCCTACGTTTTATTCGGGCTCACATTACCTGTATAATGTAAATTATCTGAAACAGCAAAAACATGTACTGAAGAGACATCATAAAGATTCTATAAACTTTATGAATTATTGTTTCATCATCTGCAGGCACCCAAACGCCTAGAAATTGCATCACAAATTTCGCTCTATTCAAATACAAATCTTCAACATTTAGAAGCGGCATTCTCTTGGCTATTCCTAGTAGTAAATGTACTAACAACTTCTTGTTGGTATATAAACTGCTTATTTAGACCTTATTATGTAATTTGGTGATATAATGGGGCAATATACGTAATTTCTGTCAATAAGGTGGGTGGGTACTTAGCAAATTAGCATGTGGCTGTTGTGGATCGTTTATTATAATAATATAATGGAAGAAATTATCGTATAATTGGTTGTTTTGTGCGATTTAGAATAATGAGCGCGTAGGCAAAATAACTAATTTAAAAACTTTTTATTCTACCCTTTGTTTTGTACACAAACTACTTAGTCAACGTTTTATTTTATTAAACTATCGTATACCTACCTGATCCACGCCGCTGGTACCGCCCAAACATTGGCACAAATGGAGGATAGGTTTTGGGATAGCTGCATATTTGGACACTAGCAGCCCGCCCAGCGGTTTCACCCGCCGCTAACAATTTCCCCCCGTGTGCATTTCCCTGGCATGGTCACCATGGAAAACCATAACTTTGAGTATGCAGAATAATTGTCGATTAATTGTCGAAATTTGTCGGACAAAAACCAGAATTTGTCGGGACACCGTTTAGAAGATATAACGCATTGAAAGTGACCGTGCTGGAGAAACGTTTCTACAGCACGGTCACCGCTGGATCTTGATAACCAGACCACTTACCAAGGATCCGATTATTACAAATAAATGTCGTTTAATTGTCGACCCCACATGCAAAAAATCAGAATGATCCGATGCGCCTTTCAAAAGATATAAGCTGGTTCTGGTGACCGTGCTAGAGAAATGCATTTCTCTGGCACGGTCACCGCTGGATCTCGATAACCATGGCATGTAGCGAGGATCTGATTATTGCAAATAAATGTCGTTTAATTGTCGACCCCACATGCAAAAAATCAGAATGATCCGATGCGCCTTTCAAAAGATATAAGCTGGTTCTGGTGACCGTGCTAGAGAAATGCATTTCCCTGGCACGGTCACCGTTGGATCTCGATAACCACGGCACGTAGCGAGGATCTGATTGGTGGAAATAAATGTCGATTAATTGTCGACCCCCCATGCAGAAATGCAGAATTTGTCGGCCTTTAGTTTAGAAGATAATCGCGAAAACTTTTTTGTATGGGCCTATAGTACGGGAGCTAACTTCAAATTATACCTAGTATACCTTCATAAAATAAGAAAAGATTAAAAACAAAAAAGATTTTCAGTGTTTTTTTAAATCTTTACTTAATTTGTGCAAAAAATACCACAAGCTTAATTAATATGACAAACGAAAAAAGTAATAGTCAATGGGGATTTTTTATTCCATAGCTTGAGTTTCTACTAGGTGGTGCTGTTGCCGGAGCACAACAACATCGAAATCCTTGTGATATGGTTATCAAGTGATAATGTGTTCGTTTTATCTGAATAAAATGCATAATGATAATAATTACGATCAAAAATAAGCAATTACAGTACAATCCCATACAAAAATTGTGAGACTTTTATTTAAATAAAATGACAATACTTAAGTCTACCTACTGACAAATTTCATACGTCAAAAGAAATATAAAGTACCTAACTTTAAAAAAAATATCATGCCCGCTGATCCGGCAATCTTTATGAAAGCTGACTTTGGAAAATCCCCATAGTCATTGAGGACGATATTGGTACTGTTTAATTTTTTATGTATGAAGTACTTGTCCATCTCTCTTTCTCTCAAGAAAGGGAGATATACAATAACATAGTGTAATAAAATAACACAGTTATGTCCGCCCCTAAGTGACTAATGCCTACGTCATATAATGTTGAAACTTTATTTTAATATAACTCATTATTATTTTCTTAGAATTAATGTACCCAACATTTTATCTCTGTATAATTAATAAAATATTTATTTATTAATCAGATTTAAACAAAATTTTACTACAACACTTCATTTTTAATTTTAGTTATTAAAGAAATTCATAAGTTAGTAACCAGCAATGCCTTCAAAATCGGGTTCGATAAATTGGATCGTGTGATTGCTGTATTACCAGAAGGAGTATATTATTTAGGGTTTCGTTCCCGGGACCCGGGAATCGGGAATTCCCGGGAAAAGCTTCGTTCCCGGCGACGGGAAATTTATATTCATTTCCCGGGAATTCCCGGAAAGTTTAAATTGTGGTTTAATGCTCTAAAAACCCACATATTGATAATTATTTACAAACAGATACCACAAAATTTCTGAATATAAAATTAAACAATAATTAACTGCTTCCATGATCTAGTTATCTGATCGTTTGTTTTAGGATCTGGAGGTTTTTGGTTTGAATCTCAAAGGAAACACACAAAGTTGAAATTTGTCAATTTATCACCTTGTGAGATCGTACTCAGTTTTGTTGGGTTAGGGCATTGCAAGTTGATTCACCTTATTGTCTGTAATAAAGACAGATCGGTGCTTCGGAGGGCACATTAAGCCGTCGTCCCGGCTGATGTCTATGAATAATTAGGCAGTTTGCCCACTTGTCGTCGGTCGCTGCGTATTTTAACGCAACGTAATGCACGCGTCTGTCAGACAAAAGGAAATCGCAAATTTCGATCTTATTCCCAAACAAATATGGCTACAGTACGTAACGGATGCCTCTGTCTAGTCGTTTGATAAACGCATCCGTAAACGCACGAACGATAATTAGGAAAACCACCATACCTAGATGGGGTTAATAAACATGTTAGTTACAAATATCTACTAAGACTCTGACCCCAAGGTTCATTGGGTCGTTTTTCGATTCACGATATGATGATGAAGATTATGAAAATGGATCATGAACATTCCTTATTGATTTATTTTTTATTGTTTATCAATATCTGACCGTATAACCTAACGTCTGACCGTATAAGCGTTCTGCCGGCCTAGCGTGGTGAGTATGGCAAAAACACTACTTATGGGGGAAGGCCTTTATCCAGCAGTGGACTCTTGTGGCCGTAAATGCTATGTAGTGCTATAAATGTCTGACCCATGATCTCTCAATCCGAAGAACTTGGGATTCGATTCCCATGGCGTTATAGTCTTTGACAATTCAGGCTGATTGACCAATTTATTTTTATGTATAAAATTATTTATTTTGTAGAGCACGTTAAGCCGTCGATCCCTGTCCCTGTTTTGAATTTTTTACACTGATAATTAATAAAGTTGTTTTGACGGTTTAAAAACTCACGAAACCAGGATATTATGCTTGTTCAGTACTCGTCTGACAGTGTTAACCTTTCAAGTATGTAATTTAAACAATTAAATGAAGTGTTTCACTCCATATCTTATCAAAACACAGCAAAACAAAAAAATATTGAACTTTTCCCGGTTCCCGGGAATTCCCGGGAAAAGCGAAAATAATTTCCCGTTTCCCGGGAACTGAAAAAGGCCGGGAAAAACGAAACCCTAATATTATTAAACTTATACCATGACTTCATACATGAAAAGTTAACCAGCCCCAATATCGGCCGATGAGCGTCTTTGCACGAGTTCATCGATATCGCGGGATTAAAATATCGGGCTGATATCGCCACAATATCGAGCCAACATTTTAGATGACGTCAAATAAGTATCTTATAAAAATTGTTTTACTTTGAAAAATTCTTATATTGCACTTTTTTCAAAATACATTATTCTGATTCGTATTCCACCTACGCCGATATTGTCCCGATAGTGGTGTTCTTTTTTTATATTATGAAGTTATTGTCTATCTTTCTTTTTACTTCATTATAAAACATATACCTACCGTCAACCTACCGATATTATCGTGTCGTTCGTTAGTCCCTAAAGTGCAAACACGGCCAATCCAGTGTTTCGATTCGATAATATTGGCAACACCGAATCTCCAAACTGTTGCTTGCATTTAAACATGGCTGTTGTACGACTCTTTTTCAAGTTTAAATTACATAAGTTTGTGTTTTTTAATGGTGCTACAGAAATGTAATTTATTATAATATCAGTATAACTTACAACTTGAAGTTTATACTGTAGCTGTTGGTGCCAAAGGGTAAATAAAAGCTGTTGAAGGTCTACATCAGGTGCTGCTGCAGACCCTCGTTTCCTATATGCCTGCAGAAGCGTCTCATCACGTTGAACAACTCTTTGTAAGACACTATTTTTGTATCTCGTATAGTTTAGCTGGGCTGTTGATGATCTACATCAGCTGCTGCTGACCCTCGATAGCTGATAAAAGTGCCTATGTTTGTCTCAACTACCCCTGTAACAAATTTCTTAAGGATCGGTTCGGCGGATGAGCCTTGATAAGGTTACAGACAGACAGACAGTGTTACTTTCCCTTTTATAATGTTAAATGTTGCCATTTTATTAAATTAGGTAAGAATTTAAAAAAACAATAAAAATCTTTTTAGTTTTTAATCTTTCTTATTTTATGAAGGTATACTAGGTATAATTGTAAGTTAGCTCCAGTTCTATAGGCCCATACAAAAAAGTATTTGCTAATATCTTTCAAACTAAAGGCCGACAAATTCTGCATTTCTGCATGCGGGGTCGACAATTAATCGACATTTATTTCCACCAATCTGATCGTCGCTACGTGCCGTGGTTATCGAGATCCAACGGTGACCGTGCCAGGGAAATGCATTTCTCTAGCACGGTCACCAGAACCAGCTTATATCTTTTGAACGGCGCATTGGATCTTTCTGATTTTTTACATGTGGGGTCGACAATTAAACGACATTTATTTCCACCAATCAGATCCTCGATACGTGCCGTGGTTATCGAGATCCAGCGGTGACCGTGCCAGGGAAATGCATTTCTCTAGCACGGTCACCAGAACCAGCTTATATCTTTTGAAAGGCGCATCGGATCATTCTGATTTTTTGCATGTGGGGTCGACAATTAAACGACATTTATTTGCAATAATCAGATCCTCGCTACATGCCATGGTTATCGAGATCCAGCGGTGACCGTGCCAGAGAAATGCATTTCTCTAGCACGGTCACCAGAACCAGCTTATATCTTTTGAAAGGCGCATCGGATCATTCTGATTTTTTGCATGTGGGGTCGACAATTAAACGACATTTATTTGTAATAATCGGATCCTTGGTAAGTGGTCTGGTTATCAAGATCCAGCGGTGACCGTGCTGTAGAAACGTTTCTCCAGCACGGTCACTTTCAATGCGTTATATCTTCTAAACGGTGTCCCGAAAAATTCTGGTTTTTGACCGACAAATTTCGACAATTAATCGACAATTATTCTGCATACTCAAAGTTATGGTTTTCCATGGTGACCATGCCAGGGAAATGCACACTTTCCCCCCGGGAATAAGACAGTTTAATTTAGCCTATGTTCATCAGGGATAATGTAGGATTCTAAAAATCTTGACTTCAATTTGAAACAAATATCGTTTTCAGATGGTGGTGGCTTAAAGTTACATGCCGTGTGATTAACCTAGCCAGCCCCATGGCAGTGCCTATATTTTTATTTTTTTTATCCCGCCCGAGCCGGTTTTCTATTAGGTCATAACAAAATTGTAATAAAAAAAAAGAAAATTGTGTGATACAAATTTCTTTTTTTAGAATTAACGTGCATGACGTCAATAAGTGATAATACTATCCTATATTGAATAAAGAATTTCAATTTCAATTAACAGTAAAATAATTTTTTAAATCAGTTTAGTAGTTTCGTAGTTTCATACAAACAATAAATAAAATCCTGTTTCTAATATTAGTGTAGATTATATAATTATTACTTTAGTGTGATGCCGGCTTAAAATAGCATCACCCGATTTCTTTCCCGTGGGAGTCATAGGAGGCGACTAAGGGACTTGAGGGTGTGTATTGCAATTTTAGGCGATGGGCTGACAACCTGTCACTATGGCGATACACAATTTTTCGAATGACCCTCAAACATAATATGTCAGACGTGGCGTAAATGTCCGTTTTTGCGGCCGTTTACGCTCTGCCTACCCCGCAAGGGATAATAGTTGTGATATGTGTATGTATGTATTATTTTAGTGTAGATTTTTTTAATGCATTATTTAATGTTTTTTGTCGTCTTTTTATACCGAGTAAGGGACAGCCCTTCGAATACTGATAGGGTGCATGAAACATAAAACTGGACAACTTTCCCCTAGAATCATATTTCAGGAAACGCCAAAAAAATTACCTTCCATACAAAATCACAATCAGCTGACTGCATTCACTATGGGAAGTCAGTTTTTTTACGTTTCCTGAAATAAATTCCTAGGGGAAAGTTGTTCAGTTTCATGATCTTCATGTACCCTATTAGTATTCTGAGGGCTACAGCCCTTCGAACACTGATAGGGTGCATGAAACATAAAACTGGACAACTTTCCCCTAGAAACATATTTCAGGAAACGCCGAAAAAATGACCTTCCATACAAAATCACAATCAGCTGACTGCATTCACTATGGGAAGTCAGTTTTTTTACGTTTCCTGAAATAAATTCCTAGGGGAAAGTTGTTCAGTTTCATGGTCTGCATGTACCCTATTAGTGTTCTGAGGGCTACAGCCCTTCGAACACTGAGAGGTTACATGAAACATAAAACTGGACAACTTTCCCCTAGAAACATATTTCAGGAAACGCCAAAAAAATTACCTTCCATACAAAATCACAATCAGCTGACTGCATTCACTATGGGAAGTCAGTTTTTTTACGTTTCCTGAAATATATTCCTAGGGGAAAGTTGTTCAGTTTCATGGTCTACATGTACCCTATTAGTATTCTGAGGGCTATCCCTGACACCCTTTAATACAGTGGTGGTAGTGGTACACCCTTTAATGGTACGAATAATGTGGCGTAGTTGGTACATTTTTAAATGAAAAAGTAGTTATTGTGGCATAACTGTAATAGTTAGACATATGGTATCGCGGACATTATTATAGATATTGATGTCCTCTATAAAACTGTAGTACATCACTTTGCTCTATTGTCAATAATTTCCACAGCGTACGCGATATAAGATATTTTTTTGGTACATTTTTCACACGTTGGGTTACATTATCGAAATTTTCACGCGGATCCCTATTTTTTTCTCATATAAAATATAGCCTATGTTCATCAGGAATAATGTAGGATTCTAATGGTGAAAGAATTTTTTAAATCAGACCAGTAGTTTCGGAGCCTATTCGATGCAAACAAACAAACAAACAAACAAACAATCAAATCTTTCCTCTTTATAATATTAGTGTAGATTGCTTTTGTTTTGTAGTCACTAGTGGATGGCAAATGTGTAGTAAGCACGCGCAAGCGCTCAATGGTTTGACTCGTTAAATGTAGTATTATTATCTATTCTTATGGTGACACAAACAAATCGTCAACTTTGTCAGAGCCATATCACAGCGCACGGCAATGTTTCCTCATTCATTTGTGGACAAATGTAGCGCTACCACAATAAAGCACTAATAAGACAGTGTAGGGGTTAAAGATGGGCCAATCCCGGCGGCACTGCAATGCCGGGCCGACCCGCGACGGGAGTGGAGCGAGCCCCGAACATCCCGTCTAGGTACAAAAATCAGTTTAATATACTGGTCCCTCAGTGAGGGAACTTTCAGATATTAAGCTGAAAAGAACAGATACTACACTTTGATCTTAGCCAAAAGGCCGAGAAGCGATAACCAACCCGGCGAAACTCGAGTTACTTATACAACACAGGAGAGCATCTCAACACCGCGATCTAACATTTACAAAGTTATGTTTGCGCTTGGTAAAATAGCAGTCAATTTTATCTCGGCTTCTAATTTACTTGGCTCTCAATGACATGCAGTTCTAAATACATGGTGTAAAAAAATTAGCTGAGAATATTTCAAGGGGTGAACCAGTACGTGAAACTGAACAATTTTCCCCAAGGAACATAGGTCGAAATATGAAAAAAGAAATTGGCCCTCCCATACAAATTATCCCGGCCGGGTAACACACTAAGTATGGGAGGGTCAAATTATTTTTTCATATTTCGACCTATAGTCCTTGGGGAAAGTTGTTCAGTTTCACGTACTGGTTCACCCCTTAAAATATTCTCAGCTAATTTTTTTACACCTTATATAATTTTAAATGTTATTTAATTTTCTTAACGAAAAATCAAATAAATAATTACATTCGTTCCAAAAAGTATTAATAAATCTTCATCCTCGGTAACCTAAACAATTCGCGAACAGCAAATGTAAGCTTGTAATCGCTCCTACCTAACAGCGACATCTGTTGGATTATTTTGAAAACAAAGAAAGAGGTATAAGTTGATGTGATGTGATTCTATCCATTAGATGCGGCATGTGATATAAGACATAAACTCAAACTTCATCTGAAATGTTTATTTTACAAAATGAGACTAAATTATACCACAGTGAGGTGTATAAAACAATTAGAATACTCCATTATAGGTGTTTTTATAGAATTATATTTGTTAATAGTGAAATGGAAAAGTCCTTCGCAATAAATTAATTATCATCACAATAAAACATCGAGTATTGCTATACTATATACAGGGAGTGTCAAAAAGGGTATAAACAAACTGAGAAAAGATGCCAGGGTACTCATGAAACATAGGAAGGTTCTCAATATATTTTTTATGGTTATGCCCGGGAAAATGTGAAGAAAACATAAAAATTCCTCCTTTTTGAAAACCGGTTTTAACTATTTTAAAGCATTGAAAACCGGAATCGAAATATTGAAAAAATCGTTTTAATATTCTGGTTTTTCGAAATTCCGGTTTCAATCCCCTATATATAACTGAACAACTTTCACCACTGAATATGGGTCGTAACATAACAATAAATTATTCTTTCATACAAAATTGCCGATCAGCCGGTGGTGCTTGTTGCAGTACCTAGGTATTTTCGCTTAAACAATGGAGACGATGATATAAAGGGGTTTAAGTGGGCCGATCCCGGCGGCACTGCAATGCCGGGCCGACCCGCGACGGGAGTGGAGCGAGCCCCGAACATCCCGTCTAGGTACAAAAATCAGTTTAATATACTGGTCCCTCAGTGAGGGAACTTTCAGATATTAAGCTGAAAAGAACAGATACTACACTTTGATCTTAGCCAAAAGGCCGAGAAGCGATAACCAACCCGGCGAAACTCGAGTTACTTATACAACACAGGAGAGCATCTCAACACCGCGATGTAACATTTACAAAGTTATGTTTGCGCTTAGTAAAATAGCAGTGAATTTTATCTCGACTTCTAGTTTACTTGGCCTTCAATGAAATGCAGTTCTAAATATATAATTTTAAATGCTATTTAATCTTCTAAACGAATAATTAAATAAATAATTACATTAGACGTGGCATGTGAAATAAAACATAAACTTAAACTTCATTTGAAATGTTTATTTTACAAAATGAGACTAAATTATACCACAGTGAGGTGTATAAAACAATTAGAATACTCCATTATAGGCGTTTTTATAGAATTATATTTGTTAATAGTGAAATGGAAAAGTCCTTCGCAATAAATTAATTATTATCACAATAAAACATCGAGTATTGCTATACTATGTACAGGGAGTGTCAAAAAGAAAGGGTATGTATAAACAAATAAACAAACTGAGAAAAGATGTCGGGTACTCATGAAACATAGCATAAAAAAATAAAATTATGTAAAAAAAACTTTTAAAACAAGCTTTTATTTAAGTGCTCTGAAAAGATGAATAAAAAAATTTTGAATGACATTAACCACATTCATTTTTGACTTTACAGAAATGAAAATATAATAAAAGCTTGTCGCGATGCCTAGAAGAAACTACCTAATTACAGTTAGGTGCGTACCTAATCACAAAATTTCAATCACAAATTGAAAGTTTCGCGACAAGCTTTTATTATATTTTCATTTCTGTAAAGTCATAAATGAATGTGGTTAATGTCATTCAAAATTTTTTTATTCATCTTTTCAGAGCACTTAAATAAAAGCTTGTTTTAAAAGTTTTTTTTACATAATTTTATTTTATATTTTTTAGTTTATGTTACGATAGTTATTGATCAATACGAAAGTCTTTCTATAAAACGGAGAGACCTTCAATAGAAAAACTTAAGGCACGGGGAAAACTAACATTAGGATAAAGTATAATTATCTCTTTTATATTCTATAGAAGTAGGTTGGTACCTACTCCTCCGGCATCCCTAACAGAAGAATTAGCTTGTAGTATGTTTTAGTCTTTTCATTTCATTGATGGCGTCATTATTACATGGCCGAGTCCCAGTTAATTTCGAACAGTCTAATTCTTCTATCAGGAGGCCTTCTATTGACGTGATCCTAATTCATGGTGGGCCTACCAACTGCCTATCATGAACGAATTCGTATACAAAATTGCATGTCCCAGCAGTTGAATATATTGAGGAGTTCCATAGTTCGAAGACAACCCTGGATGTAGCGTCTAATTCATGGTAGGCCTACCAACTGCCTATAATAAACGAGTTCGTATACAAAATTGCAAGTCCCAGCAGTTGAATATTGAGGAGTTCCATAATTCGAAGACAACCCTGAATGTAGCGTCTAATTCATGGTGGGCCTACCAACTGCCTATAATAAACGAATTCGTATACAAAATTGCAAGTCCCAGCAGTTGAATATTGAGGAGTTCATAGTTCGAAGACAACCCTGGATGTAGCGTCTAATTCATGGTGGGCCTACCAACTGCCTATAATAAACGAATTCGTATACAAAATTTTGTGTCCCAGCTATAAACCGCTGAGGAGATCTCTCGTACGGAGCCAATCCTGGCAGCAGCATCAGGTCAAATTTATGATTAACATGCATTGTCATCGGTTCTGGACCAACATGCAAAATTTCAACTCAATCGGATACCGAGAAGTGTTTCAAATTAAACTTGCAAGATTTGCACCGAACAAACATTGTTACTTACTTACTTACATACTTACATACACTGCAAGTTAAATCAAAGCTTTTAAAATCGGAATGTTCTCAATATATATTTTTTATGGTTATGCCCGGGATAATGTGGGGAAAACATAAAAAATCCTCCTTTTTAAAAACCGGTTTCAAATGATTTTAAAGCATTGAAAACCGGAATCGAAATCCAGAATTCCGGTTTCCATCCCTTTTAACAAACTGAACAACTTTCTCCATGGAATATGGGTCGCAACATCATCATTGGCCTCACACGTCTGTGACAGACGATTTAAACAGTGTCTGAGGCAGACACTGCGTTGCCTGGGACGCAATTATGGAAAACGCGGGGCTGCCCAGGACCTGCACCACCCTCTCGCTCGGCCTTCCTGGCTGGATCCGCAGAAACGACTAGTCGATACGTGTGGAGCCAGGTCGGCTGCAGGAGTCTGCCGCGCGGTAGATCTCTGACACACGCGCCTGACGAAGACCCCGTTCCTGGTTTAATTGTCGCAACATAACAATTTATTATTCTTCCATATAAAATTGCTGATCAGACGGTGGTGCTTGTTGCAATACTTAGGTATTTTCGCTAAAACAATGGAAACGATGATATAATAGAGGGGTTTAAGATGGGCCGATCCCGGCGGCACTGCAATGCCGGGCCGACCCGCGACGGAAGTGGAGCGAGCCCCGAACATCCCGTCTAGGTACAAAAATCAGTTTAATATACTGGTCCCTCAGTGAGGGAACTTTCAGATATTAAGCTGAAAAGAACAGATACTACACTTTGATCTTAGCCAAAAGGCCGAGAAGCGATAACTAACTTGGCGAAACCCGAGTTACTTATACAACACAGGAGAGCATCTCAACACCGCGATGTAACATTTACAAAGTTATGTTTGCGCTTGGTAAAATAGCAGTCAATTTTATCTCGGCTTCTAATTTACTTGGCTCTCAATGACATGCAGTTCTAAATACATGGTGTAAAAAAATTAGCTGAGAATATTTTAAGGGGTGAACCAGTACGTGAAACTGAACAATTTTCCCCAAGGAACATAGGTCGAAATATGAAAAAAGAAATTGGCCCTCCCATACAAATTATCCCGGCCGGGTAACACACTAAGTATGGGAGGGTCAAATAATTTTTTCATATTTCGACCTATAGTCCTTGGGGAAAGTTGTTCAGTTTCACGTACTGGTTCACCCCTTAAAATATTCTCAGCTAATTTTTTTACACTTTATATAATTTTAAATGTTATTTAATCTTCTTACTTAACGAAAAATCAAATAAATAATTACATTCGTTCCAAAAAGTATTAATAAATCTTCATCCTCGGTAACCTAAACAACTCGCGAACAGCAAATGTAAGCTTGTAATCGCTCCTACCTAACAGCGACATCTGTTGGATTATTTTGAAAACAAAGAAAGAGATATAAGTTGATGTGATGTGATTCTATCCATTAGACGCGGCATGTGATATAAGACATAAACTTAAACTTCATTTGAAATGTTTATTTTACAAAATGAGACTAAATAATACCACAGTGAGGTGTATAAAACAATTAGAATACTCCATTATAGGTGTTTTTATAGAATTATATTTGTTAATAGTGAAATGGAAAAGTCCTTCGCAATAAATTAATTATCATCACAATAAAACATCGAGTATTGCTATACTATGTACAGGGAGTGTCAAAAAGGGTATAAACAAACTGAGAAAAGATGTCAGGGTACTCATGAAACATAGGAAGGTTCTCAATATATTTTTTATGGTTATGCCCGGGAAAATGTGAAGAAAACATAAAAATTCCTCCTTTTTGAAAACCGGTTTTAACTATTTTAAAGCATTGAAAACCGGAATCGAAATATTGAAAAAATCGTTTTAATATTCTGGTTTTTCGAAATTCCGGTTTCAATCCCCTATATATAACTGAACAACTTTCACCACTGAATATGGGTCGTAACATAACAATAAATTATTCTTTCATACAAAATTGCCGATCAGCCGGTGGTGCTTGTTGCAGTACCTAGGTATTTTCGCTTAAACAATGGAGACGATGATATAAAGGGGTTTAAGTGGGCCGATCCCGGCGGCACTGCAATGCCGGGCCGACCCGCGACGGGAGTGGAGCGAGCCCCGAACATCCCGTCTAGGTACAAAAATCAGTTTAATATACTGGTCCCTCAGTGAGGGAACTTTCAGATATTAAGCTGAAAAGAACAGATACTACACTTTGATCTTAGCCAAAAGGCCGAGAAGCGATAACTAACCCGGCGAAACTAGAGTTACTTATACGACACAGGAGAGCATCTCAACACCGCGATGTAACATTTACAAAGTTATAATTGCGCTTGGTAAAATAGCAGTCAAGTTTAACTCAGCATCTAATTTACTTGGCTCTCAATAAAATGCAGTTCTAAATATATAATTTTAAACGTTATTTAATCTACTAAACGAATAATTAAATAAATAATTGCATTTGCTCCAAAAAGTATTAATAAATTATCATCCTCGGTAACCTAAATAATTCGCACACAGCAAATGTAAGCTTGTAATTGCTCCTATCTAGCAGCGACATCTGTTGGATTATTTTGAAAACAAAGAAAGAGATTTATGTTGATGATATGTTGTAATCCATTAGACGTGGCATGTGATATAAAACATAAACTTATACTTCATTTGAAATGTTTATTTTACAAAATTAGACTAAAGTCTAAATTATATCACAGTGAGTTGTATAAAACAATAAGAACATTCCATAATAGGTGTTTTTATAAAATTATATTTGTTAATAGTGAAATGGAAAAGTCCTTTGCAATAAATAAATTCTTATCACAAAAAACATCGAGTATTGCTATACTATGCACGCACAGGGAGTGTCAAAAAGGGTATAAACAATCTGAGAAAAGTTGTCAGGGTACTTATGAAACATAGCATGAAAAATCGGAAGGTTCTCAATAATTTTTAATGGTTATGCCCGGGAAAATGTTGGGAAAACATAAAAATACCTCCTTTTTGAATCAGGATCGAAATATTGGAAGAATCGTTTTAATATTCTGGTTTTTCGAAATTCCGGTTTCCATCCCCTTTAACTAACTGAACAACTTTCACCATTGAATATGGGTCGTAACATAACAATAAATTATTCTTCCATACAAATTGCCGATCAGCCGGTGGTGCTTGTTGCAATATCTAGATATTTTCGCTTAAACAATGGAGACGATATTATAATATAAAGGGGTTTAAGATGGGCCGATCCCGGCGGCACTGCAATGCCGGGCCGACCCGCGACGGGAGTGGAGCGAGCCCCGAACATCCCGTCTAGGTACAAAAATCAGTTTAATATACTGGTCCCTCAGTGAGGGAACTTTCAGATATTAAGCTGAAAAGAACAGATACTACACTTTGATCTTAGCCAAAAGGCCGAGAAGCGATAACTAACCCGGCGAAACTAGAGTTACTTATACGACACAGGAGAGCATCTCAACACCGCGATGTAACATTTACAAAGTTATGTTTGCGCTTAGTAAAATAGCAGTCAATTTTATCTCGGCTTCTAGTTTACTTGGCTCTCAATGAAATGCAGTTCTAAATATATAATTTTAAATTTTATTTAATCTTCTAAACGAATAATCAAATAAATAATTACATTCATTCAAAAAGTATTAAGAAATCATCATCCTCGGTAACCTAAATAATTCGCACACAGCAAATGTAAGCTTGTAATTGCTCCTACCTAGCAGCGACATCTGTTGGATTATTTTGAAAACAAAGAAAGAGATTTATGTTGATGATATGTTGTAATCCATTAGACGTGGCATGTGATATAAAACATAAACTTATACTTCATTTGAAATGTTTATTTTACAAAATTAGACTAAAGTCTAAATTATATCACAGTGAGGTGTATAAAACAATAAGAACATTCCATAATAGGTGTTTTTATAAAATTATATTTGTTAATAGTGAAATGGAAAAGTCCTTTGCGATAAATAAATTCTTATCACAAAAAACATCGAGTATTGCTATACTATGCACGCACAGGGAGTGTCAAAAAGGGTATAAACAATCTGAGAAAAGTTGTCAGGGTACTTATGAAACATAGCATGAAAAATCGGAAGGTTCTCAATAATTTTTAATGGTTATGCCCGGGAAAATGTATGGAAAACATAAAAATACCTCCTTTTTTGAATCAGGTTCGAAATATTGGAAGAATCGTTTTAATATTCTGGTTTGTCGAAATTCCGGAATTCCGGTTTCAATCCCCTATAATAAACTGAACTAGGTACCTACTTCCTCCATGGAATATGGGTCGTAACATAACAATAAATTATTCTTGCATACATACGTGCCGATCAGCCGGTGGTGCTTGTCGTGAAATACTAGGGTATTTTCGCCTATTAATGGAGACGATGATTTATAGGGGTGGGCCGATCCCGGCGGCACTGCAATGCCGGGCCGACCCGCGACGGGAGTGGAGCGAGCCCCGAACATCCCGTCTAGGTACAAAAATCAGTTTAATATACTGGTCCCTCAGTGAGGGAACTTTCAGATATTAAGCTGAAAAGAACAGATACTACACTTTGATCTTAGCCAAAAGGCCGAGAAGCGATAACTAACTTGGCGAAACCCGAGTTACTTAAACAACACAGGAGAGCATCTCAACACCGCGATCTAACATTTCCAAAGTTATGTTTGCGCTTGGTAAAATAGCAGTCAATTTTATCTCGGCTTCTAGTTTACTTGGCTCTCAATGAAATGCAGTTCTAAATATATAATTTTAAATTTTATTTAATCTTCTAAACGAATAATCAAATAAATAATTACATTCATTCAAAAAGTATTAAGAAATCATCATCCTCGGTAACCTAAATAATTCGCAAACAGCTAATGTAAGCTTGTAATCGCTCCAACTTATCAGCGACATCTGTTGAATTATTTTGAAAACAAAGAAAGAGATTTATGTTGATGTGATGTGATTCTATCCATCAGACGTGGCATGTAATATAAAACATAAACTTAAACTTCATTTGAAATGTTTATTTTACAAAATGAGACTAAATTATACCACAGTGAGGTGTATAAAACAATTAGAATACTCCATTATAGGCGTTTTTATAGAATTATATTTGTTAATAGTGAAATGGAAAAGTCCTTCGCAATAAATTAATTATTATCACAATAAAACATCGAGTATTGCTATACTATGTACAGGGAGTGTCAAAAAGAAAGGGTATGTATAAACAAATAAACAAACTGAGAAAAGATGTCGGGTACTCATGAAACATAGCATAAAAATCGGAATGTTTTCAATATATATTTTTTATGGTTATGCCCGGGATAATGTGGGGAAAACATAAAAAATCCTCCTTTTTAAAAACCGGTTTCAAATGATTTTAGAGCATTGAAAACCGGAATCGAAATATTGGAAAACTCGTTTCTCGAAATTCCAGAATTCGGGTTTCCATCCCTTTTAACAAACTGAACAACTTTCTCCATGGAATATGGGTCGCAACATCATCATTGGCCTCACACGTCTGTGACAGACGATTTAAACAGTGTCTGAGGCAGACACTGCGTTGCCTGGGACGCAATTATGGAAAACGCAGGGCTGCCCAGGACCTGTGCCACCCTCTCGGCCTTCCTGGCTGGATCCGCAGGAACGACTAGTCGATACGTGTGGAGCCAGGTCGGCTGCAGGAGTCTGCCGCGCGGTAGATCTCTTACACACGCGCCTGACGGAGACCCCGTTCCTGGTTTAACTGTCGCAACATAACAATTTATTATTCTTCCATATAAAATTGCCGATCAGACGGTGGTGCTTGTTCCATTTCTTAGGTATTTTCGCTAAAACAATGGAGACAATGATATAAAGGGGTTTAAGATGGGCCGATCCCGGCGGCACTGCAATGCCGGGCCGACCCGCGACGGGAGTGGAGCGAGCCCCTAACATCCCGTCTAGGTACAAAAATCAGTTTAATATACTGGTCCCTCAGTGAGGGAACTTTCAGATATTAAGCTGAAAAGAACAGATACTACACTTTGATCTTAGCCAAAAGGCCGAGAAGCGATAACGAACACGGCGGAACACGAGTTACTTATACAACACAGGAGAGCATCTCAACACCGCGATGTAACATTTACAAAGTTATAATTGCGCTTGGTAAAATAGCAGTCAATTTTAACTCAGCATCTAATTTACTTGGCTCTCAATAAAATGCAGTTCTAAATATATTATTTTAAACGTTATTTAATCTTCTAAACGAATAATCAAATAAATAATTGCATTCGTAACAAAAAGTATTAATAAATCATCATCCTCGGTAACCTAAATAATTCGCGAACAGCAAATGCAAGCTTGTAATCGCTCCAACCTAACAGCGACATCTGTTGGATTATTTTGAAAACATATAAAGAGATTTAAGTTGATGTGATGTGGACGAAAAGGGTACAGCAAAGATAAGACAAGGCGTCAGACAAGGATGTCCACTCTCACCCTTAATATTTAATATATTTATAGAATGTGCCATCAGACAGATATCGGCTGCAGATAAAGGGGGGATCAAAATTAATGGGGAAAAAATCCAATTTATCCGATTTGCGGATAATATAGCGGCATTCGCAGAAACAAGTTCACAACTACAAGAATTAATTGAGTCAATTGATAACATATTCAAACAAATTGGACTAAAAATAAATATAGCTAAAACAAAAACAATGGTAACTTCAAAAAAAGCCACTCACCCAATAGCCAAATTCACTTAAACAATACTCCAATAGAAAATGTAACTAGTTTCAGATATTTGGGTAGTCTGATAACAAACGACTCAAGATGCACGCCGGATATTGTCTCAAGAATTGTAATGGCCAAAAGAGCCTTCCATAATAAAAAACACCTTTTTATCGCAAAAATAGCCAAACTAGTTAGGAAACGTCTTATAAAGACATACATTTGGAGCATAGCGTTATATGGGTGTGAGACGTGGACGATGACGCAAAGAGATAGAGAGAGGTTGGAAGCGTTTGAGATGTGGTGTTGGAGAAGGATGGAAAAGATCAGTTGGACAGAGAAGAAGACAAACGTAGAAGTGCTGGCACTGGTAGCGGAAGAGCGTTGTCTTCTGAAGACCATAGAAAACAGGAGAGGGAAGATGATTGGCCACTTGCTACGACACGACAGCTTCATTAAGAACATTATTGAAGGGAAGGTGGAAGGAAAGAGAGGCAGAGGTAGACCTAGACGCACTTACTTTACCCAGATAAAGGAAAAAGTCAATGTCGTGTCGTATCAAGAGGTCAAGTCACTGGCGGCGAGGAGAGAAGATTGGAAGTTACTCCACCGACAAGAGTTTGACTCTTAAATTTGAAGAAGATGTGATTCTATCCCTTTAGTCGCTGAGTGCCTAAATCGCAATCTTCCAATTTTGCGTTTTGCCTAGACTTAACGAGAGATTGGCATACCGATGTTTAGACCTAACAAGAGATCGGAGGATCAAAGTGATGGTTAATATCTAATGATAGGATCGTCATTTTATACTTACTGTCGTTAAATTAACTCCTTTTTGGCACATTCAAAATTTTAAGTAAAACGATACTATATCATTTTAAGTATTTTATTTTTGACACCGATCTTTGGCACAATACAACATTAAAAATATATTAAAATGTATAAATTAAATCTAACTGGTGTAAACTAAACTAAATATTATTCTATTTCTATTACATCACATTTTTATTATTTTGTGTTTTTAACAGAATGAGATCAAATTATATCACAGTGAGTTGTGTAAAACGACAACTAGAGTATTAGATTAAAAAACACAAAAAAGTGTTTGGTTTTTTTTTTTATAGAACATTTTTATTACAAGAAAAGTTAGACACGGTTTGAGCTGTTGGATAACGTCAAATTGTATTGAAAAGTAATTTGTTTATTTATTTATTATAAAATACAATAATAAAACTGTCTCAACTTGCGTCCAACTTTTTTGTAGTAACACCGCAGCAGGTGTTTTTCCTTAAAATTATCATTGTTTAATGATTGGAAGAGTCATTTAGTTACTTACATCAAATTAAATATTAAATATTTTTAACAATAAAACATCGAGTTTAGCTATATCAGGTATATGAAACAAGTTTTTTTGGCAACTACGATTACAGTTTAAAATAATTTTTATTTTAGGAAGAAGATCACGTGACTACAGCTAACATTGACATTAAATAAGAAGAACACAGTTATACAAGTAGGAGTACTTATCACTAAGGGACTATCAAATTTGGCAAATTACTGCCGGCCCGAACTATCCACACTAAGCTTGTTATCAATTTATTTAAGGGATCAACTTACACTGGTTATTGTTAGCAACTGTTTGGAGAACCAGTATAATAAAAATAGCCAAGTACGGCTAGCTTTTCTGGTTTCAAAAATATTAAAGTCAGTTAATTTTGGCTTATAGTTTCTGGGTTCTGGGCCATTGGCCGAAACCAATTTATAATATTGTGTCATTTTAGGTATTTGCTAACATACTTTCGTTTGCAATGGATTAAAGAGACTCAAACCGTTTTTACACTGTGTAAACTGTCACATGAAAAAATTGGTATATTTTGTAATATTAATTTTATCATAGACACATAAAAAATAATTTAATAAATGAGCTACCACAAAGATTGAACAAAGAATTTACGCAATCGTAAAAAATTACACTAAATGTAGTGTGTGCATTACAGACCCACATATCGCTATCGTTCAAACATAAGCGACATGAGCTTTTTTTGTAAGTAATGCCCTCAAATAATACCAGCCGTACCGAACTACATTGCTCATCCATTTAGTGGGTAAATCGATTTACATTTAGTTATTTTTTAATCCGAGCGATACATTTGTAACACATTTATTTTCAATCATTTTATGATTAGAGATACTAAATACCACCGCCATCTTATTTTAGTAATAATTTAACTTGTAACGTGTTTTGATTCTTGGACTTTTAAGCCCGATATTTTATTGAATAAATAATGCAACCAAATCGTTCTAGCGCGCAGCTGAATAAATAGTTTTAATATTTCGCACAAACTTTTATTTTAGTCGCCCATTCGAGGGCTTGTGGCATAGGTTTAATACTAAATTTTTAAAACACAGCACGTGTTAGGTATACAATTTTAGAAAACTTGCAAACTTTAGAGTCCTGCCTGCGATTTTGCAAGTTTTTTGAAAGGTCGAAGGTTTTTTCCTATCTGTCTGCCATTTCTTAACCAAATCCTACTGGCGGTGCTTTTGGTGCTTTTTATGGAAAATTTTATTAGGAGACATACCTGTGAAACATACCTATATCAACTGTTTTAATGACATCAACCTTACTTTTAGGTTGAGGGATTTTCGTATGGATAATCTCAACTGGTGATTGGCACTTCTTATCAAATTATTGATACATTGGCACCAAAATTACTGAGTGGCTTACATAGGAGTTTCAGGATTTTTTTACCAAAGTAAAGTAAATTCCAACAACAAAAATTAAATATAACAAAAAATAAACCTACTAATTTAGACGCTGTTGGCGCGCTCCAGTCGGTCAGACACCAGCGCCGCCAGAGACTGGCGGCTGCGAAGAACGTATTGGGGGACAGGGGATTCTAGTAGGGCTCCGCCCTCGCACTGCTTGTTGCCCAGGCAGTTGCATGAACATACCTGGAAAGAAAATTGGAGTAAGTACTGTATAATTTTTTAAAATGATATTATACATATATCACGCCTATATCCCTTACGGGGTAGGCAGAGCGTAAACGGCCATCAAAACGGACATTTACGCCACGTCTGACAAAAATTTGAGGGTAATTCAGAAAATTGATATTATACCACACTATAATAAC
This sequence comes from Tuta absoluta, assembly GCA_027580185.1. Lineage (NCBI taxonomy): Eukaryota > Metazoa > Arthropoda > Insecta > Lepidoptera > Gelechiidae > Tuta > Tuta absoluta. The sequence continues at coordinate 3,208,428 of JAQAHW010000029.1, read as the reverse complement.
TTGGGACCGGATTATACTCGAATGCAACATAAAAAACCTGACATATGTATGAAAAATGCTTGAAATATGCGCGAAAACTGGCGAAATATGTGCGAAAATTGGCAAAATGACAGCATTTTACCTACCAATAAAATGCTTATTAAACTACTTACCTTCCTTATAGCCTTACTTATAGAGATAGAGATAGAGATCTTTCTTTGCAGCGATTGGTCGCACTTATCTGTTCCAAAGCTGTGTGATTGGTTACGTATGCCCCCACACCCCACCCCACTCCGACACGGCAGGGCGGGGCGAGTCGGCCCGCTTGGCTTCATTGCGTCTCATAATAATATTCTAATTAGAATATTATTACTACAAAATACACCAGGCAGAATTAAAAATTTAAGGCTATAAGGAAGGTAAGTAGTTTAATAAGCATTTTATTGGTAGGTAAAATGCTGTCATTAAACCACTGTACGTTCCTTATAGCCTTACTTATAGAGACATGTTTGATATCGCCTGGAGGAGTGGGAGCTATCGCCAATGTGAAAAACTATAAATAGAAACAGGTGTTATTATTCTTTAAAAAAGAAAAATCTTTAAAAATATTGAAATTTTATTAACTTTATTTTCTTTGAAAATATTGTTCTTTATCAACAATAATGATTTTGATCCACTATACTGAAAATTTATTTATATTGTATTTATTAAAAAATACTGTAATATCATAAACTCACTCTTAAATGACGATAAAATATAATAAATTATGATGAAAATGTAATTCAAAACCTCTTGTACTATATTACGGCATTCTAGGTAAGCATAATAGAATGATGAAAATGATGCATTTGTAACATGCCATTTATAATGTCTTTGAAAAACTTTACCTCGTATTTAATAAAAAATGCACATAATACAGTTATTCATTATGTAAGTCTCAATACGTTTTGATAAGATAGAAAGTACGCGGAAATTCATCTGAAAGTTTCCGAACAGTAAACAGAAAATTTCAAAAAAATATATTTGAAAAACTCAATAGGCAATATAGTAAAATATAAAAATATTGAACCTTTAGTTAGAGGTAAATACGCATTGCAGGTCGTTTTTATAAAACCTTTTAAATATCTATTTACTTACATAGTAAATAAATAGCTCTTTTACACAGAAAAACATAGCTTACATATTGTAATTGTGCTTGATCACTCAAGCTATAGGTAACGTAATAAGTAGGTTAAATTTCCCTACTATAAGGTCAACACTACTGTTTAAGATATGCATTGACCTAAACGGGCTTAAGCAGGTAAATCAAAAAACCTGGCCAAACGACTACCTAGTTTCCCAGGAGAATAAAAGGCATATAAATTTGTTATCAAATCATACCTTCATATGATTTTTTAAATATGATTCATTTGGGCTTGCCTTAATAATATTTGCTATAATACATAATGATCAATAACTAACCTTGTTTACTTTGTCGGAGTAACGGTCAAGCTTTATTTAAAACATCACTCGGGCCTCTGAATAAACTATATTGTATATAATAATATAGTTAATTAATATCTTGGTAAATCTACCTAAACTTGATATAATAAAAGAGGCGATTATTGAAATTGTTTTCTGCCATAACTACCTCTGACCGTCCCATGCAAAGCCCAGATATCTGTTTAAAACTTGAAAAGGGCACAAATTTGCTTTAATTTTATGTACAATCAAAAACGAGCTAGCTATAAAAGAATATGAGCTAAAGTTTAAATTATAAGAATTTTATCATTTTGTTAACCGCTTACCTACGGAGAAAATTTAATCCGAAGGTACGTCGGTAAACGACGTTATTGTCTATTAGACAGTACAAACATTGCAACATTGCAAGTTAATTGTGGAAGCCTAGATCTTACGTGGGTCACCGTACAAATATTATCATTATGATCACCGTTGGTAAAATATACTAGCTATTGAACGTAGTAGGTAGTTCCCAATATAATTCTCGCTAGGTATCTATTCTGAAAATATCTTACTTGATAGGCAAACTATTTGCCTAGTACGTAGGTACATTCAAGCATTTTTTAACAACGTCTTGTGCTCGACATTCAGAGCAAATATATTGGAACAACGGTATTATTATTTTAGGCTGACGTCTTACGATAGGCAATTATGTTCACTATCGTACGTTTCTAACAACCATCTAACAATGTTATACACAGGAGTAGATACTCGTGTTTCAAACCCAAACAAGGCAGACAGGGCACTTACACAAATATCAATTAGCAAAAGTACCCTCTGATTGTAACCTTTTGTATATTTATTTAAAATACCCACATAGACTGTGGGGTACTTGTTGTTTACTTGCCCAAAAGCTTTCATTCATTTTCGAAAAAGAAGGTGTAGTAAGCATGACTACACTTGAGGAAATAAAAATTTAATATCGTCTGGGACAGTGTCGCATTATTGTTATTTGGCACTATCGCTTTAAAACTTTTCATCTCTAGAGGAGGTTGTTATACATATTACGCCATATGCATTTCATTCATAACATTTCAGGTAATATGAAAGCACCTGAAAAATATATCATGACCTTTTCATCTCTAGTGGAGGTTGTTATACAAATTACGTAATATCACGTAATATGCATTTCATTCATAATATTTCGGACAATATAAACGCACCTGAAGAAAATATCATGTTCAAGATCAAGGCACTCGAGTAGGTAACACAAAATTTGGCATATACCAAATAGGTATATATTACATCACTCGCCTTAGCAGCTAGACAACCTTCCACTAGTTTTGATGTTATACAGCTTGATATAGCAGAATTAACAATAGGGTGTACCTAGCTCCCAAGTTGCAACATGCTGGAATAAGTAAATTACCTACATACATCTCCACCTCACGAAATTTACTCCGTACACTCAATGCACGATGAATTAAAAAGTAAAAATTATTATAGTTTCGGTGTGAGATCTATTTAATGGGTAGGTCTTCATTATTTACTTATCCATTTTGAGATGAGGCCATTACAAAAAGGCCGTTTTCTCTCCCCACATTTGTCTGTTTCCATGTTGCTAAGAAAAACGTAGGACTATTTTAGGACAACTCTGCACTTAGAGAGCTTAGATTGTACACATTCCCTTCCGTGATTGATGCCAGAATCATAGCGAGTATTTAACGTAGGTACTCTTACGCCACTTTTTGATCATAGTTCAAAGAAGTAAACAAATGACAAGCGTGAGGGATCTCCCTCAGAAATGCGTTAGCACTACGAGGTCTGTGATAGCATAGAAATAGAAGTGAATTATTGCTACTTAGGACAGTGAGCAAGGGAAAAATTTATAAATGCAGTCGTTTTCACAGTTACCTAATAAATCAATATGTTTCTCATTTTCTTACAGCGTGGCCTCGGTAGGCCACTGAAATGATCATAAAGGAAAACTGTTTCAGACTTAAACCGTCTATAAATTTTCCTTAACCTGCGAGAATTTAGACTCGGCAGTAACGGTTACTAGGATGGGACTGAATGCGGTGAATTTACGACAAATATGTCTTCTGCTTAAGAATCATTGTAAAAGGTTAGACAGCTCTCTAACTTTGAACTTTATTCCGAGTAGATAAAGTTCATACTTACGTAGGAATATTGTTCCCTGTACTTTCTAATAGCCAAGACTTTTTCGGGCTAGGATGTTATATTTGAAACATTTTTCAAACATTTAAGTAGGTATATTTTGCCTACAGATAGCCTATTTAGCAAATTCTCAGTGGAATCTAGCTATCGTTATTTGAAAGCGTTAGCTCATGGAACTAAAAGAGGGGGACCTTATGAACGCGTGCAAGGTAAAAATATTTTCAAATTAACATCTTAGGAATCCCCTCGCGTTCTATTTTCTAATACGCTCGAGGTAACACATGTGTCAGACAGTAAACTCCTTGTACTCAAGTCTGTAACACACCTTTCGAAGCTTTTATTTCTTAAATATATTTTAATACTTAACCTTAACCGTGTTAGGTAGGTATAAAATTATGGAAACTTGGCTAATTTTATACCACATGCAGGATTCGAACCTGCGCGCTTCACTATCAATACTAGTGCTACACACTACCCTTCGCTACAATTGCTTTATCTCATCGCAGGCGGTGGACCGGACGATGTACTTTCAGATAAGACAAAATTTAACGAGGGCATTTCACTGTCACGTTAGAAGACAAATAAGCATAGAAGTAAAGAAAGACTGCTTTACTTTGATCAGACAAAAGCAAATCATGCATGTGCCGGATGCCATCAAAACTTTTGGAAGTTTGATAAAAAGGTAGGTAGGTACCAAAAGTAATACCTATACTTAAAGCAATAACGTTTTATCAAAGGTGCTGGCCGACTCTTTCTGCACGAGGTATTAAAAATATATTGGTGGGTACATTTCGAAACTTTGGCTCCACGAGGACCCAGTTCTTTGAGTTGCATATCGTACCAAAACCCACAACACAAATACTTTTTAGTACTTGTTAGTATTTTTGGAAATATTTGCATCTAAACCGTCTATAATGCATGGAATTTGTATCGCATGTCGATTTATTAATTCGTCAAGTATACGAAAGGCTCGAGGACGGAATTTCAGGCCCTGCAAGTGCAAGCGAGGGCATTCTGCATGACATCAAAAGGTACAACCCCTGCGCGGGGATGTAGGAGTCTAAGGACACGTCATGCGCTGACGGCCTAATGAACTCCTGATGATGTTATAAAATAGGGTATACCTTGCGTTGCGCAGAGGTAGCTTATAAAACCGACGAAATGTAGCTTGGCTTGTGCTGCCATTTCATATCATAGCAATCAACTAGAATATATATTTTCTGCAATTTATTCTAGGTACAACGAAAAGATCCTTGAGGAGTTCTTATTACTCTATTTTATAAGACGTTCTACGGACTTGGACTTCCGTAAACTTTCTTATTACTAAGAGCATTTCACAGGGTCATGGCGGCCCCCTTTTAAAATAAAAATTGTCGCTGTTCGACTTATTTATTTAAAGAACTTTGAAGGTATCCGAACAATACCTACAGATCACGTATTTGATGCGTTACTTGAATAACAAGTTGCTACGTGAAAGGAGCATCTGTATACCATTACTAGCTCCAGTAAACGACATAAAAATGTATTTATGTCCAAATAACAATTTACAAAAACACGTGTAAAAATAAAATAATCATTCACAAATGAAAATCCATAAATCAATCAGGCACATTAATGAAAAACGTGTACGGGGGATATGTAGAAACTAGTTCGACGGGATAGTAACCTATAAATAGAAAAAAGGTATTACTTCTCTCGAGGAATACCTACCTATCTGTTCAAGGTAACTAGTTTAAAAACCTGCGAGGGATGAACATTTATATTGAAAATCTTAAAATAATGCCACTCAAAGCTTGTGCGAAGTGCACTATGATTATTGGATTTTCATTTGATCGTTCGTAAAGAATCGAACGAATTAATTACTTCCGGATTAAAAATTTTACGTAAAAAAAATTCACTATTGTTAAATCCGGGTAACTAAAACTTCGATAGCAACCAAATTTCTATAACACACTTTGCTTATTTATTTGGAATCATTATTCTTGACAAATAATTCCCATAAATTATTAACTTTTTTGTTCACAGAATTCGGATCGCCAGGAACAATTTATTTATTCGTAAACGGTCTTGACAGATTTCAATAATAATTTATTAAAATTGTAAGAAATTGCAAAGTTGTGTCCGACGGAAAACCGCCTTCAGAAATTTGATTTGCCACATGCATAATAAAATATAAAGGACTTACCCAGTTTATACACACACTGATTTTAAAATTTATTTAAATAGGAACAATTAAATCATTAAATTTATTAATTTAAAAAACGAACGGTGCAAAACCGTTAAAATTGTAAGAAAATAATTTTTCAAAGTTTAAAATTTAAAACTTTATCGAAATTTAAAAAATTATTTTCTGAGCGCGACCGCTCACTGCGAAAGAAAAATCGCCAATAAAGCCAAGCGGGCCGACTCGCCCCGCCCTGCCGTGTCGGAGTGGGGTGGGGTGTGGGGGCATACGTAACCAATCACACAGCTTTGGAACAGATAAGTGCGACCAATCGCTGCAAAGAAAGATCTCTATCTCTATCTCTATAAGTAAGGCTATAAGGAACGTACAGTGGTTTAATATGCTAGATAACCAGTTTTAGATATATAAAAACACAAAAATCTAGTTTTCACTAACTCGACCATGTAGAATAATTTAATCGTATCAAAATGATCCAGGGTAGTCAGTTATCCAATAAAACACCGTTTGTTTTTGGAAAGCAAGGTCCGATAATAAACTTTGATAGATCAATGAGAGCACCCGCCAATAAGTTTTATCAAAACGCGTAATAGACGGAAGGGAGAACAAAAAAAGACGCGCTGCTTACAAAAAATATTGATAATGTCAATAGTATCTTGCATCAGATTTTAGAAAAAAAATGAAATTTGCCACTAAAATGGCATAAATATGCAAATGCATATAATCCGGTCATTGATAATAACTAATATTTATTTTTTGTGGGTGATTGATAGATACCCAAAACACAAAAAAATACTTTCACTGTCACAATGTCATCAACATGTTAATTTTAAGTGCGATGTTATTAAATTAAATTTAGGAACTTTATATAACTGCAGTCTAGTTTAGCTTAGTATTAATTATTATTTTTCTCTTTATATTACCTTTGTTTTAATACCCTTTATATAAATTTTGAAAATTAATGATGTTGTTAGAAATAATAATTATTTAATGAAATGACAGTTTACTAGTGATAATTCCTAACATAGAATAGAAATGATATTTTTGACTTCCTTTTACCGACATTAGATTAGTTATCAATCATAAATTTTATTAATAGATTATCTAAGATTATGGCAACTGGCTGCCCCCCTGTAGTGTTTTCTGTGCCGTTACAGGGCGTCAGGCGAGTGTAGCCGGCAACGACCTCGACAGTGGCGCCACTTCACAAGAAAAAAGTTTTCTCTTTATACAAACAACCTATCAGAATATCCGTTGCCCAACCGATATTCTGATAGGTTGATTGTACAAACAAATAAGTTTTTTTTTGTGAAGTGGCGCCACGATCGAGGTCGTTGACGGGTATACTCGCCTTAATACAGGGTGTAAGGGACAGCTCCCCGAAAGCTAAAATTGTGCTTTGAGAGTATAAAACTGAACAACATCCGCTAAGAAAATATTTCAGGAAACATGTATTTTTTTGACATCCCATAGTAGGTAAATGCAGTCAGCTGATCGTGATTTTGTATAGGACGTCGTTTTTTTTTATCGTTCCCTGGCATATGTTAAAGGGGACAGTTGTATCAGTATTCGGAGGGCTGTACCTTACACAGTAAGAACTTTTTTTAAACTTGTGACTTTGCAATAAATAAATAAAAAATATTTATTGCAAACATAAATTACTTATACACTAGATATATGAACTAATTTCATTTTTGTTAGTATCTAAACTAGGCGTTGCCTGCATCTTAGATACTAGATGGCCTCCAATGTTTAATATAGTAAACTCAATATTAAATAATAATAAATGAATCATAATTAAATGAAAAAAAGTGAACGCAATAAAAAGAAAAATAAATGAATGATATGAAATGAAAAAAGTGAACGCAATAATAAGAAATAAAAATAAACTAATGATATGAAATGAATAAGTTAACTCAATAATAATAAGAAATAAAAATAAATGAATCATATGAAATGAAAAAAGTGAATGCAATAATGATAAGAAAAAAATAAACGAATGATATGGAATGAAAAAAGTTAACTCAATAATAATAATAAATAAATAAAAATTAATTATATTAAATGAAAAAAGTGAACGCAATAATAAGAAATAAAAATAAACGAATGATATGAAATAAAAAAAGTTAACTCAATAGTAATAAATAAGCAATCAAAATAAATGAATCATTCATAAGAAATGAAAAAGTGCAAATAAATAATTAATAATAATAAAAAAAAAGAATGATATGAAATGAAAAAAACACATTATAAGCTCAGAAGCTCACCGAGGCCTGGTCGTCGTGCGCCCTCTCCCTGCCGAGCATGGTGTGTGTGTCGATGGGGATCAGTATTCGCGATTCCTTCTCTTCATCTCGAGCATTCTCCTCGGCTTGCCTGGAAAACAATTGATATATTAATATATATTATACAAGTATCAAATGTATATGCCGCCGTGTGATGCCGGCTTAGAATAGCATCACCCCATTTCTTTTCCGTGGGAGTCGTAAGAGGCGACTAAGGGACTTTGAGGGTGTGTATCGCAATTTTAGGCGATGGGCTGACAACCTGTTTCTATGGCGATACACAATTTTCCGAATGACCCTTAACTATTTTTCAGACTTGGTGTAAATGTCCGTTTTCGCGGCCGTTTACGCTCTGCCTACCCCGCAAGGGATAATAGGCGTGACATGTGTGTGGTGTGTGTGTTGCCCACGCTTATTCTCTTTCCGCACAGAATCTAAAAACGGTAACGCCATATAGCGTCCTCAAATTGACATCACAGGTCCGAGCCTCAACAACTCTAGCGAGTGATACCCACGTAAATAAAATGGTGTGATGCTGTTTAATTCAAAAATGTAACTTAAATTGACATTTAAAATATGGGACTCAGTACCTGACATAAATAAATTGATTTTCAATCACTCGTGAGTACTTTCACACATTTCAGTTGATTAACCGGGTTTATCGCGATAGATCATTGCCCATTCATCGCATGGTTTGAATTCCTACACTAATTGTGGACTAACCATAGTATTCGTTACAATAAATTATCTAAGATGTCGCTTGTACGTCGCTTCGAGACGAGTACCAAGAGATTGAAAAATTGGCAAGTGTCAGTCGGGGCGCCGCCGGTAGCTCAGTTGGTAGAGCAGTGGGACGGTACTCCACGGTCCCGGGTTCAAGTCCCGGCGAGCGCTGACATTTTTTCAATTTCTTATTTTCATTTATCATTACCCGTGTCGTGTTATAAGACATCACACAGCATTTGTTTAATATTTGAAAAGTCTGTTCAATGGTTTAGATTTTCCGCGTACGGAATCTCAGTTGTTACCAAATATTGTCTGAAGGTGGCGCTACCTCTCTCGATCATCGCCACGCATTTTGAATTGAGTATGTTGGTAATACAAATAAATTAATAACTTGCGCTAAAACGTTTTTTCTATCTACAAGACCACCCCCTAAGCCTTCGCATTGTAACATGAAATCAATCACACACCAATTTTAAAGTATATAAATTTTTTAGATAGTTTTTATCCGTACTAATATTATAAATGTATGTATTTACGTTTGTTGCCTCTTCACGCTCAAACGGCTTGACCGATTTGGATGAAATTTGACATACAGGTAGAGTATAACCCAAAATAACACATAGGCCACTTTTAACCGCAGGAAAATAATTATTACCATGGGAAAATGAGTGACAACGGGTGAAACCGCTGGGCGAAAATCTAGTATGTTGATAATTCTTCTCAGTCGTACACTCTTGGCAGAGAGGTCGTGGTCAGGAATTGGTCAGATTTTGCGGAGATTTCATGACGATGCGTCTCCATCTTGCTCTACTTGTGGCTTCGCGCGAACATTTGCTGATTGTGTGCTCAGTAACGAACTTTATCAGATCTGTCCACCTTGTTGGTGAGCGGCCGCGTGCACTTTTTCCACTTATTTTGTCCTGTACAACGAACATATGTTTATTTATGTTGATATTTACATGGTCATGAATCGCAGGACTAGCAGGTTGATACTGGCGGCGACGACCGCCAGACCGAACAATATGAACACCAGGCTTAGCGCCACGTAGCCGGGCTTGCTGGTCAACGCTTGGTCGTTCTGTAACAAGGAAAGCAATTATAAGATTAACTTATTAAAAAACTTAATGTCAGTGTTTACATAAATAAATAAATATCTTGGACATTTCACACAGCGCCATCTAGCCCCAAACTAAGCAAAGCTTGTACTATGGGAACTAGATAGCCGATATAATACATCAATACTTTAATTTTGTAAATAAATACACAATACATAGAAAACACCCAGACTCAACACAAATATTTGAAAAGTAACTAACAAATACTTGTGCTGTGTGGGAATCGAACCCACGACTCTAGGCGTAGCAGGCAGGGGTACTAGCCACTACGCTATCAGGACAGTCATACATATAAAGTTAAATTACTTTTTTATTATTTTTTTAGTCTGAATATTAGCTATATTATAATTTAGACTGAACTAGGATTACCCTGTATCTCTCGCAAAGAAGGTCAATCAATCCATCATGCTTACATATTTCAAAGGGAGAACAATGTAACGAAATTGAACAACTTTCCCTAAGGAACACAGTTACTTAAATATATCGAAATGTAACAGCAAAATCAGCATTTTTTTAACTTTTAGTCTTTTACTCGATTATGTTTGAAAGATTCGGCTAAGTTCGAGTCAGACTCGCGCAAAGGGTTACGTTTACAATCACGTTTGTTGCATTATAGCTTAAATACTAACTTTATTGTTCATTTTTAATTTTTGTTGTTTCATTATTTTTAGTTATAGCGGCAACAGTTTCTGTGTAAATTGCAACTGTTAAGTATTATCGCTCATGAGATATATACAGCTTTCGAACCATTACAGATAAAATCGATAAAATACACGTTTTTTTCTGTTTTTTTTTAAATTAAGTATGGGTTTGCACTTGACTCTAGTCTAGGTCATAGGACAGAGACAGAGTCTAAGATGGAGCGAGCTCACCCCGAAGAAGCCTGTTCACTCTTACTTTGTATATTTTTTTGTATAAGAGCACGGATTACTTCAGGTACGGATCTTTAAAAAGGGACAAGGGATTTTTTACCTGCAAAGCCACATAATCTCCAAATCCAATAGTAGTTAATGTGACGAAACAATAATAGAAACTATCGAAGTAGCTCCATCCTTCGTAACGAGAAAACACAGCTGCGCCTGTAAGAGCAAGCAATTGATAATATCAATTCAAAATTAACAGTGTTACATGTCATGAAATTGTGTATCGCCATTGTGACAGGTTGTCAGCCCATCGTCTAAAATTGCAATACTCACCCTCGAATCGCTTTGTCGCCTCTAGCGACTCCCACGGGAAGGAAATGGGGTGATGCTATTCTAAGCCGGCATCACACGGGTATATATTACTTTGAATCTTGCTTTGAATAAAATATTGTTTCTATTTCTATTTGGAAGTTTGGATTTATTTTTTACAGACTTCAAATAAAGGAGGTTCTCGATTCTTATACATTTTACTTGTAACTGTTACATACATACACATACACATATCACGTCTATAATCCCTTGCGGGATAGGCAGATCGCAAACGGCCGCAAAAACGGACATTTACGCCACGTCTGACAAACATTTGAGGGTCATTCGGAAAATTGTGTATCGCCATAGTAACAGGTTGTCAGCCCATCGCCTAAAATTGCAATACTCACCCTCAAGTCCTCCAGTCGCCTCTTACGACTCCCACGGGAAAGAAATGGTCATGTTATTGTAAGCCAGCAACACACGGCAAACCAACTTTCTTTTACGTATATTACTGTGAATAACTAATGTTCTTATTTCTAATTGGAATTTTGGATTTATTTTTTACCGACTTCCAAAAAAGGAGGGTCTTGATTCTTATACATTTTACTCTTAACTGTTAGGTACATTATCTTACCTGTAGTAATGATGATAGACGAGAGCATCCCAGTGGCGAACATGAGGTTCATCTCAGTAGCCTCCGTGGTTTCACAGCGGAGGTAGCATTTGGCTCGTCTTATTACAACAGACGCGAACTTGTTGAGACGCTCACCAATACTTTGGAACATCACTAGGCCCAGCGGAATTCCCACCTGAAGCAATAATGGGTTATAAAAATATTGTAAAAAGAGATAAATTGGAATAGGGTGTTCAAATATGTAAATATGGACTAGAGGGAGCAAATAAATTATAGTTAGAGGTACCATGATGGAGATGTAACCGGAGGTTTGATAAAGTTAAGTATGGTATGATACGGGAATCATTAACCACTTCGCTCAGGTCGAATTTTGCAACAATAGATTTGTATTGTTCTTCAAGCACACATGTGTGCTTTTACGAGCGGAGTAGTTAAAAAATTATAATAGTAACCAACTTCAAAAAAAGAAGGAGGTTCTTAATTCATCATGTTGTTTTTATGCAACTCATGTCAAAAGTCATATAACTATCCCTTGACAAAAAATATAATACTAATAGGAATTTCTTCAAGGAGCTAATGGGAATACACCTGCAGTTAAAAATCAAAACTTTACCATAGCATAGGCCATACAAAACGCCTTGCCACCAACAGTGACCGGTGTAGAATGACCGTAGCCAATCATAGCGAGGACTACTGTAGCAAAATAGAATGCTCCGGCAAACTTCCATTGCGGACCAGCTTTATGCGGTTTGTTCTCAATTATCACTATTTCTATCATATGGTAATCTTCTGGTGTGATATTGTATTTGCGGACTAGACCATTTCTCATATCTGGAAGGAAATAGGAATAGGTATTAAATAAATATGAATAAGATGTTTTTCAATAACTCTGTATATTACTTAGCCACAGAACAAAGCTAAGGAAAAGGTAAAATTTGCACTGTTTCTCAATTAGAACTAGAGTTTTTACTATTATTTTTCATTTCATATGATTTAGATGCCCCAGTCGGATGCTGTAAAAATTAGGTACACTTACCAGATAAAACCTCCCATCTTTTGCTTTCTGTGTCTGACTCGAGTGCATCAAAAACAGCTGCACCAATTAGTAAATATGTGAACGTGCAAACTACGAGGGAGAGTGTGCGAACATTTTGACGCTTCATCTTTACACAGACCTCTTTTCATTCAATAATCTATTCAAAGATATCCATTTTTGTGCAACCTGTAACTAACATTTTGTAAAGTAAGACAGTTTAGGAATTTTCAGACTAAATACTAGTTTATGGCCATCTCATTGCCTCTCACCTATTGCTATACATATGCAGCCCTACTGTAAAAAGGGTTTCATGTGCTGGAAATTATTATTACCTTCCGCCTTTATGAACCATATGATTCGCAATAAATATTAAGAATAAGAATAGGTATTAAATCCTAAAAATAGCTAACAATTTTATATTACTTTAGAAATAAATGTGAAAAAGTACCTGGAAAATATTCTTCAAATAGAAACCACACTACAGGGAGCAAATATCTTACTTGCACACTCTTGTATTTTTACGATTTATATCCTTAAACAATAATACCAAATATAAATATTTATTCAGAAAATGTAATAAAAAATGCCGCAAAACTGCAGCAAAGTATTTTTGTAAAAAAACGTCAATAAAGGTAGGTTTTTTACGGTCCACAATTCAACCCAAACAATAAAAAAATATTTGGACATAGAAAATGTATAAAAACTGCAATAAAAAAATACGTGGTGTCGTTTCTTTTAAAGGAAACCAAGATCAAGATATGATAACAGAAAATGGTTAACGATAAATAATAATATTGAAGACAAATTAATCAATCAGTAGAGGGACTATAAAAGACCTACACTGGTTCTGAGCGTTCTAAAACTGACATCTCATTTCTATTTTCTGTAGTAAAAAATTAAAATAACTGCAACATACGATCAAACAATAATGAAGAAATTCAAACTTAAAATCTACAATTCCATTATTTTTTAAAATCAACATTTTTGCCATTCACTAAACTTAAAGATTTTTAAACAAAAATGCAAAACTAGGCAGTACGGTTCGTATATTCACATCGCACTCTACTTTCACCTTAGACTAGCTTTCACCCATTTATGGTGGTACCACAGTTCCATCAAAGATTCGGTGTAAATTTCATGGAAATTTTCTTAGGGGTTCTCGAGTGTGATGTAGAGGGCGCTGAGCTTGAGAAATAACGATTCTTTACATTAAATCTGTACCACTATATAAAATATTCTTTATTTTGTGTTTATTGATTGTTACAAATTTCTTACTGATTTGTTTTCTCATTATAATAGGGAGACAACAAGTTTATTTCGTAGCAAATCTAACTATTAGAATTAATTAGTAACGAACACAACGTAAAACGGAACCTGGGTCAAAACTTGGTTTAGCACAGCGCCCTTTATAATTCAGAATTATCCATCAACAGAACCGTCAACAGAAACATAAAAACTCCCAAGGAAGTGTTTATATGGCAGGGCGCCCTGTCATATAGTGACACAGAATACATAATAGTACAGGATAGTAATTTAATCTATATAGCGGGGCGCACTGGTAAATAGCATTTTGTCTGTGAATTGGCTATTCTATTAATTGCACGTCATATCATCCCTGGTGTTATAGTTTTCCCACAAATAGTGGCCTCTGACATATGCAACAACGGCCGTGATAGTTATAATGAACAGCAACTGGGATTGACAGCTTATCGTGCTCTCCGAAGCACGGAACCATATTTCTTACAGACAATTAATCAGGTGGTAAAGCAGCCTACAGACTTAACAAGGCGCAATAAGAGCACCGATGAATAGCCAATTCACAGACAAAACGCTAGATAGACACTCTTTTTGGCTTTGGCATCTAGTAACGTAGTCAGTTCAACGCCATCTACAGAGTAGGTACTTGTTGGAAAACTTGTTCAAAAAGAAAACTAAGTAGGTCAAATCTTTCTGAATGTGTGTGTGTGAGGTGTTTTCAACTTGAGTTTGGCTTAGTTGTTTGATATTGACACTGGATGTGACGACAAAGCTTTGATGAGGAAAAATAATTAAAATAAAAGAAGAAAAAGTTATATGGTTTTCGACTAAATATGATTGTTAAATCAGATCGTATACATTAAAAAAAAAGTACTCTGTGATCAGATCATGTCGCACTCATGGTAGCACCGTGATTGTTAATGTCAAAGTGACAGTTCCTTTTGTCGTGTGTGCTCGCTGGTGTGGACGAGATTTCGCGAAAACTTGCCTAAAACTGTGAAAACCACACACTACTTGATACAAAATGAAGATCTTGTGCAATAAGTCCAACCCTCCGCTTGGTAAAACCTATACTTCCATTCATATTTCGGCGTATTGCATCAGATTTACAACTCGTACTAAAATAGCAAATTCCTCTATTCCGCAGGTGGTCTGTTGGCTGTGCAGCTGTACAAGGCTCAGGGGAAGAGTATAGAAGTGGCCTGGGGCAGTGAGTCTACTGTGAAACTGCCAAATGCTGCGAAACCTGTGCCATATGGAACTAGCAATGACTTGATAAGGATTATAGAGAACGCCTTCAATAAGGCCGCCGGGCCGCTGCAGAAGGTTACCATGAACCACTGGCTGTCCTTCAGCTTGATTCTGGACGATGAGATACCGAAATCTGTGGACTATTTGGACAAAACCCTTGGTCCATTGACTTATTTGGTTGGTGAAAGTTTGTCCGTTTCTGATCTGGCTGTGTTCAGTGTGTTGCATGGTAAGTTAAGTATTAAAATAACATTATTAAAGAATTTTATTTTGTGAAATATTTAGAATTTTGCATTATATTACTTTGCTTAAATTTAATTTATGACCCCATGTTGCAAGACAAGAATATCATCAATAAGAATGTTATCAATAACTGATAATAATATTTAGGTAGTCTGTAAATAGTAGATTGGGCACCAATGATCTACAGTTTATAATTTTTGGTGGGGTTTTAATAACAATTGACACATTTTCAAAGTATAGAATTGCAGATCTTCTACTCACGCTAAATTACTTTGAAAGAGTCCTATTTTGTAATTTTGCTGGTTACTATAACATAATAGTTTATTTTAAGAACATTAAAGTGGTTTATAGGTAGTTATATCAGATTACATGTTGTATTCATTTACAACATGTCACTATAGTTATACATAATTTTTCTGAAATGTTGGTCAGACATGCCAATACCACATTTTTTACTGCCTTTAACGCTCTGCCTACCTCGCAAAGATAAAGGTGTGATATATGTATGTAAGTACAACAATTATAATAACATGGGGAGTGTTTTAAAATTTGATATTCAAAAATTAATTAATTTATTTCAGTGTCTTCCAAGTTCAAGGAAGTGTCCAAGGCCAACCCACCACAAAACATTATCCGCTGGATGAAGCTGATTGAGGTACAGCCAGCTGTGGCTAAGGGACTGAAGGATCTTCCTACTGAAGCTATGCAGAACCTTACTAAGGCATCTAGCAGGTTGGTTTTAACATATCATTGTTTAAATCTACATCATGTTGTAGGAGGTTAAAAAAACCTGAAGTTAAGTAAATATAGTTGTATGTTGTAACTATAACCAGGCCAAGCTTATTCTAATAATATTTACATGGCTTATTAAAATTTATGGCTCAGTTCCTCTTTTGGCATATTTTGTCAAGATTTATTATTTATTAGTGCCGTGTGATGTCGGCTTAGAATAGTAAAATAAAATAAAAAAATAAATAAAAAATAAGCCTTTATTGCTGTTTTTTTTTTTAAAGTTATAACTACAGTATTATTATTTTTTTAACCTTAAATCTAATGTTGTTTTCACAAAGCAGCTTGTCTCTCGACAAAGGCCTCCTCTAAAGCTTAGAATAGTATCACCCCATTACTTCCCCATGGGAGACGTAAGAGGCGACAAAGGGACTTGAGGTTGTATATTGCAATTTTAGGCGAAGGGCTGACAACCTGTCACTATGGCGATACACAATTTTCCGAATGACCCTCTAATATTATGTCAGACGTGGCGTAAATGTCCGTTTTTGCGGCCTTTTACGCTCTGCCTAACCCGCAAGAGATAATAGGCGTGATATGTGTATGTGTTTATTAAGGGTAGAATATTATTTAACTTTTTGAAGATACTAAGATATTTTTAAATAAAAGTAAAATGTGTAAGTATAATGCGACTGGTTATGTTACAACATTACCAGGCAGTAATATTTTAGGTGAATTCGTGTGAAAAGTTTTTAATTTACCTTTGTAATAAAAGTTGATTGATAATTGTTTTTTTACATATATTATTAAATTTGATCCTTATAATAATCAATTTATGTTTATAGGAGGTCCCCAGCCACTCCTGAAAACACCACTGGCCGTCAACAGGAGGGCAAATTTGTTGAACTGCCACATGCAGAGATGGGCAAAGTTATCGTTAGATTCCCACCTGAGGCTTCCGGGTGAGTTTTAAGTACTATTTAGTTATCTACAGCTCTGTTTTTTTTAAGTAGAGTCGAAACATAGAACTAAACTCCCTACCAAATAAATAACAAGTCACGTAAAACTCTGTCTGACACCAGGGTGAACCCTGGTGTCAGACAGTTTGTTCTTTGACTTGGTGACCCACACGAAAAGAAGAAGTGATAAACCTACATCATGAGTGATACCTACTTGTACGTTTTATATTTTCCTAACAAAATTATACTGGGTATTCATCCACACAAAAGTTATTGATTTATTTATGTTTGTGTTATTTTTTTTGCTGATGTAACAAAACTTAACATTGTGTTTTGTCTTCTAAGTGTAATAAAATAATAATAATATTTAATATCAATATCGCCTACTTATGGAGCTTTAACGCAATAATAAGTCAACTGTGTCAGAGGTCTAGTAAGTTGTACTTAGTTAGGTAATAGTCTGACACCAGCATTCATTCATCGACTTGGTGTCCCAAAATATCGTTTTAATTTCCAGTTTTCTCCACATCGGTCACGCGAAGGCTGCCCTGCTGAATCAGTACTACCAGCATGCCTTCCAAGGGAAGCTCATCATGAGATTCGATGACACAAATCCGGCTAAAGAAAACGCCGAGTTCGAAAAGGTATCATTATCATTGAAAGGTACAACAGTCTACTGCTGGAAATTGGTTTCCTCTTATTGGTTAAACTCACCAAGTTTGGATTGAAGATTGACGAGCGCAATGCAAAATTTAGCACTCACAGAGATGTCGGTTATAGCACTTAAGGTACCAGGGGTACTCCAAAAGAACTGAATTATTTTAATACCCAGTTAATATAATTTAAATTTAAACTTATTCTCATATAAGAAATCATTTTCTATTCATAAATATACATATCAATAAAAAAAAATGCTGGGGACAAAAATTATTCAGTCCTTTTAAAGAACCCCTGGTACCTTATGTGCTACAACCGACTGTACTTTCTTTTTTCGGAATAAATTTAAATTTAACCCATAGTCACGATAATCGCGAGTATAAATGGGGTGTTGCTATTCCTAACCAAACACCAGTATAACTGAAACAGCCACAACACTCCACTGCTGGACATGGGACTCTCTCTATTGGGAGGGTAATTGCCACAGAATAATAACTAGTACTTGCCATACTCACAACGCTTGGCAGGTGGATTGGCGAGCGCAGTGCGAGTTGTTGTATTCACAGAGAACGCTACTGCCCATTTCTTGGATAAATTCCTTAGGCGATTTTTAAGACACCCACGGGTAGATAAGGGGTTATGCTATTCTAAGCTGGCACCACGCGGCAATCAAAAAGGTCATTTTCATTTACTTATTGCTTGAGCTGTGACGACTGTATATAATTTATTTGAGTATGGTTCGTTAGGTAAACTGTTAATTAATGGTGTTAGATTCGCGCGTTTTATTTAGCCTTGCTTCATTTACTTTTTGTGCAAAAAAAGCGGATACTATGAATATAATGCAATACTTCACAAAAGTGGCCTTTGTAACTGAAAATAACCCAGTAAACACAAATCTATTATCAATTATCAGAAGTGGGAATTTTGATAAAATACAATCTTTCAAAAGCTAGTGAGCAGGTAAAGGAACTTATTGGTTGGACCTCTTTAAGCATAAAAAATACATAATAGTTATATGAATAATATAATTTCCAGGTGATCCTAGAAGACGTGGAGATGCTGGAAATCAAGCCGGACATGTTCACTCACACGTCGCAGTACTTCGACCTGATGCTGCAGCTCTGCGAGAAGCTCATCAAGGAGGGCAAGGCGTTCGTGGACGACACTCCCGCCGAGCAGATGAAGAGCGAAAGAGAGCAGAAACAGGACAGCAAGAATAGAAACAACTGTAAGTATTGTTACAGGTGTGGAAAATTCGGGCACAGTACAACTGTGTGTATGATACATAAATAAAGATGCAATAATTGTGGCAAGAGACACAATTTATAAGCATGCCGTTAGCAACTAAAGCTAGTGCAACAGTAGTATGACTGGACACTGTCGAAGCTAAGATTATAATTTATCAAGGACGGGAAATTTGCTGATGACACTCCCGCCGAACAGATGAAGGGTGTAAGAGAGCAGAAACAGGATAGCGAGAATAGGAACAAATATAAATATGATTTCTGATTTAGTAGCTAAAGTCCCAACTGCTAAAGAATGAATACAACTTTCCAAAAAAATTACAGTTTTGTATTGTAACAACTGTTGTGTAATCGGGCAGAATTTCAAGTATTGTATATATTAACATAACCTTGGATGACAAACTGGGGCTAAATTAAATACCAATAAACTATTGTTATTATCCACATAAATGATTAAGTGCTTCATCCCCTTTTCCAGCTGTAGAAAAGAACCTGCAGCTCTGGGAAGAAATGAAGAAGGGTTCCGACAGAGGTACCCAGTGCTGCGTCAGGGCTAAAATCGACATGCAATCCCCAAATGGTTGCATGCGAGACCCTACCATCTACCGGTGCAAGCCTGAAGAGCATCCGCGTACTGGCACGCAATACAAGTTAGTATTACCAGATCAAGCCATTTAGACGAATGACGCCACATGCGTGATGTACGAGATTGAGTAAAGTTACATGTCGTGAGATTAACTTGGCCAGCCCCGAGGCAGCGCCTATATTTTTAATTTTTCTATCCCGCCCGAGCCGGTTTTCTATTAAGACATTACAATTTTTTATAAATAAAATTTTTTATTAGGAAAATTGTGTTATAAAATTTCATTTTTTTACAATGACGGATCATGACGTCAATAAGTGATAAATGATAATACAATCCTACATTGAACAAAGAATTTCAATTTCAAGAGTGCTGAAATAATCGCCGGGCTTGGAAGAATTAACCGCTATGGGTTATTAATGAAACGGTGTGATAACTTCGTAACCGCGTTTTAACATAGTACTGTTTGAATTTACTAAGCGAAAACGCCATCTATTATTAGCAATAGGAACTAATTTTACTGTTTGAATTTACTAAGCGAAAACGCCATCTATTATTAGCAATAGGAACTAATTTAAGTTTAAAATACTATGGAACATAATAACTCAAAATACTGAAACGGGGTTATTACCGCGATACTTATTTTTGTAACTGGGTCGAAAAATCGGAATCAACAAAAATGAGTATCGCGGTAAAAACCCGGATTTAGTATTTTGAGTTATTATGTATGACCGCAAGAGTTTAAAACAGTCTATGGAACATAATTTATATTATTATAGTTCCCTTCAAGATACATAAAAAAATAATTACAATAAACCTTCTTTCCAGGGTGTACCCAACATACGACTTCGCGTGTCCAATAGTGGACTCAATCGAAGGCGTGACTCACGTATTGCGAACCATGGAGTACCACGATCGTGATCCGCAATTCTACTGGTTCATCGACGCACTGGGTTTGAGGAAACCTTACATTTGGGAATACAGCAGGTTCGTGCTTCGGAGGGCTCGTTAACCCCTCCGGCCTGTTTGTTTATGGTTAGGTAACAGACATCAGTCAGCAGAAGCAGGACCAGAAAGTCTTTGACTCCAGGGTTCATCGGGTTTTTGTCGATTAAATATTTAGGAATGGAGAGGGTCAGTAACCAAACCTTTGTATTTCTATATTTGGGTATTCATAAAGTCTATATCTAAACCATTGTTTGTCTCAAAAGTAAAACAATTAGAATAATTTAAAAAATATTGAATCTTTAATGTAATCGTAGATCTGTAAATATAGAGCGAACTCATCCAGAAGACTGCATGATGTTATACAGAACGCTGTTTTGGATTTTATACATTCTGGAGGAAGTGGCAGGGCAAAAAAGGCCGTAAAAACGCCACGTCTAGCAAAATTTTCAGTATCATTCAAAATAAATGTGTATCGCTACATAGACAGCGTGTCAACCCATTT
Source organism: Tuta absoluta (assembly GCA_027580185.1). Lineage (NCBI taxonomy): Eukaryota > Metazoa > Arthropoda > Insecta > Lepidoptera > Gelechiidae > Tuta > Tuta absoluta. The sequence goes on along the minus strand of JAQAHW010000029.1, from coordinate 3,187,305 downwards.
TCATTTATTTATTTATACTTTATTGTACATCGTACAAAAGGCGGGCCTAATGCCAGAAGGCATTCTCTACCGGCCAACCCATCGCCTAGAATTGCAATTTTGAATTGATACCGCAGGAAAAATGTATCAAAAGGTTTGTCTATGTTAACAGATGTGTGAAATATAATCTTGAATGTTATATTTTCAGATTGAGTATGACAAACACAGTGCTGTCAAAAAGAAAGTTGACGTGGTTCGTCGAGCAAGGCCTCGTCGACGGATGGTGAGTACAGTTTCTTAATAATACATACATACATAAATCACGCCTATATCCCTTACAGGGTAAGCAGAGCGTTAACGGCCTTAAAACGGATATTAACACCACGTCTGACAAAAGTTTGAGGGTGAATCAGATTAATGTGTATCACTATAGTGACAGGTTGTCAGCCCATCGCCTATAATTTCAATTGTTTCTTAATAATAACGATAAGCCTTTTATTTCCAATGCCAAATAACATTTACAACACTTCACAGTAAAAACTCATTTCAAAATTGTTGCAAAATAATTGCAATGTCAATAAATTATAAATCCTTAGTTACTAAATACATACACATAAAACCCCTATAATCCCTTGCGGGGTAGGCAGAGCGTAAACAAACATTTACGCCTCGTCTGACAAATATTTGAGGGTTATTTGGATAGTTGTGTATCTCCATAGCAACTGGTTGTAAGCCCATCGCCTAAAATTGCAATACATACCCTTGAGTCCCTTAGTCGCCTCTTACGACTCCCACGGGAAACAAATAGGCTGATTCTATTCTACGCCGGTAGCACACGGCACACTAAATAACCTATCTCTTGAATCACTATCTTCTAAAGAAAACCGCATCAAAATCCGTTGCGTACTCTTAAAGATCTAAATTACATAGGGTCACGGGAGGCGTAATTTTATACTATTTAGTTATTTGTTTGCAATAAAGAGGTTTATAGGATTTATTATTCACTCACTCTATATTATTTTCATACCCCACAGAGTATATCAGTGGGACGGTACCCCACGGTCCCGGGTTCAAGTTTCGGCGGGCGATTAATTTTTTCAAATTCTCATTTTTTTATTAATGATGTGTTTGCTCTTGACTCTAGTCTAGGTCACAGGACAGAGACAGAGTGTAAGATGGAGCGAGCTCACCCAGAAGAAGCCTGTTCACTCTTACTTTGAAGAGATTAGGGTTGTATGCGTTTGGAAACACAGACGCAGGTAGTGAGTTCCACCCTTTAGCAGATATAGATATTTTCATTTATAAAGAGGTTTACTTACTTACAAGTTTTTACCAGGGACGACCCCCGCATGCCGACGGTAAGAGGCGTCCTGCGACGAGGCATGACCGTGGAAGGCCTGAGACAGTTTATCCAGGCGCAGGGCTCCAGTCGGTCCGTTGTCTTCATGGAGTGGGACAAGATTTGGGCGATCAATAAGAAGGTGTGTTAATTTTTTTCTCGTGGTTTTCGATAGACCAAGTGATAAATGCGCCGATGAACCCGGTGCGCCGGTGTCAGAGTAACGACTGGGTTCTACAGTAGCTGACCAAACCCTAAAATAGGCGTCTTCGAAAATCTCTTGATCAAGGTGTTGTGTTTAATTATAAATTACTTATTCACAAGAAGCGCTGCTACCAATTATCTGATGTTTCTTATGCAATTAGATTGAGGTGATGCTAATTAAACCCGCCATCACCTGTCATTCCAAATGATTGTTTATATAATATAAATACAAATAATTGGTTATATATTTTTATTTTCTACGTTTTCTTCCAGGTCATCGACCCAATAGCGCCCCGCTACACGGCCCTGGAAACCTCCCCAGTGCCGGTCAACCTCAAGGGTGTTTCGGAGAGCACGTTAACCGTTGCGTTGCACCCGAAGAACCCTGATGTCGGGTCCAAGACTGTTGTGGTGTCTAACAGGCTGCTGGTAGACCAAGTGGATGCTCAGACCTTGAAGGAAGGAGAGAATGCTACCTTCGTGTACTATGGAAATATCTTGATTGACAAGATTCATAGGTAAGTTCCGATGCTGTACTGGTAAATAATAGGGTGAAATAATGCCGTTTCATGCCGGCTTAGAATAGCATCACCCCATGCGACTGTCAGATTCATACAAATTTTGATTACATTATAGGTAATTCATAAATGAACGGAGTTTACTTACGGTCATCTAAGTACGCTACAAAAAAATCGCGGAATTAGACCCTTCCGAAATTCATAGGGTACCCGTGAACCTAGAACTACGAAATTTGGCAAGTAGTATTGCTTAGAGCCGTGTGATGCCGGCTTAGAATAGCATCACCCCATTCCTTTTCTGTGGGAGTCGTAGGAGGCGACTAAGGGAGTCGAGGGTGTGTATTGCAATTTAAGGCGATGGGCTGACAACCTGTCACTATGGCGATACACAATTTTCCGAATGACCCTCCAATATTTGTCAGACGTGGCGTAAATGTCCGTTTTTTGAGGCTGTTTTGCGCTCTGCCTACCCCGCAAGGGATTATAGGCGTGCTGTGTATGTATGTATGAAATTTTGCTAGTGACGATAGCGAAAACTCAAGACGAGCTGGTGATAACAACTTTTTTCAACAAGGTAACTAGGTCGAAATATGAAAAAATGGACCTCCCATACAAAATTGCCGATCAGCTGATTTGAATTACAATGGAAACTCAAAATATTTTTGTCATACTTCAACCTATGTAGTACTTGGGTAAAGTTGTTCCTTATCACCAGCCCGTCTTGAGATTTTGCTATCGGTCACTAGTAAAATACCACACTATATTGATTTTTATTTTATTGTTTTTCGACTTAATCTCGTGAAAACAGATTCACTGAAATGACCTGTTGCATCATGATTTGCGGCAGTGTGAGTGAGGGGTCATTGCCCTTTTTCACAAGATTAAATCAAACCAAGGATGGCGGGGTAGAGTAGCATCACTTCATTCTTACCCGTGGGTACCGTAAGAGACTAGGCATTGTCTTATTAACTTGCTAGCGCCATACTAGCAGATTTCATGCTTCTTCTGACAATCTGTCCATACACAATTAAAACACAATTTCAAAAAAATAAACTATTTTCCAATATGTCCGACCAGACATAGCGAAAATTACCTGTTTCCGGCCTTAGTCGTTTTGCCTACCCCGCCAGGAATAAAGGCGTGATTTAGATTTGTATAACATACCACCGACTTTTATTTTTATTTTTTAATGATGGGTTTGCTCTTGACTCTAGTCTAGGTCGTAGGACAGAGACAGAGTCTAAGATGGAGCGAGCTCACCCAGAAGAAGTCTGTTCACTCTTACTTCGACATCTAACAATTACTCCATTCCACAGGTCAGCAGACGGCAAAGTGACCAGTATAGACGCGACCCCCAACTTAGACAACAAGGACTACAAAAAGACGGTCAAGTTAACCTGGTTAGCCGATTCGCCTAGCTCCCCAATGGTTGAGGTTTACTGCGTCTACTTCGACCACATCATTTCCAAACCGCTTCTGGGGAAGGATGAAGACTTCAAGCAGTATATTGGGCACAAAACCAGGGTAAGGCGACTGATCTAAAACACAATTTATAGTACTTTATGCAACTGTCGTATAATGGGGGTCATTAGAATGCGAGTGTCTGTTTACCATACAACAACAGCTGACAGGTGCGACGGAAGACGGCGATTTGAGTATTGGTAAAAAAACTTCGTTTCATTTCTCAACTTTATCGCAGTAAGAGCCTTCTCATTAGGCCTTACGCGTCTGTAATTTCCATCAAACTGTGATTTATATTAGTAGAATGCATAAAGCAGGTCTTTATACAACTGTTGTCGAATTCATAATTCGAACATTATGGGATGAGTGTAGATAAAATAACTAACACAAGCGAGTAAGTGCAAGCGTGAGCCGAGCTAGCATTAGTTAAAAGAAAGTTGACTAAGATAAATGAACCGCGCACGAGTAGGACTAGTAATAATTAGAGACCCGATTATATGCATTTACATTTCATCGTAAATAACATTTTTCTAAATATTCTTGTGATATCTTTAATATATTTTTCGTTCTACCGTCTACTAAGCATGCTTTGCAAAAAAAGAAACTCGATTAACGAGTACGCTCATTGATCTTTCAAAATTTGTCAAATCTTGCCTCCCGAAAAAAAAATGTCTTCGCGGTTGTTATCTGACTATCCTTGATCATTGACACGCGGCGTTTTATTTTTATTTTACCTCAATATGATTTAACATATTCTGCCAGTTTTCGTGCATATTTATAAGGCTTTTTATGCAGCATATTATCCGGCCTCTGGTAATCTAAAAATAAATAATGTCACTCGTAAAAGCGATCGTTTAGTTTGCGGCAGCCCTTAAAAGGTAAACTGTGCCCGAGCTGTATCCAATTGGGAATATTGCTACAACTAACGCGATAAAGGTTTAAAATTTTCTAATGTTTTGTCGGTAATTAGTTTGTAGTTATTTCATTCTGTGAAAACCCGGTGATGGGAGAACACACTTTATATGTGATACGAACGACTTTTTACCGAGTTTCCTGTGGGAATAAGCAAAATAGGGGGAGGTCCATGTCCAGCAGTGAACTGTTAATGTTAAAAAAAGCAAATATTTCTGTATATTTGTATGTACGGTCGCGTTCTAAAGTGGAGTCATAGTTAACACAAACCTCAGAAAACAAGTCGCTCGCACCCGCGGCTACACTCACACAATGACACAAATGACGTATAACATACTATTATTTGACGAACTACCATTGTATAATAGGCTGAGTAGTATTGACTATTTCACTACATGAATCATTAGCTTCGGTAGCGTGGTCAGTAGCGCGGTCAAGCAAATTCTTGACCGTTATTGTGGAGACAATGGATCGAATCCCGATATCTTAGTTGTAATTTTTTTTTATCAAATGAAGCAAAATTTAGTAAATTTTGAATTACATTTTAGTTGTTGCTAGATCGTTTGCGAGATAGTGCGTGTGCTAAGTGATTTTTTTTAACCTAAGTTTATTTATTAAACTTCAGTGTTTATTTCTTCGAAATGCATACTATTATCAGTTTGCAGGATAAGCAGCGTATTGTTGCGCTGCAATTATCTGTGGCGCTGCATGATATTGGATTCAATTTAACTCAAATTGCTAATCTGACTGGTCTGGCCGTAAGTATAGTTTTATTTCATTACAATTGTATTTTAAATATTAAAAACTTTGACTCATAGTATGTTGGTAGCTGTGAACCGATTAGTATAAACTTTTTTATTAATAATGCTACTTTGTTTTAGTGGAAGACTGTTAAACGTTGGGTTACACATTTTGAAGAGGAAGGTAGCGTAAAAACTCGACTCGTCTTATTAATGATTCACAGCGGAGGATGATGGTGTAACAATATGAAGAAAATGGTTCTGCCGCTGGTCCAGGCGAATTAGTAGCACAAGAAACAGGGCGTGCAACTGCCGCTAATTATGTTGATATGCTACAGGAAAGCATGCTACCGACGACGCCGACGGTGCGAAATGTTTAACTGTTTATCCTGCTAGTGAAGTTCCTCGTTTTGCATTTGTCCAGGATAAATTGTCCAGTGCATCGAGCTGCCGTGGTGTATAATTGGTTTAGCCAGCACCCAGATATCCAAGTTATTCGTTGGCCAGCAAAATCTCCGGACTTAAATCCCATAGAGAATTTATGGGGTTTAATGGTGCAAAGGTGGGACATGCGCAATGAAAGAAATACAGAAGCTTTAGAGGCTCACTGCCTGGGAGTGTGGGAGAGTACTAGAGGAACAGATATATGCACTTATTTGATCGAGTCTATTAAGTGTTGTTGAAAACAGCGGAGGTAACACCAAATACTAATTATGTAAGCGGCGATTTTTACTTAAGATTCCAATCAGACCCGATCTAGCATACATTGCTGATTATCTTGTGTATTTCATTACAATATATGAATATACACAAAATAATCAGCAATGTATGCCGAAGCGGGCCCGATAAATCGTTGCTCACTCAACCTCTGTTTACCTGCTTACCCGCCTACTATTGCAGTAGGTATTTGTGGAGCATTACATTAGCAATTAAATTATGCTAAAACATCGATATATATTTATATAAGATTGATCATTATTAGTCAGTTATCTTAAGGCCTTGCTTCAATATCTTTTCATTACGAAAACGAGTACTTAAGCTTAAACCTTGAGATGTAGGCAAATAACTGATTTATTATTATTACAATTACTTTTACTTCCGAGGAAAGTGCATCATCGTTAAACATAGAACAATAAAATAATTACTAACGAAATTATTACTTAAATAACTTTATTGAAAGATTCAATCTAAGATTTGGATCATTCCTATGATCTTATAAATAATTACCTATCGATGTTTCAGCTAATGAACACTTAATATCATTTTACATAATATTGTGTTTTATCATTCAAACAAAACTATTAACTAAGTATTACGACAGCAAGTATTTTATGTAGTTTTACATACTCGTATCTTATGGTTACCAAAAGATCTCATTCATGTCATTTTGTTATTTACATAAAGTGATACCATACCTACCAATAAAATAATTTCTTACCTTACTTTTTGTTTTATTACAATATTATAGGTTTATGTTTTTAGATATAATATTTTGATACATAATTTACAATAAACATTTATAGATATAATACATAGATGAATTTATTGAAAAATATTATATAAAATAATTATTACTGGAGAAAATATGGTAAAAACATTAAAAAACATTATTCAACATACAGAGATCGGATGGGAACCCGGTTCCGTTCTGATTAGAAGGTAAGAACTATTACCGCTAAGCTACGGTAGCTTGTGATCAATACGACGAAATAAAGATATGTAATCTATTGCTTTACTACAAGTGAACGAATAAGGATAACTATAAACAGTTTTAGACAAACCAGTGTGATGTATACTTTGTGGTGATGTAGTGGCGAATAGGCTATCACCGAGTAATTATTTCAAAGATTACATAGATGTCGCTTATAGGTGGTAATCTGTTTAAGTTTTAATGCTACGCCTTAAGGTGGACTTTTCTACTTACAGTCGATAATCTTACGTGTGTGCGTATGTTAGTAAAGTAAGTACAGAGGATAATAACCCGTATTGCATTCTGTCAAGTGGTCTAACTATGACTCCACTTATGAATCCGACCGTACGTATGATTGTAAGTGTACTTACTACATAGGTATTATAAAAAAAGAATTTTACTGTCAATCTGCTTGCCACTTGCAAATCTTTTCTATTTCTCTCTCTTTTAATGTCAAGGTTGCCTGGAAGAGATTGCTGCAAATTATAAGGCCTAAGGATTTATGTATGTATGTAAAACTAAAAGTAAGCACACTTTTAGTTTTACATACATACATAAATCACGCCTATATCCCTTACGGGGTAGGCAGAGCGTTAACGGCCGTAAAACGGATATTAACACCACGTCTGACAAAAGTTTGAGGGTCAATCTGTGTATCACTATAGTGACAGGTAGTCAGCACATCGCCTAAAATTGCAATACGTACGTCTAACCCTCGAGTCCCTTAGTCGCCTCCTACGACACCCATGGGTAAGAAATGGGGTGATGCTAGTCTAAGCCGGCATCACACGGCATACACGGGCACGACACTTTTAGTTTTAAGTTTTCTGTATTGTTTTGTGTCTGTTGTGTATGTTGTAAGCAAGTGTTTTATCTATCTATAAGCAATAAAGTGTTTAACTATCTATCTTGATGTTCCAGTGGGAGATCCCGATGCTGGGCGAGCCAGCGCTCTCCAAGCTGAGGGTCGGCGACATCATCCAGCTGCAGCGGCGCGGCTTCTTCAGGGTAGATGTGGCCCCCGCGCCCCCCTCCCCGCACACCGCCCGCGCGCGCCCGCTCGTGCTGCTACACGTGCCCGACGGACACACCAAGGAAATGCCCGGGCAGGTAGGTGGAGTACTAGTACAATCCGCACTCAGTATTATAAATCTGAGAGTTTGTGTGTGTGTAATGTGTATGTTTGTTACCTCTTCACGCAGTGATTAATAGTGTCATTTCGTAGCTAGTTACGAAAATTTACGAACGTGGAAAAAAACAGTGTTTGTTACGAAACAGTGAATAAAAGTGTCTTTTCGTAGCTAGTGAAGTAAATCTTAGTTACGAAAGTGCACGAAGGGCGCTCAAACGGCTTAACCGATTTGGATGCAATTTGGAACACGGGTAGAGTATAACCTGGATAACACATAAGACTACTTTTTACCGCGGGATAACAACTATTACCACGGAAAAATGAGTGGCAACCGCCGGGCGGAAATCTAGTTTTGTAATAAAGTTTATTTACGTTATCTTTTCATACACGAGTCAAGTTTATTAACTAATAAGGCCACCCCAGGGTGTCCATATTCACAAAATGAAAAATGAGTTTTCTCGTAAACGAAGCCGAGATAATTAATTTGATTGAGTAGGCAGTTTTTGGTAAGACATGTCTTCGCTACGTGACGATTTAGGTGGTGGCACAGCTGTAGAAACGTCATCTTGGCACGACCACATAGCCAATCAAATGCCTCTGAAAAGGCTCTTCGAAGACTGATGAAATTTTTTCTGAATAATCAGATCTCCGCCAAGAGGCTGCTTTAATGGTGGCCCAGCCACAGAAACGTCATTTTGGCAAGGTCACCTATCACATGGAATATCTTTTAAACGGCGGGGAGATTTTTTTTTTATTTGTGCGTTAATTAGAGACAATTCTAGCACAATTATTTGACACACACCACCCCAGGACGTTCAACGCGTAGCCTTTGGAGAAGGAACGAACCAGAGCGCGGGTCACGACCCCTTCAGCCGACGCACAATCTGCCTAACAACATCTTTAGCCTAACAATTTTTAAGTTTATAAGGTCCTAATGGGAAATTTTCTAGGGATTCTCGAGTGTCATGTAGAGGGCGCCAAGCGCCAATTGAAATAACGTTTCTTTACACAAAATCTGTACCACTTTATAAATTAATGGCATCAATTCGAGATATAAATTTTCCTTACTTGCCTTAAATTAGTGCTGTCACTTTCCGTCAAATAGGTTTAGAAAAGGATAGGAGATATTTTAGTCGTGTCATGTCTTATAATTTCATGCAAAATACGTGTTATCTGTCAAAATAAGGCGACGATCAACACAATCGCGACTAAATGGACTAGAAAAGGCGAAGAAACCATTGACGTTTTTAAAAATGACAGGACTTAGATATCCTCTTTCCTTTTCTAAACGTATTTGACGGAAAGTGACAGCACTAATTTAAGGCAAGTAAGGAAAATTTATATCCCGAATTGAGGGCATTATTTATTTTGTGTTTATTGAATTGTTATAGATGTATTATTGGTTATTTGTTTACCACGAATGACACTCAATATAATAGCAAGGCGATAAGTTTATTTTGTATTAAATCAAACAAACATAATTAATTGGTAACGAACACAACGTGAAACGGAACTTGTGACAAAACTATGGCTGACGCCAGCCATATTGAAACGTCAAAATTTCAGTTTAGCACAGCTCCCTCTGGTTTGACATTCAGAACTATCAAGAGAACTGTCAATAGAAAAACTCCCATTCAGTGTAACTATTTTTGGGCCCTTCGTGCACTTTCGTAACCAGAATTTGGTAACTAGTTACGAAAAAACACTTTTTAGTCACTGTTTCGTAACTGGTTACGAATAAACACTATTTTTAAAAAAAATATCTAAAGAAAATCTGCTCAGCTATGTACCAATAGAACTTGTGTTCCCATTTGTCTCCACTTTGATGGCCACTAGTGACGAATGGGACAAAAATTCCCAGCCACCACTCGTGTTCGCTGTACATTGATTATGCTATCTACAATGCACCTTAACAAACTATTTGTTTTTGAAGTCTTTACTTAGATTTTAAGTGTGTGAGATCCCTTTGTTCACATTTTAAGTGACAGCTGTCAAACGTGTAGCTCGTTTATCTCGTAAACTAAAATTCAACTTTATTGTCCGGAAGTTGTAGGCCTCAACGAAATCTACATGACAGATGACAGCTGTCAAACTAAAAAGTCGTTTATCTCGGAAGCTACGCATGCTAGACTATTTGTTTCTTTGGGGAAGTTGTAGGTCTAGATCTTGCCACATTTTTAGTGACAGCTGTCAAACTCAATTCCTGTTTATCTCGGAAACTATGCATGCTAGACTACTAGTTTCTTTGGGAAAGTTGTCAGCTGTCATCTAAAATGTAGGGCTCGTCAAGCCATGCAACTTTCCCAAACAAACTAATAGTCTAGCATGCAAGTTTTACGAGATAAACGGTTTTTTAGTTTGACAGCTGTCATCTAAAATGTAGGGCTCGTCAAGCCATGCAACTTTCCCAAACAAACTAATAGTCTAGCATGCAAGGTTTACGAGATAAACGGTTTTTTAGTTTGACAGCTGTCATCTAAAATGTAGGGCTCGTCAAGCCATGCAACTTTCCCAAACAAACTAATAGTCTAGCATGCAAGGTTTGCGAGATAAACGGTTTTTTAGTTTGACAGCTGTCATCTAAAATGTAGGGCTCGTCAAGCCATGCAACTTTCCCAAACAAGCAAATAGTCTAGCATCCACGGTTAGTAGTTACGAAATAGTGATTTAATAGTGTCATTTGGTAGCTAGTTACGAACGTGGAAAAAAATTGTGTTCATTCGTAACCGGTTACGAAACAGTGACTAAAAAGTGTTTTTTCGTAACTAGTTACCAAATTCTGGTTACGAAAGTGCACGAAGGGTTTTTGGGTGAGTTTTACTCGTTAATGAACTCCTCTTAATCCCCAAGGAAGATAGGTCGAAATATAGAAAAACAAAAATTGGACCTCCCATGCGAAAATGTGACTTTGTATGGGAGACCATTTTTTTAATATTTGGACCTATTTTCTAAATCTAGTTCTATCCGTCTAGATTTATTCCAGTGGCAAATCACAAATTGGCCAAAACATTTTGCAGACATTCTGCCACACAAAAAAAAATCTAAACCGGAGTGTTATCCAAAAAATTGAATTATTTGACACTATTTGAAGCATTTTTTAAATCGTGTTTTAGAGCGCACTAAATCGGCTTCATAATTTCATATCCATAACATGTCCTTGCTTTGTATCTTAGAGAGTGTTAAATAAACAAAATAAAAAACAAAAAAATCAAACTTGTATTAACAAAAATTGCCAACTTCTTCATCTTTTTGTCAAGTATTTTACAACTTCAAAAACAATCTAGATTCTAGGACAACAAAAATACTTAGTTCTAAATACCCATACTTTAGGTAGACTTCTTCTCTCCCGGTCGTTTAAAGTGTGAACAGGCGTCGGATTTCCACATCTGATCCTTATAATAACCTTACTGGGTTTGAAAAACCTAGATCATAATTATATCGAACTTGATTCACAATCCTTATAAATCACCTCGGTGTCACAATATACCAAGGAGCAGAAGTTTAATATACTAACGGCCGGTTTGCGCACTCACACATGCACACACTTGACCGACCTATACGTACACGACTACTATATAGAATCTCGTGCCGCTTGTGTCACACACAGCAAACTGTACTCGATTTCTCTTGTACTCAATCAAATCGGGATTATCAATACCTACTAGCAAACTAACTATTCATTAAATAAAAATGTATTTCCTTGGTATATTGTGTCTGGTGTTATTAAACAAAAAAATATTATAAATCAAATTAAAAATAAAGTGCCAATGACAAGTGTAGCGTAGAAGCTAGAATAACAAAAATAAGTAGGAATCTATAATATACTTAACTTAGTAGGAAATAAAAATAAAACTAATATAGTTATTAGGTCCAGATTTTAGGTTCGAACGAGACTTAAACACGAAAAAAAAACTAAATTGGAATACAATCCATATTAGGGGTGTAAGAACAAAATTACAATTGAAATTCAGGTAAGGCCTTATTAATATGCCACCCGTGCACAACTTAAGAATACTTACAAAAAAAAAGAGTTAAGAACCTATTTCAATTCAAAAAACTTATTTCACTCATTATACTCAAATAAAAATGGATGAGCGTATACGTTTTCGATCGGCAGTCTATAGTTCGGATGAACCACCAGCATTTGTTCTAGAAGTTGATGGAAACAAGCTACCTTGAGTGTCTCTTCGCGTTTCTGTTGTTTCCCGACATGCAGACCCCACTCTTTGTAGTACGAATTTTTGATTGTAGATTCGAGCAGGTTGTTCCTGTAAATCTGCTGTTCGTCTATGCACACGATGGTCTGTAAATAAAAATATTAAATAGTCAAGTTTTTTTTTCCTTTGATACTTAAATAAGTCTCATTGTTTATTTTTTCAATACCTACATTTATACAATGATGATAAGGATTCACATAGAAACAGTCACAATAAAAAGTTTCTCTGACTGGTAATGAATTGTTTTTTTTAAACACCTACATTTATATAAAGATTATAATAAGGATTCACATAACACATGGCTCTCAATTCGGGATACAAATTCTCTTAACTTACCTTAAATTAGTGCTGTCTCTTTCCCTCGAATAGGTTTAGAAAAGGATAGGAGATATCTAAGTCCTGTCGTGTTTAAAAATGTCAAGTCTTCACAGTGTCTAGTCAATTTAGTCGCCATTGTTCTCATCGTCGCCTAATTTTGACAGATAACACGTATTTTGCGTCAAATCATAAGACTAGCTAAAATAGGTATCGCCTTTTCTTTTCTAAACCTATTCGACAGAAAGTGACAGCAATAATTTAAGGTAAGTTAAGAGAATTTGTATCCCGAATTGAGGCCATTGTCTCAAATGTCATGGTGGCCAATTGTAATTATGGTATTTTTCAATTTGTGATTGCTAACAAAATCAACATTTGTCCCACACGAAAAGAAGAAGGATGACATTATGCAACCATGACGTTTGTCCATTGTTATTGTTCATTCTTACTGTAAAAAAATATCTTAAATTAGCGCTGGCACTTTCCGTCAAATAGGTTTAGAAAAGAATAGGAGATATCGGTCATTAATTTATTTTATAAAATACATTGTATAGCATACAGGATAAACCTAAACATACCATACAAGGAAACATAAAAACATAACAATGTAACAAAAATAAACTTTGGAGAATAGTGAGATTAAACTTTTTGTACCAATTTCCATACACTAAGTCATAAATTTTATTCACAGTGAGCAAGACACCTCTTACTTAAATGATACATGCTTTCGATAAAGTCCATCTCTGGTCATGGCATGTTAAAATATGTCAATGAGCTAAATACGCCATTTCTAGTCAATTTGGGGCTGCCGCAGACTTAATGTACGTTCTTGTGAGCGACACCAATAGCACTTATCATAGAAATCCGCCTCTGAAATGTATGCAATTGAAATAAAGCCGGTTGTTGCCGGACGCCCATGCGTCGAGAACGAGAGACGTTTGTCATTCTAGCCAATGTCACATTTTATTTTAATCACTATTGAGTTCTTTTTGGATTTCGATTGAAAAGTGCTCGAGCTGTAGTTCGCAAAATGGTTTTTACTGTGCGGCGGCCCTTAGTCGCCATCGTATTATATCGTCGCCTTATTTTGACAGATAAACCGCATTTGCGTCAAATTATGAGACATGACATGACTTTAATATCTCCTATACTTTTCTAAACCTATTTGACGGAAAGTGACAGCGCTAATTTAAATTCAGATATATTTTTTCGAATTGACCTCATTGTAAAATTAGTAGATATAGTGTCTGTGCTTTAAAAAACAGACTTATAAATTGTATTGATATTTATAGATTCGATATGTCAATTTCGGCGTTTACCTAAGTCTGAGAGAGAAAGCATGAACGTCTGTTGTATTTATGAGCCTCAGTGCGTGCTAGAAAGAATGCATGCCGTGTGATGTCGGTTTAGAAAAACAACACTCTTTTTTTTTCCGGGATAGTGTCGTAAGAGGCGACTAAGGGACTCGAGGGTACATGTGTATTGCAAATTTATAGGCAATGGGCTGACAACCTATCTCTACTATAGCGACACACAATTTTCTGAATAACCCCTTAAATGTTAGTCAGACGTGGCGTAAATGTTCGTTTTTTACTTCCATTTACGCTCTGCCTTCCCCGTAAGGGAGGCGTGATATATGTATGAAAGCATGTAGAATGCATGACTTTCGGTCGCCATTTGCAGATAATTTCTTTACCTCGTCGACGAGATCCGAGACCTGCAAGGCCAGAAGAATTAAGACTAAGGAGCTTGAATACAAACCTGTCCCTTTTCCCCGACCCGTCGCATGAACACATTCCCCTGGAAATGCTTGTAGGCGAGGCGGGAGTTCCTGATCATATCTGCCGGGATGTAGCCTCGAGTGCACATATGCTTGAACAGTATATCGTTGTTGTGGTACCCCGGAAATAGCTTGCGGCGAGTCGCCATTTCATACATGACTAGCGCAGTCGACCACACGTCTATGCTGTAGCCTGTTGAAGGAATAACGTTTTGTGTGAATAAGAAACTGACAGCTTAAAGTAAGTAAGTTAAAACATTACTGCACGTTTAAAAATCAAATCAAATGTAATGTAACTGAAAGTTTAATCTAAATATGCGCAATGGCGAAGCGTAGCCATCTAGGCGCGGGATAATTTTTTTCAAGGACATCGCTTGATCTGCAATGTCGTAATCATATTGGATTTCCAAGAAAAAAGACTAGTGAGGAAATCACCAGTGCTTTTTATAGTCTTTTGGATAAACACGCTCCATCGTGGAATCTGTTTACGTAGTACCAGGCCTAAACCAGATTCGAGAGCAAACGTAGTGCCCAAAATAGTATGAAATGAAGTCGCTTCTCGTGTCCCTATGTCTGCTTAGATCTTTAAAAAAGTAAGCAACGGTTTTTGATGCCGTTTTCTTTAGTAGATGAGTGATTCAAGAGGAAGGTTTTATGTATAGTTCATGCCGGGAAATAGTTATTTGTACAACAAGAGGGCAAAGGTAATTTTTGCTTCGAGTGCTAATTTTGAATCCCGAGGTAGCGAAGGATACTAAAATTGAATCACGAGCGTAGCGAGTGATTCAAAAGTTGTATCCTGAGCTCAGTGAGGGATTCAACAGCACGAGATGCGAATGTATTTGCTCTTGTGTGGTACACCTAACTTTTCACCTCTACCAGTGAGAAAATTCTGCCAATGTCAAGTTTGGGAAATTGGCTGTACTGCTCGAATGCCTCAGTCAAAAAAAAAACATCAAATTATTTTTTTCAAGATTCGTTCAGAAATATTACATAATATGTAATAATATATATAATGTAATAATAAATAATAATACCGCATATTCAGAAATGCCAGAAATATTTAATAGAAAAACCGCTTACAAAAAGAAATAAATAACTGGCTGAAATAGTTTTCAGAACGCACCGCCACATTAGTTCTGATAAAATGAGGATGTTCGAAATTCAAATCACTTTTCTCAATCGAGTGGATAAAAACGAGATTTGCCCACTGAATTTACGCGGCAAAACTGTTATTTTCAAGCTGGAGAGGTGAAAAGGTCTTTATCTACACTCGTCTCATAATGTTCGAATGGACAACATTTCAAATTACTAACAAGACTCTATTATATTTTTAATAGATAGTTTATCGCATCATTAAACAAAGGGCAAGTTCTTTTTATTTTATTTTGTTTCATAATCAGAGATTTTAAATTTTAAAAAGTGATAGTTTAGTTCCAACAACTAGGCTGCTGAAAACAAAATTCGTTTGCCTACCTTTATTTAAAAAAAAACTGATTGACATTGACAGATGAATGAATGAAGTTTTCTTCACTGTTTTTTTTTTCTACTATAAGCAAAGGATTTTTTCATGGTGATCCTAACTTTGGAAGTTATTACAACTTTTCAAAATATTTCAGAAACGATTGCATTAAAAATTATGAAAATATGTGTATCTTAATAAGTATCCCAAACACTCTAAATGATATATATATCTTTTGATCTAACGTAAAATGAAATGTTGTGGATTATGAATTCGAAAACAGATGCATAATGACCTACTTTATGCATTCTGCCTATAAAAACTAGGGTTTACTATGAATTACAGAAGCGTAATGACTTAATGAGAAAACTCTTAATACGATAAAGTTGAGAAATGAAACGAAGTTTTTTTTTCCAATACTCAAATCGCTATCTTCCGCCGCACCTGACAGTTGTTGTTGTACGGTAATTTTTCGGATGTTGTTCAGTTGTTTTAATAGGTTTTTGTTCTGTTGTTGTTGAGATGTTGTTCAGTTGTTGTTCAGATGTTGATTAGTTGTTGTTCAGTGTTTTTCAGTTGTTGTTCAGTGTTGTTCAGTTGTTTAGTTATTTGCTGTTGAGACTCGACATCTAAACAACTGTTAGTAAGGAATCTTCAAAAATTCATATCAAGCCATATTACGTTCTCGTATTGAATTTGACCATGTATCGGGCCTTGCAATCGCCGGTGCGGACGTTTGGAAAAGTGTTCAACTGAGTTAATTTTTTAGAGTGTTGATAAAATAGTGTATGCAACTGCATATATTAGGCATTAGAATGCTCGTGTCAATCTATTATTACACTCGGCTACGCCTCGTGTGATAAACAGACGCTCGCATTCTAATGACCCCCATTATATGACAGTTGCATAAACTACTATTATCCCACGAGATACGGTTAGCAGTGTGTGAAACGGCTGGGCGGGCTGCTAGTTACGCATAAATTAAAGAAGGTCATTTACAATTTGCGACTGATTCAAGAGGCAGGTTTTATGTACAGTTCATGCCGGGAAAAGGTCTGTGTCCCGCGAGAAACCGGTAGCAGTGTGTGAAACGGCTGGGCGGGGCCGCTTGTTACGCATAAATTAAAGAAGGTAATTTACAATTAGCGTCTAAGTTTCTGACCTGAAGAATAGCGAAGAATTGTCTCCGGTGCGCGATAGTTCACTTTGGTGCCCGGTATAAAGACAGGGTTTTCATTGTAGTAGGCGCAGTCAAAGCCACACAACTTCAGCCTGTCTTCCGTATAGTTCAACAATATATGCTCCGGTTTTATATCTGGAAAAATAAGAATCAGGTTTAGATTTGCACGTATCAGAAGCAAAAATAAGGGCATATACTGATTTTGTGATTTTTTACCTGAGTGGACGACATTGTGGTGCCTTAAAATTGTCACAGCTGCCACCAACTGCTTCGACAACAGTTGCACAGTATTGATATGTAAAGGTTTGTTATTTTCCTTAAGAACTTGCGTCAGATTTTTAGGGCAATATTCCATCAGGTAACACCATTGCCCAGAAATTTCTAGTCCGTTGATGAGACGTACGAAGTTTAGATTCGCCTCTGGTATGTCTTTTTGTAGTGACGCCAAGATTTTCTCCATGGCTATGCCTCTAACATGGCGGTTGTGTCCAAATACAGTTCCTACTTTTGCAACATAGTTTTGTCCTTTCGCATCGTAGCATTTAAATATTTTAGAAAACGTACCTCTGTGTATAATGTCATCAACCGTATATTGCTCACCTAAATAGTGAAATAGTCTGCTTTCCAACGCTTCAATAAATTTTACATCTATAGGGTTTACCTGTAACACGGCTGCTGATCTATTTGAATTTGATTTATTAGTTGGTGGGTTAAATTGCGTTGATTTGGCTCGCATAATCGGGGGTATATAACGTGATTTTGTAGCACTAACTTTGTCGGGTAAATGGTCATTTTTAACAGCATTACTATTTTGTTGAGGTTTCAGTATTTTTGTACCAGTTGCAGACAGCATGTTTTTATTAAGTGAATTAGCAATATTATTATTTTCTGAAACATTATTATTTCCACTTTCAATGTGGGAATGTTGGCCTTCTTTAACGCCAGCTACTATTTCTTTTAGTGAATTATCGCTGTGCGTAATAGTAGACACTACAGTTTTAGATTCAGTGAGTTCTTTTACCTTTAGCGCTGTTCCCGTTGCAGATTTCAATACTGTAACATTCTCAGCCGTTTTTAAAGGCAAGGGGGAATTATTGACTTTCTTAATTTGTTTCGTTTTCTTTATAATATCTGTGCAACTTTCGTTCTTATTAGAACAAGTTACTTTAGTCTTTAAATCTGTACTATCCAAAACATTTTTATTTTCTAAGTTTTCTTTTATGGAATTTACAGGCAATGGTATGCCAGATACATTTATTAGCTTAATTTGTTTCGTGTTTTGTAGTTTAACAGTTTTTTTGCTCATTTCCATCTTACTTAATGTGTCAGCAGGTTTAATATTATAATCTGTATTATCCGATACTTCTTTTTTGTCATTGCTTTCATTGCAATTTGTTTGCATTTGTTCAACATTTTCAGATTCAGATATATCTTCAGATTTTGAATCTTTTTCAGATCTGCCAGTAACTGGCGTATTAAAATCTCTGTTTATATTTGTTTGCTTCGTATTTTGTAGTTCTACAGTATCAATCCTTTTATTGTTGACGCCTTTAATTTCATAGGAATAAAATAAAATTTGTTCAACGTCTTGCACTTTTTGAGAAACATCTTTCTTAGAAATTTCAGGATCAGGTTTGATAGAAATATTTGCTTCATCCAATTGTTTCATATTTTGTTCTTGTATACTATCTGCGCTTTTCACAATACGGTCAGAACGGTTGGCGATTTTGATATTTAGACGAGCATTATCCGCCACTTCTCTAAAGCCTGTTATATCATTGTTGTTTAATTCTGTCGTGGTTTTAGAACATGCAGGCATTGATTTGGTAGATTTATTAGATCCCTTTAATTGTTTTGTTTTTTGTATTACTGAGGTATTTGCCATTTTTTCAATCTGCTTAAAACTGTTGGTATTCTTTGAAAATTCTTCATGTGAGAATTCTTTATTGACTTGAGATTTGTCGATGATCTGCTTAGAACTTGCAAGAACTGTTTTTTTAGTATTGCTAGATTCATGTAAATGATCCGTGTTTTGTACGTCTTTAGTACCTGTACTTTTAACAGTGTGATTAGAACTGTTCGTGCCTTTAGTCGATAAATGTGTATTATACGATACATCTTCATTGCATTTAGTTTCATTGCTGGTATACGATACATATTCATTGCATTTAGTTTCTTTGCTGTTTGACGGGACTTGCTTAAGGTTCTGGGATTCCTCATATTTTAATTCTTCAGAATAACCTTTTTCTAAATGAGCAGGTACTGGAGTTTTATTTGTTGGAAGATCTCCATTTTCTGGGTCAGAAATAGGTTCTTCTTTAACAAGGTGTGATTCTTGGGTTAAATCAATGCTATTAGAAAAGATCAAGGTATTTTCAACATTTGGGTCCCTAATTTGTTGAATGGCACAGTTAGCAGGTATTTTTTTTCGAATTGCGGCTGTTTCATTTTTATATCCGACGTTGGGTTGTAGTATATTGGTAACAGACTTTGAGTCACTAACACCAGGAAAAAAGTTACCGGTATAATGTTCAATATTTTCCTGTCCTTCTTTTATATCTATTTGAGGGACAAATTTATTGACCAAAGTGCTATTAGAATCTACGACTTTACTCGCATTTTCTTTTGTGTAGTTTTTGAATACATCCGTGTCACAGCCAGCACCGTTTGGCTCCTTTTTAACTTCAGGTACAAATACATTGTTTGTTAGAGAATCTATATATCCTTTGGCGTAATGTGCTGATACAAAATTGGGTTCGGTTTCTTTGTTTTCATTTGAAATTGGGTTTATTCTGTTAGTCTTACTCTGATTATCAGATTTTTCTGTGATGTTGGTGGTAGATGGAAGCTTGCTGAGTTTTTGGACCTCTGGTTCTTCTTTTACTTTGTTTATGGGAATATCGTTGTCTTTAGTGCTGATATTAACTTTCTCCAATTGTTTTATTTCGTTTTTAGATGCCAACATAAGTATTAAAGAATCATCCCTATCAGCTGGTTCTTCTTTTACTTTATTCACGTAAATCATGGTACTATCGTGAATCATGTCAGTATCTATGGTAGTATCGTTATCTTTAGTGCTGATATTAACTTGCTCCGATTCTTTTGTTTCTTTTTGAGATTTAAATAAAAGAATTGAAGAATCATCCCTATCAGCTGGTTCTTCTTTTACTTTATTCACGTGAATCATAGTACTATCGTGAATCATGATAGTATCTATGGTAGTATCGTTATCTTTAGTGCTGAAATTAAATTGCTCTAATTCTTTTATTTCGTTTTTAGATTCAAAGAAACCATTGACTAGGTGACGTTTTGTCTCCAATATCTTGGAACTTCCATCGATAACTTTTTCTGTTGGTTCTTCTTTAATTTCATTCGTTACTGCTTTATGAGACTCAATGTTATCTTTTCTTGATTCGGTTCGCTTATCGTTACTTATATCATTATTTTCTTCGTATCTCATCTCTTGCTTTATTTCGTGTCCATAAAGCATTTTTATGTCAGACTCCTCTTTTTCTGCTTTTATATCCATAGTTTTGTCCTCAGCATTAAATTTGTTTTCATCGTTTGAAATCCTGAAAAAAGAAACAAACATGTATTGTATTTATCGCAATGGGAAGCAAGTAGGTAGCCGACGAAGAAAAGTATGAAAATATTGTGTTAATCTGCCTTTAGCATGTGTATTACAAATAACAATTACAAATCAACACAGTCTGTAAATGATGTGTGTGGTTTTTGTAATCATGCTTTTTTTTCAATTAAAAATGATGAATAAAAAGAAATGTATAAAATATTAAGTTAGACTGACTTTTTACTACTACTACTTCAAAAAAACATGAAAGCGTTATCCTAAGTACTTCGTTTTTTGTGAACAGAAATACAAGCAGTCATCTCATAAAGTTATTAAAATACTAATAAGTAAGGGTCACGATAGTAGCAAATATTTTTCTACATGATACTATTCAGAGATCAACTTTACTTAGGATTGCGATCATAGATTAAAATATTAAAAAATGGCCTAGTGCGAGTCGGACTCGCTCTCAAATTCAAAAGGAATACAATGTTGAATACAAAATTTTAAAACACTTCCCGTGTTAGGTTATACAAAGGTTCAAATCCTGCCCGCGCTTGAAAATTTTGCAAGTTTTCAATAATAAGAATACAATTTTTTTATTTTTTCTCAAGTTTGTACTTCAAAACGAAGCTACTAGGTCTTGTTCGAGGATCATTCCTTTTTTACAGCAACAACGACCATTTCTTTTTTTTTTACGTCAAGTTAGAAGCTTGAATTTTATAACATCTACAAGCAGCCGTAGACATGAGTATATGGTTTTAATTCTAACTCGATCTCTTTACGCGTTGCTGAGATAAAGAGTCTTGTCAGACAAACAGATGGACGGACGGACAACAAAGTGATTCTATAAGAGCTCAGTTTTTTTTCCTTTTGAGGAACGGAACCAATCCACCAATTCACCTGCCATAGAAATTTAATTGGATTCGGTAGGTACATTTTGTATGGAAGCAACAATTATAAAATACATATTTCTGCCTCATGTTCTTTAAGCCGTGTGATGCCGGCTTAGAATAGCATCACCCTATTTCTTACCCATGGGTGTCGTAAGAACCGACTAAGGGACTCGAGGGATGTGTATTGCAATTTTAGGCGATGGGCTGACAACCTGTCACTATAGTGATACACAATTATCTAATTGACCCTCAAACTTCTGTCAGATGTGGTGTTAATATCCGTTTTACGGCCGTTAACGCTCTGCCTACCCCGTAAGGGATATAGGCGTGATTTATGTATGTATGTATGTATGTTCTTTAAGGAAAGTTGTTCCTTATCGCCTGCCCGTCCTGAGTTTACGGTATCAGTCAAAAGCAAAATTTCACCATATTTTATACTATAATGATTTAATAAAAACATCGCCCTACACCAAACCTTCACCCTACAAATACAATAACATTTCAACCTATAAATATTTATCAAAACAATTGGAAACATTCAATCGTACCTTTGTATATTTTCATCCGTTTGCAAAATGTCGTGCATCTCACGTAATTCTTCGAGGTGTACTGTAGAAGCATCAGATTCACTGTCGCTAACGATAAAGGTACGCATTTCTGGACTGCTGCTGCTTAATGTAATTGAAGCATCTGTAGCTTTATTCAAGAAGGTCGATTCGTCTTTATTGCATGTTAAACTTGCGACGATATCGTCGATATTTAAGTCGTCGAGAAAGCTCAGATCGTTAGACTCATGCTCTGTTATCAATTTTTCCATAACTGTGTCTTTGTTTTTATGTTCACTTTCTGCGTTTTTGCAAGACATCTCTTCATCATTGTCCGAATCACTAGATTGTGAGCTATTGCAGATGACGTTAATAACAAGTTTAAATTTTTTAAGTTTTTTATTTTTTGCGTTATTGAATTTCATTTGACTTAATTTTATTAGTTTATCTTTTGCAGTTTTCAAAATTTGTCCTTTAGCCTCATCTTTATTAGAAATAGTAATATTTTCTTCATCCTCATTTGATACGGTTATCACCAAATTTTCCCGGTGATCTGTTACTTTGGTTTCTGTCTTACATAATTTACTAAAATGATTATTAAGTCCCTTACGTGACAATTTGGATCTCAAGTCAAAGTGTTCATCGTGCGTGGAATATCGTGAATTGTCTCTATCTTTTATCTGCACGACACTTTTAATGACAGTCGATTCTTTTGTATGTGCTTGTGTATCGGTATTTTCCTTACAATGGTGCATAGTAGTGGATTTCATTTTCGTACTATCAGTAGCTGATTCAAATTTCATGCATTTATCTTCTTTACATGGTTGTTTGCTAGTGGGAACAGTTATCTTATTGTTGTCTTTACAAACTAAGTCCTTTATCATTTTGCTAGACTTATTGCTATCAGTACCTTTGTGACTACTTTTGGAGATTTTGGTTTTGATACGCTTCTCTGGCTTTTCTTTGTTTTTATGGGTTGATGGAGATCTGCGCTTCTCTGGCTTTTCTTTGTTTTTATGGGTGGGAGGAGATCTGCTTCTATCCGAACTAGCAGTTCTGCTACTAGATCTTTTTCGTTTCTTATCTTGATTGCGAACGCTGTATGGCATGTTATTTGAACATTTTCTTGATTTGCTGCTGCTGACTGATCTGTCACGTTCTAGCAAATCATTTATTTTTATTTTTTCGGACTGGCAGCTCTCTGACTTGCTGCTGTTTGATCTCAATTCGTCTATCTGTCTGTCTCGTCTCGATTTATGTTGTTCAATCTTATAAGTTTTAGGTGGTAATTTTTCACGATAGCTTTCATTGGGAAATTTATTTTTATGTGCGTTTTGAGATGATCTATGAGTACTTGCCTCAGAACCGCTACTACTTTTAGATCTGTCTCGTCTTGATTTGTGTTCCTTAATCTTCGGTGCTAAAGGTGGTTCATTTTGTGGTGAACCACGTATACGAATATCTGAATGCCTACTGTTTGTGGATCTTTCAGTTTGCTTAATACGTTTGTTACGAGTGCAGCATGGCATTGAACAGTCACTGCTGTCGGAAGAGTCTTCAAAGTTTCTTTCTGTTGCACGTTTTTCATTAATACTGTGACGAGATGGTCTCTCATGGTCAATGGTGCTACTGTTTAACCTCTCTCGCTTATGTAGCCTATCATTGCTACAATCTTTATACGCTTCTGAACTTTCTCGCCTCTTAAAAGGCGGCATTCGCGACATGTGCATTAAGGAAGGATTTGGGTTATATTCAGTAGGCTCCTGGTGATAATATTCACGGCGGCGACCGCGAACCGTGCTACGAATATTTAAATGGTCATCACTTTCTCTTTCTTTTAATTTTATGTTTTCTTTGTGTCTGGCGGTATACAACTGTCCTAAACCATCGCGTTCAATATCGTATCTTTTATTTATTTCAGAGTGCAGTCTCGAACCGTCGCGTTTAGCGTGGATTGTTTTCTTTATGTTTTCCAGGCGATGTTTTATATCGTCACGATATTGCGTGTGATGAATTTGATCATCAATATTTGTACTGGTTTTTATTTTTTGCGGGATTTCAGTACCTGGTATATCACGTTTTTTTGCCAAAAGTGGCTTTGTTTCTTCCTCTTGTGATCTAGTATCAAGCTTTGATTTAGGTTGACTGTTATATTTTATTTTCGAAAGAAACTGGTCTACTTTATCTAGATAAGATTTATCTTCTGCAGGTCCATTAAACATAGGTTCTCTCCTCCATTCTTCATATCCTATAAATGAGTTTGGCGCGTACATAGAAGGCTGGTTTTGAAAGTTTGTGCAACAGTTAGAATAAAGTGTATTCCGATTTAACATATCTGGATGAATAATTTCGAAACAGTGTTGTGGATGTATAACGGAAGTATTTATAAAGTGACTACTAGATGGATAATTCATCGAAACCAGAGTTTCATTTAGCGGTCGGCTTGGAAATAGAATATCGCCCCTTTCTTCTCTTGTGCTGTTAGCAGCATATAACATTTCCGGATGTCTGATTTCAAAATTTGGTTGTGGGTTTGTAATAGACTCGTTGATGATATTATTGTAAGATGGATTAGAAACGAGTGTTTCATTACGTAGTGATGATTTCTTTGAAAAACCAATATTATTTGTTTCTCTTGCATCTTTAGCTGTAGCGTATAACATATCTGAAGGTATGGTTTTAATTCTTGGCTGTAAGTTTGAAGCGGTTTCATTAGAGACCACATTGTTACATGGATTAGTGTTTGAGACAAGTGTTTCATAAACTGGCGTACTAGATATCACATCTGGATCTCCAATTTTAATATTCGACTGTGAGTTTAAAGCCGTTTTCTTATTTGCGTCGTTGTTAGGTGGATTAGTCTTCGAGACGAGTGTTTCATTATCCGGAGATAGAAAAGTTATATCATTTGAATTAGCATGTTTAGTGGCATATAACATACCTGGCGGTATGATTTTAATATTTGGTTGTGAATTTATAACTGTATCATTAGCATTAGTGACTTTATTCTTAGCTAGATTAGTCTCTGGATCAAGTGTTTTATTAGTTGGCCAGTCAATTGGAAAAGTAATATCATTAGCATAAGTGTTTGTTTTGGCATATAACATATCTGCACTTCCGAATTTAATATTTGGTTGCGAGTTTTTAGCCGTTTCATTAGTGATTTCATTCTTAAGTAGATTAGTCTTTGGAACGATTGTTTCATTGGCTGTCGATTCAGTGGGAAATGCAATATTTTTTATTTCAATTGTACTATTTGAAGCGTCATTTTCGGTGCACTTGATCTGGTTTAATTCCTCCGATTCCTTTTTGTGTGACGTCATGTTGATCTGAGGAAAAAAAAGAATACTATAGATTATGTTATATACACAATCTCGCCTTATCCATTTATGTTTTGTCAGAAGACAAAAATTACCCATCATATTACTATGTGGGTACATTTTTATGAATAAAGTTGTTTTTGCTTTTATTATTCAATTTCCCTCGTTGTTTAAGTTGTTGTTGTGGTAAAAGAAAGCAAAATACCATATTTACTAATAAATCAGCCACAACAGTCCACTGCTGGACTTGGGCCTCCCTTTTTGGGAGGGTATTTGCCTTACTCACCCCCCACCAAATATTTTTAGACTACGATATTTTTTTTGACATTACATAGTCGTGTTTCATTATTTTACAATTTTTGAAAGATCGCATCTTCAAACAAATATCACGCCTTTATCTCTTGCGGGGTAGGCAGAGCGTTAACAGCCGTAAAATACGGTCGCTATCGCCACGTTTGACAAATATGTGAGCGCCGTTTCAGAAAAATCGTGTACATAATATGCATACACGATTTTAGGTACATATGTACCATAATGACAGGTTGTTAGCCTGTCGCCTAAAATGTAAATACACATAAAACCCTCGATACGATACCCACGGGAAGAAAACGGGGTGATGCTATTTTAAGCCGGCATCACACAGCAGATTTTGACTACACTATTGGTATTAAAGAAAAAAAAGTAAGTGATTTTCACATCAATGACATTATTAAGATGGCTTGGATTTAGACAGGGGACTTTGCTTGGTCACACTTCTAAATTTATGGTTTCGATGCAAACTAAAATTATGGTTACAGAAGTTTATAAGGTGTCATATGTATTTCATGTCCTGAGATTCTATATATATTTATGAATGTGACTGATTATACCAATATGTCCATTTAAAACTATGTCCTGATTTGAATGTGTCTGGATGGAACCAACCCTGTAAGGGTTAATGCACTAAAATCCTTTCTTACTGAATAGTTATATTGAGACAAAAATACTTTGTGATCATGAATCATTTCTTTTTTTTTTTTTTTTTTATTATTTATTTATCAGTGAGTCAGTCTGGCAGGACATTTATTTTTATAAGTTATGATACTTAGGCAAGTATCATACAAGATCCAACCATTCATTAGCAAGCAAAATCATAAGAATTTACCTTTCCCAGAAATCTATGTAATGTATTTACAGAGGCCTCGACTCCAAACGACATTTCCCTAGCTATTGTTTTATTACTTTTTAAAATATGTAACAGAAAAGACACAGAATAGCAAAAACTACAACTTGCATTTGCTTGCTAAAGTTAAAATGTATTACTTAAATAAGAGAGAATTAGAGAGCATGATCAGGACTATTCTAAGAATGCAAATCTTCAGGAATATTTAATTTAAAGATTCATTCATGACTTCTGTAGGCAAATGCTGTAATTTCCTGTCTCATCTTTTTTGCTTCTTTAGGAAAGTGACAGTAATAGCTCAAATAAAGTTAAATTATGAGATGTTTCATCAGGATCAAGGTCAGTTATCATTTCTTGTAGTTATGTAGGACTTATCCATCACATTATGAAACAGCAATAAGTATGAGGTATTGGAAGTATCACATGTCACATGGTATTTATAGCATACTTACTATTATCCTATACATACAGGGAGAAACCCAAAGGGTATTACAAGCAGGAAGGAGGTCAAGGTTCTCAAGAAACTGAACAACTTGCCCCATGGAACATGTGTCAAATAAAAAAAAAAAGATCCTCCCATACATTTTTTGATTAGCTGGTTAATTTTTTATGGGCAGTCCAGTTTTATTCAAATTGAAACCTATGTTGCTTGGGGAAAGCTGTTCAGTTTCTTGATGACCTTGACCTTCTTTTGGCTTGTTACTACTTGTGTCTAAACAAAAATTTCGTAGATATAATCTTATCTTTCGTAGATATAATTTTTATACAGTTCTAGTTTTCACCATTCAAATGAGCAATATACTAAAATGTAAAATTTATAATTGTCACTGCATACATAATCCACAACATTTCAAATTTCTAACAAGACTCTATTATATTTTTAATAGATAGTTTATGGCATCATTAAATAAAGGGCAAGTTCTTTTTATTTTATTTTGTTTCATATTCAGAGATTTTAAATTTTAAAAAGTGATAGTTTAGTTCCAACAACTAGGCTGCTGAAAACATAATTCGTTTGCCTACCTTTATAAAAAAAAAAAAACTGATTGACATTGAAAGATGAATGACTGAAGTTTTCTCCACTGTTTTTTTTTCTACTATAAGCAAAGGATTTTTTCATGGTAATCCTAACTTTGGAAGTTTTTACAACTTTTCAAAATATTTCAGAAACGATTGCATTAAAAATTATGAAAAAAAGGGTATCTTAATAAGCATCCCAAACACTCTAAACGATATTATATATCTTTTGTATCTAACGTAAAATGAAATGTTGTGGATTTATTTTTAATATAGCATAGCTTCTACTCACAGCTTATAATGTTATTCTACGTACAATCATTGAGTCTTTTATTTACAGGTTTACATTAAATATAAACTTATTTTATTAAAATTATATTATCGTCATGCTCACCTCTCTGGTCAAACACTACAGATGTGTATATGTAGGTAATGTTTTATCTCATGAGCACTGCCCAGCTGTATATGTTATGTAATGTGTATGTTAATGTCCAGTTGGTTGAAGCACATTAGGTACCAGGGGTACTCCAAAACAACTGAATTTTTATTGTCCCCAGCAAAAATTTTGTTCTTGCCATGAATAGGTATTTGTAGAAAATGACTTCTTGTACAAGAATAACATTTTTATCATGTAGGTATTAACTGGGGATAAAAATAATTTAGTTCTTTTGGAGGACCCCTGGTACTGACTGTACATGCACATTACTGTTCGAGAGCATACACAACCAAAGACAATGTGCATATCATGTGTAGGTACAACACACACAAGCATGCCCCAGCGGCAATCATGACATAATATCTGTATCTATCCGAGTCTTGAGGCGAGTGTAGTATTGAATAGCCTCGACAGTGGCGCCACTTCACAAAATAAATAATTTCACTTTACACAACAATCCACCAGAGTGTCCGTTGCTCAAGATTGAAGAATCAAAGTTAAGGCAATGAAAACGAAAAGTAAATGTTTTAAGGCACTTTTTGTCGAAACTTTAATAACAACGAATATTTCATTGAGTTTAAAGGTTCTAATTTAAGTTAAAGATAATACTTAAAACTTGAGCAACAGACATTCTGATATATTGTTTATATACAGTGTGTCCCGCGATAAAGTGCAACCCCGAAAAGGGGTGAAACTAGACCTAAAATTATCGATAAAAAAAATACTTAAAAAATTTAGAAAAAATTATTTAATTTTTTATTGGTGATTAAAGATTTTTATTTTTTATTAGGACCCTGTGTACTAAAATGTCAATTTCTTCCAAACTACTGGCTCTTTTTCATTGAAATAAAAATAATCATTTAGCCTAACACTTAGCAGTAATAATGACATGATAAATAGCTCGCTAAAAAGTAATTACAATGTCTTAAACTTAATTTTTGAAAAAAAATGCTGCTTTTTTTAGTGCTTTTTTTTTCCATTTCACTAAATTTATAAAAAAATACCTCCGAAAACCATGGCATTTTATGACATATTATTATTCTTTACTACTTTAGCTTTCAAATAAAAAAAAATGAACATTCTAACTCAAGAAACAACCTCGCTATGAAATTTTAAAGCTGACCCCTTTTTTTCATGCAATAAATAAAAAACAGTTTTTAATGACAATGACACTTTTAATCTGTAAAAACACTTTAATCAGATAAAACATACACCATTTTTATTTTTATTTAGTGCATTAAGTGTTCAAAATGTCTGCCTCTGCACTGCAGGCACATTCCTGCACGGTGACCAATTTGATTAGTGGCTCTACGAATCATTCCTGGGTCGTTTCTTATTTCATTGGCGCTCTGAATAATTCTATCCTGCAACTGTACCTCAGTATTTATGGGTGTACTGTACACTCTTTGTTTCATGACACCCCACAAAAAGTAATCTAGGGGTGTCAAATCAGGTGAACGTGCGGGCCAGCCTACTGGTCCCCCCCGGCCAATCCACCTGTTTGGGTAATTTTCATTCAGGTATCGTCGCACTTCTAACCCGTTTGACATTATTGGAAGAAGACCTACCAATCTTGTTGGAAGAGTTGCCGCTGGCTACAAGACGGCGTGGGCGAATGTTCCTTCAAATGGATGGATGTCCTGCACACTACGGGTTAGAAGTGCGACGATACCTGAATGAAAATTACCCAAACAGGTGGATTGGCCGGGGGGGACCAGTAGGCTGGCCCGCACGTTCACCTGATTTGACACCCCTAGATTACTTTTTGTGGGGTGTCATGAAACAAAGAGTGTACAGTACACCCATAAATACTGAGGTAGAGTTGCAGGATAGAATTATTCAGAGCGCCAATGAAATAAGAAACGACCCAGGAATGATTCGTAGAGCCACTAATCAAATTAGTCACCGTGCAGGAATGTGCCTGCAGTGCAGAGGCAGACATTTTGAACACTTAATGCACTAAATAAAAATAAAAATGGTGTATGTTTTATCTGATTAAAGTGTTTTTACAGATTAAAAGTGTCATTGTCATTAAAAACTGTTTTTTATTTATTGCATGAAAAAAAGGGGTCAGCTTTAAAATTTCATAGCGAGGTTGTTTCTTGAGTTAGAATGTTCATTTTTTTTTATTTGAAAGCTAAAGTAGTGAAGAATAATAATATGTCATAAAATGCTATGGTTTTCGGGGGTATTTTTTTACAAATTAAGTGAAATGGAAAAAAAAGGCACTCAAAAAAGCAGCATTTTTTTCAAAAATTAAGTTTAAGACATTGTAATTACTTTTTAGCGAGCTATTTATCATGTCATTATTACTGCTAAGTGTTAGGCTAAATAATTATTTTTATTTCAATGAAAAAGAGCCAGTAGTTTGGAAGAAATTGACATTTTAGTACACAGGGTCCTAATAAAAAATAAAAATCTTTAATCACCAATAAAAAATTAAATAATTTTTTCTAAATTTTTTAAGTATTTTTTTTATCGATAATTTTAGGTCTAGATTCACCCCTTTTCGGGGTTGCACTTTATCGCGGGACACACTGTATAGAAAATATTTTTTTGTGAAGTGGTGCCACTGTCAAGGCCATTCACAACTACACACGCCTTAACACTGGACTCAGTACTTGTCTTACCCTACACATAATGAGAGATCTTTGAGTGTTAAGCCAGAGTTGAGGTTGACTGTACATAGGTAAACATAGCAATATTCTACCAACAAACTATATAAAAATACATCTATTATATTGTAAAAGTACATAATATTATAACAAAAGTTTCCACAAAAGATATTTGTGAAAATAGCTGTAGAATTTACTTACTTTTATAGATTTGTTTATAGGATTTATAGGTCCAATACTCCTTAGATAGTTGGAAGCCCAGCTGGTTGGTTTGGCAGCAGTCTTTGCTTCTTTTGCTTGTGCTTCTTTATATTTCTTACTGACACTTGGCACACACTTTGATACATCTGTGTCTTTAATGGTATTTTCACTGAACATTACTCTTTCTGAAGGTTTCACTTTTTCACTTTGAAGCACTGTTTCACTTTGTGTTGGCACTTTTGGAAAAGGTGGTGCGGTACCAGTGGAGTCCAATACCGCATTTGCTTTTTGGGGTATTGGTGGTGAAGTTTCAGGCAGTTTAGACTTCTTCGGAGGACTGGATTCATCATCACTGATGATGACTGTGTCGGGGCAAATTACAATGTTTGGACTGGTGTTGTTCATATCCAGTGGCCGTTTCGACATTTTTATGCTGAAACAAGATATTTTGATTAGGTAGGGTCAACACTGGTAAAAACCTGCCTTATTATTCCTATGGTTGGCAGCCAATTTGGGTGTTGATTTTAATCTGACATAGGATATTTCTAACAAGTGATACGCACTTTCTATAAAAACGATATTTTGTGAAGTTTCGATTGCACGCCACCACTTCTACCTACATCAAGGATTACCTACATATATGAGCCATGCGTGTCGGCATTAGCGGAAATCTTAATAAAGGTACAGTACAGCCCTCTGTTTGCAGGCTTCCCACGACTGACCCCAACAGGCAACTGACTGATCCCATCCCACCCACGGCTAATCTCTCTCGCTCACACATCAATTGATGCAGTGCAGACCACCTACCTACCTTATAAGTATACGTAGGTAGGTACATTACAACATACCTTTTACGTAGGTACCTACCTTACGTACCTAATAATAATAGGAACTAAATCGAAACTCAACTTGAAATATTCGAACCAATTTTATTGTAACAAAAACTTGTTGTAGGTAATTTAAAACTTTCCTACCTGTAGGTAGGTACTTCTCGAGGGTGTCGACGGGACCAAAATCACGATAATAAGCTCACAAAACTAATTGAACGAGGCACGCAAAAGCAAAAAATATTGCAATATGCGCTGCACTCATTTTTTCTTGCTTTTTTCATGAGGACGATATGGGCAGAACTGACTGACAGAAAGAAAAAGCTCAGTCACTCACAGAAAGACAGAAACAAAACAAAGTGCCCGGTTTTTTGAAAATGACTTTTTTCGGAATAATTTGTTTGTTTTTATAACAACAAAGATTCTGCATATTTTTGGCGGTAATATTGAAAAATGTTTTATTATTTTGAACGTCAATCAACATAATAGCCGGAGAGCTGGCTACACTAGAGAGCATTTATTTTTCCCGTAACGAAACCATGTAGAAAATAGGTTGTTCTAATCCGATCTCGTCAAAATAATATTTTTTATTGCAGCTTTCTGCTGCTTGGTAATAAATTTGACTTTTTACAGAAATGCTCGGTAATATTTTTCTAATATTGTTTTGTATAAGTGTACCTAGTAATTACCTACGTACACAATTTGTGATTATGTTTATTGAACAAAATAAATTATCTTACGAATCTACTTATCCAATCGTGCCTAAAGTCACAGAATGAATATAATAATAGTACCTACTACGACTAGGGTCATAGCAATGTGACGGCGTGGATCGTAAGCTGTATCAAGTGTCCGAATATTTGCCATAATTCCATGAACATGACTGTGTTCCAGACTGCTGACGTTCTATTTAGAGGGTTCACATTAGGTCGTGTCGAGTGCCTCAAACCACATATTATCAGCTTACATATAAGTGCTCTAAAAAATCTTTAATTATTCAGTTAAAATTACAAGATTCAAGAATCAAATGGCCATGGCCAGTGCAGAGATCTTGGTTTTATGTGCCTACCTGATGGTCATTCATTGGTGAAGATGTAAATAATATAGACCGGGTCTATTCTAAGGTCGTTTTGAGTAGTTTTATAAATATTCTTTGTGAAACATTGTAGAAGCAATAACACACCAATAAAAATTATGGTATACAGCCTGAAAGCTTCGCGGCTTAACTAAAGATTTACATAAATTATGTTTCACCTATTGTGTGACTAATCCGGCAGTCAGTATTGTGTAGTAGGTATCTAATACTTATATAAAAAAATATTAAGATCATCCTTATCAGAAGAACCTACCTACTGACTTGTCCCCATACTTCTATTGAAATAGGTACCCACCTAAATAATTTATCGCAGGATCTAGGTACAGGTAGGTAATTTAAAATATTTCACATCGTTAGGAATAGGAAGCTACTAATAAACTGTTTTAAACTTTCACGGTCATACATAATAACTCTAAAATGACCCATGCAACTAGGTCGAAATATCGGAAAATTCAATAAAAATAAGTATCGCCTTAAGAAGCCCGTTTCAGTATTTTGAGTTGTAGCTACTAATCTGGTTAGATAGTTTATTTTCAGTATTTTTTTATTTTACTTTTTGGGTCAAGTTTAAACAAAAAACAATATCGATATGCATGGCGGCGCAGCGTGGCCATAGATAATTTTGTTTTTCGCGATCGATGGAAAACAATGTTTTTTGTTGTTTGGGAAATACTTTGGGAACAAGCTTTTTATTAAAAAACAAAAGCCCGACTCCGGCTCGAGATAAAGAAATTTAAGAGATATTTCTTCGTTTAAAATTTACCACAATAATATGTCACCTCTTTAAAAATAATTTTCTTGGCATACATAATCTCAAAAAACATTACCCTCCTTCCGAGGCAGTCAGGCTTTGAACTTCCTCTCCTGCGCTTGTCTTTTTCCAAACATTACAATTATTACAAACATTATTTTCCATCGTTCTTGGAAATATATCGACGGGTTCCGGGCTATTTGTATTAAGCGACATTTTTTTTTTTTTTTTTGCGATATATACTTTTATACATGTTTGGAATCAGCAATTTTTTTCTGCGTCGTTTGAGCTCGGTTTGGTGACGATCGGAGCAGAAAAATGTCGCTTAATACAACCGCATTTTTTGGGCCTATTTTGCAGTGCAATGTATGAACCGACACAAAATATTGTTAATTTTAAGACTTGTGTACTTAAGCTCACTACCAAAATATCACACAGTCGTTTAAACCTTTTATCCTTAAGCAAAAATTTACAGGCAGCGTAGGTTCAAGCATTTAGCCTGACCATATAAATATAAAGACACACCTTCGACTCACCTTCGATTCACATCTGAAAATGCTGCAGGTCATCCAAAACCGTTTCATGCGCAAAGCTACCGGGGCGCCCTGGTACATGCGTAACGCCAACCTCCACATTGACTTAGGCCTCCCTACCATTAAAGCGTATATGAAAGAAGCGTCTCGTCGCTTCTTTGATAATGCTCCCCATCATAAAAACCCCTTGATAGTTGCCGCGTCCAACTACTTCCCTCATCCAACCTCGCGTTTTAAACACCGTCCGAGACACATCCTTACGGAAGAAGATGATGAAATCACAGTAGCCACTGCTGCAGCCATTGCGAGTAGATCACACTCCACAAGCTCTTCAAGCAACCGACGCCCCCGCCGGCGGGGGCGCGGAGGTCCCTCATTTGCTCCCCACTTTGGGAACTACCGGCACGTGCCGGGTAGATTCAGTCCAATACGTTCTCCCCAGAACAACTCGTAAGCCCAATCGCGCCCCAAGGGCGCGATTGAGCTGGTTGTTTGAACAACCACAAGCTTTTCCGGGTGAGCTCCTGCTCCCCACCATACAGTCAGGTGTAGATTGAAAGCCCCGGGGCTAAAAATCGTAGGGTCCAAAAAAAAAAAAAAAAAAAAAATATAAAGACATGTCGTTTCATACAATTAGCCTCTTAGTATTTTTTTGTCTTTTGTCGCTTAACACAATAAGTCTCTCTGTCAAATTTATATCCAGTGTCGCTTAGTACAATTAGCCTCTTAGTCAAATTTATGTCCAGTGTCGCTTAATACACACCTTATTATTTTAGTATAATCATAAATAATCAAACAATAAAACGAAAAATAAATAAGTCGCATAAACTAATTAGCCATATATTAATAATTTCGAGATATGGTAATTAAATCAATTAGCTTAGGCTTAAAATATGACCAACTCATTGGTTTTAGCACTAAGCTTAGAGCTATAATTTGAAATCTTAGGCACTTAAGTCAAGTAGCTTGGAACATGTATAATAAACCTAGGCGGTTATGTCATTTAGCCTGGAACAAAAAACAATAAGTTAAGGTGGTTACATCATTTAGCCTGGAACAAAAAACAATAACCTAAGGCGGTTAAGTCACTTAGCCTGGAACATAAAACAATAATCTGAGGCGGTTACGTCATTTAGCCTGTAACAAGAGAAAGTAAGATATGGGTCATTTTGTATTAAACGACACTTATTTTCGTTAAAAATAGGAAAATCAGGAAAAAAATTAATCAGATTATGGGTAATATGTAATAGAAACAGAAATTACCTTTGCTTTGAAAACATAATGCGATCTGGCAATGTTATGATTTTTTTTCTGAAAATCGAAACTTTAAACTGCTCTGGTGAAAAGTTTAAAAAATGACGGTTAATACAAATAGACCGGAACCCGTCGATATATTTTTTTGTCTTTTGATGCACAGGCTCAGAAAGAGAGAGAAAATGAGTAAGCCATTTTGTTGAATATTTTTTTTATGGATGGGTTTGCTCTTGACTCTAGAGAGAAAATGAGTAAGCCGGTTTGTTGAATATTTTTTTTATGGATGGGTTTGCTTTGACTCTAGTCTAGGTCATAGGACAGAGACAGATTCTTATCAATGGCCACGTATGTTGTAATGTAGCCAAACAATACAATTTTAGACACTTAAGCAATGGTGTTTCATACATACCAACATGTAGGTAATTAATTGCGCGTGCAGAAGGAACCAACATTAAAAGAGGAGCGAGATTTTAAACTTATTTAATCACTTGATATCACTACGGGAACTTACTGAAGATGGCAACTAAATCACATGTTGTTATACCAATTGCTAAATACTTATCAAATTAGTTTACGATGTTGTTATAGAGGGTAATTTTATTTACTTACCATTTAGTAATTATTTTGTATTATCATCGTACATTTTTGTTCTGCTGTTATTAAAAAATTCGATGGATCGGACGGCCGATGTGGCGCAGTGGTAGTACGACTGTCTGCGGCGCAAAGGTTTCGGGTGCGGTTCGCGGTGGGGCACTCACTATTTTGTGAATTTGTTTATGGTTAGGACATTGCAGGCTAAACCACTTCATTGTCCATAAGAATGATAGTTCCGTGCTTCAGAGCGCACGTTAAGCCGACGGCATAGAATCCGTCTGTACTACTTGCTGTCTATGATTGATTACTTAGAAGGGGGTCGTAACACTACCATGTCAGAGGCCTACATCGGTGAAGGAGAATTATATAGAAAATATTTTTGAATCAAAAAGTGGCGAATAGAAGTTGTCAGATTTAAGGACTTAGTAAAAGTAAACCTATGATAATTTGCGCCATTTCTTGAGCATTCTGTATAAAAATATCAACTAACAAAATCAATTTACCTGGTCACATTTTTTTGCTAGGCCGTCGATGGCTCTTACAAACTTTTAAACAATCCCACACGTTATGATACTTAACTTAAGATACACACAGACATCAGTACCCAACTTAAAAACCCACACGCTATAGAGGGCAGGGCTTGATGATTATTATTTATTACATAACCACTTTATTTTCCGAAGCGCAAAGTATATTGACTGGCCATTATTATAGTTTTCTATTACTTCAAACACTAACACTAAGGTATTCGATTGAGGTAAGTATGATTCAATAAAATATAAGACTTCTGATAGCATGGAGACATGTGGAAATCCGCAGCTAAATTCCTTATAACCGAAGAGCAGACTACGGTAGAAGGCGTGCGGTAAATTGTGTATACCAATATTTTGTGAAAACTAAGTAATTAGGTATTAGCGACTCTAATTTTATGATATAGTCTTTGTGCATGGCATCTATTATTGCTGAACTTAGGAGTTTCATGCATGATCAGAATGTAAAACCGTTGTCAAAAACTCCAAAAAAAACGTGTTGAAGGTTTGCCAGGCATTGCTTTCTTACAAATACTAAATCAATATTATAAATTCGAAATTTTTTGACGGCTGATGTGGCGCAGTGGTAGTGCGACTGCCTTCGACGCAAAGGTTCCGGGTTCGATTCTCGGTGGGATACTCACAAAGTTGATATTTATCACTTTATGAATTTGTTCCCGGTCTGGTAAGGATATTGCAGGGTGATACACCTGATTGTCTGAAAAAGAAATGGTTCCGTGCTTCGGAGGGCACGTTAAGCCGTCGGTCCCGGTTGCTGTCTATGATTACTTAGTCGGCGGTCGTTACACAACCATATCAGAGGCCTATTACTAGTAGTCGGCGGTTGAAAAACTCTGACACCAGGGTTCATCGGGTCGTTGGACGACTCGGTGTCCCACACGAAAAGAAAGAAAGAATTCGAAAGTATTTCTGTCTGTCTATTAAATTTTCACGCCTTAACCACAGAACCGATTTTGACACTATTTGGCATAAGCATAGCCAGAATCCCACGGGAAATTGTAATATCGAATTTACGCCGCGCGTACGAACACGCCAGGTAGCTGCTAGTTATAATTAAATTAATACCTCGAACCGTTAATTATTGTTACTAGTATTGCTCATGGTTAACCATATCAATTCCCGCTGACCGACACATCAAATCACATGGCTTCTTTTGTAGCAAGCTCTCTTGCTACATACAACTTATATATTGCGCTCGCGATCAAGTTTCATCGTTTTGCGTTTTATTGACTTTCTGTATTGTCAGCGAGTTCAATGAGCGGTCTACTAAATTAATCACGCCTTTTCACCTAAAGGGTAGACAGGATGGCGTCCATGCAGCAAAAACACCTATTTTGACAGAATGTTGAACTAGGTCACAGCTTCTGTATTTTTAGGGTTCCGTAACTCAAAAGGAAAAAAATTCAACCCTTATAAGATCACTTTGTTGTCCTTGTCCGTCCGATCCGATCGAATGCGTAGAGTCGAGTTTAAATTAACTCAAGTGTCGGCCGCTTGTCTTTGTAAAAAAACAAGCTCTGTAAGATACAGCCGTTTATCACGTTTATCTCAAGGGAATCAAAATTCATAGAAATGTTTGGCAATATTTTCGTTTTAAAGTACTGACGTGTAGGAAAAATTCCAAGAAATTCATAATTTTTAAAATATGGGTTTTTAGGGGGACAGGAAATATCTAAATAGAAAGTTGATGGGCTTGACTTGATTGATGTGTATGTTAGTTGCGGAACCCTCGGTGGGCGAGACCAATTCGCACCTGGCCTGTATTTTTTTTTGTTCTGGCCAACGCTTTGCTACTTAATACCCACTTAATAGCTTGCTTATTTAATACCTATACCAACTATTTTATATTACAAAAATGCTATTGTTTTTTTATTTAATTTATGTGAGTGTATAAATTATCAATCTTTCTATCGGAATTTATCTATCTTTCTGTCTAGCTGTCTAAAGTAGCAATCAATTTCGGACTTCGGTGTCCGTCAGAACGCGTAGAGGAGGTTATCGAGTTGAAATTTTTGTACATGGTCAACAGAAACTACCTAGCTAGATACTTAAACTCCGTTCATTTATGAATTACCTATAATGTACTTACGGTCTTACCTATAGTTTACTTACGGTCATCTAAGTAGAAAAAAATCGCGGAATTAGACCTTTCCGAAATTCATAGGGTACCCGTGAACCTAGAACTACGTTTGGCAAGTAGTATTGCTTAGAGCCGTGTAATGCCGGCTTAGAATAGCATCACCCCATTCCTTTTCTGTGGGAGTCGTAAGAGGCGACTAAGGGACTCGAGGGTGTGTACCTATTGCAATTTTAGGCGATGGGCTGACTACCTGTCACTGTGGCGATATACAATTTTCCGAATGACCCTCAAATATTTGCCAGACGTGGCGTATATAATCGTTTTTTGCGGCGGATTACGCTCTGCCTACCCCGCAAGGTATAATAGGCATGATATGTGTGTGTGAGTGTGTGAGATTTGCTTTAAAATATGTTTATACATGTAAGATTAAATAGAGACCGTCCTATTTAGGCCAAAGCCAGTCCCCGGCAAGCCGGGCGGGTAGCAGATTTTGTTAAGGCGGCATCATCATCGGTCCCAAAAATAAGTCCCTTTCCTTTTCGCTGCGTTAGAGAGAAACAGACGACGACAGCTAAGATCGGGAAAACCGAACATATATTTTAATTATTAAATTAGGTAATGAACAAATAAATATAGGGTGAAATGATATATTCTATTGTTATTTTAGTCTGGTTTTTATAGCTTTAGTCATAGTTCTGTGGCCTTGGTCTTTTGACTAGCCGCCATAGAGTAACTTATAGCCGCGTCGTCGTCGCTTTCATTTCGAAGCCAGATGGTGGTTTCTTTTGTTTTGCAGTCGGGACGGGACTCGGTACCATTGTCTTCATTCAATCGTCCGGTAATTCCGTCCGTCCGTCCCAGGAAATAGACCTATCTGTTTTGCACTTTATGAGGATCTATAGCTGTAGCTTTAATGGTCCCAGATGTTGTTGAATCCGTCGTCGTGGGAGCGTAAGTAGTTATAAACTTAACAAAATAAAAATGTGTTTGAATTTTTCGATAAGGCATTATTCAATAATTATGGACGGCAATGTTTAAAGTAGACACTTTAGGCAGTATAAACTTGATCTGATATTTAACTGTATATATAATTTTAACGGTTGAAATTGATAAAACGGTGAACATTTTTCAAGTTTTGAATAATTGTTTACCTAACACGGGATGTTTTAAAATTTGGTATTCAATTTTAACAGTCACTAAACATGCTACACTAAAAGGTATAAATCTGACAACAAGGCACTTAGTTACAACGAACACTTTTTTTTTGTTTGGGTTACTGGGTCGTCTCAACGACCCGATGAACCCTGGGGTCAGACTTTTCAACCGCCTAGACAGACTACTAGCACTTTACCGTAGGCCTCTTACATGGATGTGTAACGACCGCCGTCTAAGTAATCATAGACAGCAACCGGAGCCGACGGCTTATAGTGCCCTCCGAAGCACGGACGAAGACTGCTAAACACATACACTCACAAGGGCGCATACACATCAATCGGATCACTCTCATACCGACAGTATCACCCGGCAAAAATATAACGCACTTTTAAAACAATAGAACACGTATTGGTTAGGTACCTACCTCATTCAGTGTCATTAATATTAGATTTATTTCTTCCGACGCCGCCGTTGACAACATGTTGTTCCAGGGCACTATTTTGTTTCCGTCTTTCTTCATGATAAAAACATACCGCATTATTAAATCTTTCGTAGCAGGTTTTAAATCTATTTCATCTAAATACTAAAATTTCTAAACCATTATAGATTTGTCTGTAGAATAAAAGCTCCCACGCATAATAAATAGGCTAAAGGCTAGATTGGTAACAAAAACCATGCATTTTGCATGGACACATCTCACCCATTCCCCGCCGTACTCATTTCATTACTTACATACAAACTTACATTAGCTATTGCACGACCACATAGTTTCACTGGATAAGACTAACTAACACATTGCATTATCCACACAAAAAAACACTTTCACTGATCACGTAACTGACCCAACATACGCCAAAACTATTGCACATTTTTAAAGAAAATTATTTTAAGTTAAAAATTTCAAAATCATTGTTTTGAGGGTTGGAATTGGAAGCGCGCACTCAAGTGACCGACACGTCCGCTTTTGACCGCTGCCGTTCGAACCTCCCTTGTATTGAAGTACTCTTCCCTCTTTTCGTGTGGGACACCGAGTCGTTCAACGACCCGATGAACCCTGGTGTCAGCGTTTTTCAACCGCCTACTACCACTAAAAGGCCTCTGACATGGTTGTGTTACGACCGCCGTCTAAGTAATCATAGACAGCAACCGGAACCGACGGCTTAACGTGCCCTCCGAAGCGCGGAACCATTTATTTTTGGACAATCACTTGGTTCACTCTGCAATGTCCTAACTAGACCGGGGACCAATTCACAAAGTGATAAATATCAACTTGAGTGTCCCACCGAGAATCGAACCCGGAACCTTTGCGTCGCAGGCAGTCACACTACCACTACGCCACATTGGCCGTCACATTGAAGTACTTATGTGCTAGAAAAAATCGAATCTGATCTTATTTTATTACACAGTAATAAGTTTTCTTAGGGGCCGTTGTCACAATCACAAATGTCAAAACAGTCTTAAATAATAAAAAACGGTTCTTCTTCTTCATCTTCTTTTCGTGTGGGACACCGAGTAGTCCAACGACCCAATGAACGGCCACTTACGGAGACGAATTTAAATATTAAAACTACTACTTCAAATGAGGTATCTATCATAACATGAAAGGACTTGATAATATGGTAAAGTCAGGTATTGTTGAATAGTTATTGGAAAACTAAGGGAAGGTTACTATAGGAAAAAACCATTTAAATGTCTGTCACCAGATATTTGCTTTTAGAGAGCCTTACTTTGTGATAGCTTTTACTTCCAAAGTGCAAATAGTAAGAATAAAAAAAAATAGAATATACCTTTAGTTACTATAAAAACAATAAAAAATATCGTAGCAATTTGAGTTTTAGAAATACCTATTATATAAAAAACTGTTCCTCAAAACTGAACGAAACCCGTCAAGGTAAAATGATCTTAATGGCATTGAAAAAAGGATCATTTCAAATTTAATGACTACAAACCCTATGGGCGTGTCCGATACGCTCTTGGCCGGTTTTTTATATATTATGGTACGGAACCTTTCGTGTGCGAGTCCGATTGCACTTGCCCGATATTTTTACTTACTTATATACGTACTTTGGTAGGTATAAAAATACTGCAACTTAATTTGGTTAATCTTTTATTCGAAAACTATGAATAAATCAACAACTTACTTACTAACATTTTCCACGTTAAAATTTCTAAACTTAAAATGAAAATGAAACGACACACTTTTAACAAGTAAAGGACCATCAAATCCCATGCAAATCCAGTTATCTCATATTATTAGTTATTTCAAACTATAAAAGATTAATTAATCTAATCATATTTTATTGTTATTATAGACACATTATCAAAGAAATCTCTTACATTTCGGAATTAAGTAGGTACGGTACACAAACTTTATAATTAAATTTTAAACAAACTTAATCACTTTGTTTCAGGATGTTCAGATTTAATAATAACATTATTATTTTCAGTATAAACATAACTGTTATAATCTGAATGTGTTTTGCTTACTTTTTGTCTTAGATTTATATTTCTCTTGCTCACTGGTTTGACATAAAAGTTATTAAAATTTTCGTCTGCCGTCCTTTTTGTAAACATATTTGTCATTTGACTCTCAAGACCGTGAGGAAAGACATGTTCAATCGTTTCAGATTTAATGGGAATTTCATATGTGTATTTTCCAGGTTCAAAATAGACCGGGCTCTCAG
Organism: Tuta absoluta; assembly: GCA_027580185.1. Lineage (NCBI taxonomy): Eukaryota > Metazoa > Arthropoda > Insecta > Lepidoptera > Gelechiidae > Tuta > Tuta absoluta. The sequence continues at coordinate 3,145,091 of JAQAHW010000029.1, read as the reverse complement.
ATGGTGAATAAGGCTCATTTTTGATATGACAACTTCTTTCCAAGATAGCAGTAGTATATGCATCAAAACTTGAAGGGTATTTTGTGTTGGCAACATTGGTATGTTCTGCTCTTTGGGTCTCAGATGAAGAATAAGGTTCATTTTTGATATAATAGCTATCCAAGAAAGAAGTAGTATGTGCATCAAAGCTTGAAGAGTATTTTGTGTTGGCAACATTGCTATGCTCTACTCTAAAGCCAGCAGTTGGTGAATAAAGTTCATTTTTGATATAACAATTTCTCTCCAATGCAGAATCAGAAGTTTCATCAAAACCTGCTGAGGATGTTTTTCGTTTTGTGTTAAAAACATTCATTTGTTCTCTTCTTAATGATTCTTTAGATTCTACTGGCTTATGGCCTTCCTTGGTAGGGCTTGTAGGGTGACTTGGCGAGTACAATCCTAGTTTGGGTTGCAGAACTAATGTGGTTGTTGAATGCAATGATGTGTCCAATCCACTGTTTCTCGTTAGTACAGTTTCAGCATCTGATACATTTTCATAGTAAGGTGTGCTGGATTTTAATGGAAGCTGGTCTTCGAATGACAAACTCAATTTTCTTTCTCTCTGAAAATTTTAAACTAAATTATTGTAATATCAGCTGCAGTTTTAGTTACCTTTTTAAGAGTTCAGTTTACAGGTTATAGTTATTTATTATTATTAACTGTGTATGTAGCGAGTTTTAGTTTATCTCTTAATTTATTAGTATGCACCTACAGTGCTATATTATTTTAATAAATTAACAAATTCAAGTCTTAAATCTCATGGTACTCGTCTCGAAGCGACGAACAAGCATTAGGTAGTAGAAGTATTCATTACAATAGCTTAATACTAGATGTCGCTTGCATGTCGCTTCGAGACAAGTTCCAAGAGATTGAAGATTTCGAAGTCTCGGTCAAGGCGCGGGCAGCTCAGTTGGTAGATCAGTGGGACGGTACCCCATGGTCCCGGGTTCAAGCCCCGGCGGGCGCAAACATTTTTCATTTTCTTATTTTCATTTTTAATTTTTATCAATTTAAATCGTCAATCTGAGGTTTTCTGTAGTTCATAGTCAAATGTACATAATTAAGTTTAAAAAAAACTATTTTACCAAATATCACCTACTTACATCTTTAGTCCTCTTTATTAGACAATCTATTTCCTCATCCGAATAGAAACTGTCCGAGCTTATATCCTCATACAATTTAGAGGAATCTACACTGATTATACTATTAGATAATAGGGATAAAGAACCCCGATCACATTTTGGTGAACTTCTCTTGCAATTCACATGATTGAAGCTTTTCTGTAACATAATAATTATAATTTAATTTATGGCTCTAAATTTTTATGGCTTGTTTCTGTACAAGTAAGTAAGTAAAAACACTTTATTGCACAAAAAATGTACAACAAAAATACCTAACAGGAAAATTCATACCTAATATAGGCATAGCTTTTTGGTTTAAAGAGATCTCTTCCAGACAACCTTTGGGTTGAGGAGAAAGTAGGTATAGAAGACAGATAATCATGAGTTTTTTTTAGTCAACACTAATAAGTTCCCATAACTACTTGAAGCAGGGACTCACTTGCTGGGTTTTATTGAAACATTAATCACTCGTCTGTCGCTCCATACTATAACAATTTCATTGGTTTTGAATTTTATTGTGGGTAGTTAAGGTTCAAAATTGTTGTCCGGCTCCCGGTACGTGACAGACAAGGGGTGAAGTATAAATTGTTTATTATTTTTTAAAAGAACACAATAACTAGGTACTTACTACTGGTTTGCTTCTTCTATGTTTAGTACAATTATATCTATCACATTTGGGTACTATTCTGTCTTTATCTTTTTTGCTCTTAGTCTCAAAGCTTTCAATATTTGTAGTTCCTTTGTTTGCATTAATTGCAGGCCTTTTGGGTACATTTGTAGGCTTTTCATTTTCATTCTTAATAGCTTTTTTGTTTTCCTTCTTTATCAGTAATTTTTCTTCAATATTTGTAGATTTTCTTTTTTTGTCTTTTGTATGTTTACGCTTATGTTCACAAATATTGGTAAGGTCTATTATGCATTTATATTTTTGTTTTTTCACATCAACTTTTTGTGTAATAACCAGCCTTTCCATATTTTCAATTTTGTCCACTTTCACTTTGCGTTTGCAGACATGTTTTTTTCTGTATCCTTTTGAAGGTTTATATTTTTCTGAGTCAATTTTATCAGCTACTACTTTTTGTGTTCTTATTTTTGCTGACTGCATTTTGTAACATACCTACCTACTTTATTATATAGGTAATAGCTACTATGTTCTGTAAGCTGTAAAGTTTAACAAGTTTTTATTTAGATGGTTATTTATTACAATATAAAAAAATATTGACTATGAATTGAGAGTTGAGACTGAATAGTGAACTCAATTCTGACCTGGGCCCTTAGGCCCTTTTGAGCTCGGAAGAAAGTTATAACTTGAAAGATACTACCTACTGTGCACCTACCGAAACTTTTGGTCACAGTATCTCAAGTTCAGGGCAGGAATTTTTCTTATAGCTTCTTACTGAAATCGTCTTACTGGTCGTTTATCCAAATTATTGGAAAATAACACAAACTTATCACAACATTACGTACACGGTCACACACAAAACGTAAAGTGAACATTATCTTGATTATCTACTTACAAAATTTCTTGTTCAGCAGTGTACCACGTTAAAACGTTTCATATTTCACATGCAAAATTACGTAAAGAAGGCTTCGACCTTTGTTTTAATTATTATTGTTTTGAGTGATAATATTTTTTCCGCGCCTACCGTCCAAATAATTTTATTTGACAGCGGCGTCGGCAACCCGCAGGTCGTATGACATTAGTATTTTCGTTCAAAAATATTTAAAACCGGCCTGAAGAGTGTCGGACACAACCAAATATTATAGGGTTTCGTAGTCATTAAATATGACCTGGCCCCTGTTTAATAAAGCTGACAATCCGACATAATTGTCAAAAACCTACAAATTTGTCGCATTGTCATGGTAAACTCGTTTAATAAAAATGACAATTATGTCACAAATCGACAGGTAAAGTATTGACAAATTGTCGCAATTGTAAATGCGTTTAATAAAACTCTACAATTATCGAAAACCATGGTCGAGCCCCGTGACAATTGTCAGTGACAAAATTGTCGCATAATCGTGACATATTTGTCGGCTACTGACAAAATTGTCAAATATTAAATTTATGGAATTGTGTGAGGGTACACTACAATAATTCATACAATTTTAATGTTTATTCGAATAAGAGGTTTTTGTGACTATAATTCTTGTTTTGTCGGTGTTTTTTGGATACCTTTCAATTATGGATATGAATAATAAAATTACCACTTTGGGGCTGATATTTAATAAAGATTTACTGTTTAATTGGCATCACTATTCTCGCTGTTAGACTTAAGCACTATTTTTGGAAAAATTAAGCTTTTATAAGCTTTAATTGATAGCGCGACATAGGGTAGGGGCACCTGTCAATAATATCCGACAATTCTACAAATATGTCAATATGTCGCGACAATTATCCGTTTAATAAAGCAGAATCGACAAGTTTTTCACGACAATTTGTCACCTGTCACCTGTCGCGCGGAAAGTTTTATTAAACAGAGAATTGTCAAATTGTCACGATAATCCGACATATTTGTAAATTTTCCACCATGACAATTTTGTCACCTGTAAGTTTTATTGAACAGAAACTTGTCGAATTGTCGGAATTGTCAACCATGACATAATTGTCGCATAGTCAGTTTTATTAAATAGGGGCCTGAACTTTAATTATTACATTGCTTTAACGATCATTTCACCCTGACAGGTTTGGTACAGTCTTGAAAATTGCGTTTTCAAAATAATTCTAAAAGTATAAGAGCTATAATTTTTGTTACAGTTTTCATCAATGATTTTCATAGGAACTAAAGATTGAAAGGTATATTCCATATTTTCTCAAAACTTTTGCATTTATATTTGGGAGTTACAGTTGGAACTTGGCTCAAAAAATCCCTTTTGAAAACCAAATAACTTGTGACAGAAACATTTAAATATTTTTTTCCAATGAAACCTACCTTTGCTTACAAGCCTATTCAACAATACCCTACTTACTCAATATGAGGTACTATAAAATTCAGAGCAAATATGTTCAAGGTGAGTCTACTCGTAACACTGAACAACTTTTCCCTATAAATAAAATATGGAAAAAAATTTGACTTCTCATAAAGAAATGATCAAGCAATGTGTCACTTTGTTTGGGTAGTTTCTTTTTCGTAATATCGCGACCTATGTTTATTTGGAAAACTTGTCCAGTTTTAAGAGTACTTAAAACTCACCCTTAAAAATATTTGCACTGAATTTAATAGGACCTTATATAACAGACAAAAATAATTGGATAGGGATCTGAAAAACATTTTAATACTTATGGTTTTTGCTAACATATCTCTACGATCTATCCTTATACCAAATTTCATGTCACGCAAAACCAACAAGGTTATTGAAGCGGGGCATACAGACAGACGGCCAGACAGAGTTGACGAAATGATAAGGGTTTGTAGTAAACCACGTAACCCAAAGTAGGTACGTAAATAAGTTGAAAGAAGAAAACAAGCGCAGGAATTTAAAAAGTATGAGAAGTTTTCAAAAAGTTTTGATCGGATTGGGGTGTACAATAATAAATTGCATTAAACATTAACAGCTACAATAGTCTACTGCTGGACATGGATCTCCCTCTATGGGGGGGTATTGCCATAATCACCACGCTTGGCCAGCGGATTGATGAGTGCAGTGCAAGATGTTGCGTTCACAAGAAACGCTGCTGCACATTCCCTGGCCGAGTTTATCCCTTAATCACTTTTTACGACTCCGACGGCACAGAATAAATAGTAGTTCAAGTACACACGGGTCTTATTAGTGTGATGCTATTCGAAGCCGGCGGCATCAAACGGCTGGGGCAGGGTGCGTACAATGCGCGACGAATATTATTAGACAACATACATATATCACGCCTATAATCCCATACGGGGTAGGCAGAGCGTAAACGACCCCAAAAAACGGACATTTACGCCACGTGTGACAAATATTTGAGTTATTTGGAAAATTGTGTATCGCCATAGTGACAGGTTGTCAGCCCACCGCCTAAAATTGCAATACACACCCTCGAGTCCCTAAATCGCCTCTTACGACTCCCACGGGAAAGAAATGGGGTGATGCTATTCTCAGCCGGTATCACACGGGAAAGAAATGGGGTGATGCTATTCTCAGCCGGCATCACACGGCAACCATCACACCCCATGGATATTGGATGGAGATTGGAGATGGACCCATTTTTTGGCTTTTCATGTTGTACAAAGATAGTAGGTTACATTATTTTGAATTCAAACATGAACCCTGCATGCATGAAATCTACTACAAAGTACTTCATTTATCTATTGGGACGGAAGGTCGAGTTCGTGTTGCTCAAAGTATCAATAGAAAGAAAGAAAGAAAGTATCAATTACACAAACTTGTAGAAACTATACAGTATTCGTCGCGCATTGTACGCACCCTGCCTTGCCTCAGCCGTGTGATGCTGGCTTAGAATAGCATCACCCCATTTCTTACCCATGGGTGTCGTAAAAGGCGACTAAGGGACTCGAGGGTGTGTATTGCAATTTTAGGTGACGGGCTGACAACCTGTCACTATAGTGATACAGTTATCTGATTGACCCTCAATCTTTTGTCAGACGTGGTGTTAATATCCGTTGAACGGCCGTTAACGCTCTGCCTGCCCCGTAAGGGGGGTAGGCGTGATTTATGTATGTAGGTATGTATGTAAATCACGCCTATATCCCTGACGGGGTACGCAGAACGTTAACGGCCGTAAAACGGATGTTAACACCACATCTGACAAAAGTTTGAGGATCAATCAGATAACTGTGTATCACTGTGTGTACAGTATATTGCAAGTTTTAAATCACTAAACAGTATAAAATGAAGTCGTTTCCCTTCTTTAAAAGTACGCAACGGATTATGATGCGGTTTTCTTTAATAGTGATTCAAAAGAAAGTTTTTTATGTATAAACTATTATTTCACTCACCTCAGTTGACGAATTTTAGTTACGTGTTTAAGTTTCTACTGCACTGCCTTTACTTGTGAGATTACTTTTTTTAACTTTTAAAATAAGAGAAATATTAATATTACGACTAACTAACTACCGACTCTGACCACATTTCTCTGAAGACTGTCCCGTTGTTTTTGCCAAAAACTCACTCAAAAACGTATTGGGCAATGGGCGCACTTTGGGAACGCTTTTTTTGGCTGTCTCTCCCTTCTTTTGTAAAGGGATCACGTGGTTGACTCGTTGTTAAGACAACTTGACATATGGAAGTCGTAAATTGTATCGGTACTTAAGGCGAGTGTACTCGTGAACGGCCTCGACAGTGGCGCCACTTCACAAAAATAATATTTTCTCTTTATACAAACAATCTATCAGAATGTCCGTTTCCCAAGTTTTAAGTTTTTTTTATTATGTATGGGTTTGCTCTTGACTCTAGTCTAGGTTATAGGACAAAGACAGAGTCTAAGATGGAGCGAGCTCACCCGGAAGAAGCCTGTTCACTCTTACTTTGAAGAGATTATCCTTAAGTTAAATTAGAACCTGCAAACACAATTAAATATTCGCTGATATTAAAGTTATGGCAAAAAGTGCCTAAACGGTCACTTTTGGTTTAAAGTATCATTACTTAATTTTATGAAGTGGCGCCACTGTCGAGGTCGTTCACGGCTACACTTGCCTTAATAGTTTGTTTAGTTTTTGTCCAGATTGAGTTACTGGAACCAGTGAATAGAATTGACTGATTGCTCTCTTATTTTTTCGATAGTTTATCTTGTATGCTCATTAACTTATGAGGTAGGTAGATACTATGAATGAACAGCACCTCGGGCTATCTGTTTATGAGATCGGCTTATACTGGTTACTCTACTCTTGTTATTATAACTGTACTGTATGATAAACGCTGTTGTAATGCTGCTAATACTACTACCTATAGGACATTCAAATATCACGCGTATATCCTCGCGGGGTAGACATAGCATAAACAGCCGTAAAAACGGACCTAGGTACTATCAGCAGCATTACAACAGCGTTTGTCATACACATTTTACCGTGTGATGCCTGCTTAGAATAGCATCACCCCATTTATTTCGCGTGGGAGTCGTAAGAGGCGACTAAGGGACTCTTTTTAAATGGATGTGTGGTTATTGCCGTGTTTCACGTTGCTCATGGCTCATCTGTGTTTCGAAAAGCATGTTATGCGCCTATTCAGGTTTATTATAGGTACGGCCAATGTGGCGCAGTGGTAGTGCGACTGCCTGCGAGGCAAAGATTCTCGGTGCGGCACTCACAAAGTTGATTATAATCACTTCGTGAATTTGTTCCCTGTCTGGTTAGGACATTGCAGACTGAACTACCTGATTGTCCGAATAATAGTACCGGATGCTGTCTATGAGCCATAGGGGCCTGCTACTAGTAGGCGGTTGAAAAACTGACACCAGGGTTTATCGTGTCGTTGGAGGACTCGGTGTCCCACACCAAAAAGAAGAATATACAGCTAAAACTAACGTTTAACGTGTCTTGCGAAGCACATTTTTTTTCTAATATTTTAATTTACTTACTACAAAAGGTCACCGATCCATGACTGCCGGACGGACACACACACACGACACACGACAAACTAGTACTGCCTCTTGCTTGAGACACTTAATGATGAGGTCAGCTTCATATGGTACAAACAAGACCAAGCTGGGTTAGACAGTTTGGACTTAGGACCGTTCTTATGGCGCGAGCATAAGACTTACATTGGCCGTTTGAGTGTCTAACAGCACGTGAGCTGGACTGTACCTACTTTTCGCATCAAATAGCACTGTAGACAAAATATATCTGCCTCCTTCTAGGTACCTTTTATCGCGCCTTGCATGTGCCAACATTCGCTATGTTTGGCAAAATACGTCTCAAATAAAGAGATGTGAGGCCATAAAAAAAGCAGCTGTCCACGTCAGAGCGTGGTTTTAATTTTATTAGTCAAGTCTAAGTAATCATGACAGCAACCGGGACCGACGGCTTAACGTGCCCTCCGAAGCACGGAACTATCTTTATTTTCGGACAATCAGGTGGTTCAGCCTGCAATGTCCTAACTAGACTTTAAACAAATTCGCAAAGTGTGAAATATCAACTTTGTGATTACCCCACCGAGAATCGCACCCGGAACCTTTGCGTCGCAGGCAGTTGCCCTACCACTGCGTCACAACGGAATAAGGTAAAATACTAAATAAAAATTAATTAGTAACACCTTATAATCGAATGTGATAAAAAATAAAATTATAAATACATAAAATAGTTTGGAAATCCGTTCTCTACTTATACCTACATTACTCTGCGGGTCACATTTCATGGCGCGCATTCTTGGAAGTCTGACCAGACCACTTATGCATGTAATGTTACACCTCGCAGCTAAACAAACAATACACATATCACGCCTATAATCCCTTGCGGGTTAAGCAGAGCGCAAACAGCCGCGAAAAACTGACATTTACGCCACGTCTGACAGATATATGAGGTTCATGGTTCATTCAGAAAATTGTGTATCGCCATAGTGACAGGTTGTCAGCCCATCGCCTAAAATTGCAATACACACCCTCGAGTCCCTTAGTCGCCTCTTACGACTCCCAAGGGAAAGAAATGGGATGATGTTATTCTAAGCCGGCATCACACGGCAATCTAAGCCGGCATCACACGGCAAAACTAACTAAACAAACAATTGACAGCAAAATCCTTTGGCTGTGCCCGTGCCAACTTCTCCTCATGTGGCTGACACTATATAGGTACCTTGCGGAGTAGGCAGAGCGTAGACGGCCGTAAAATACGGTCAATTTTACAAACCTCCTTACGAAATAAGTTATGAATTTTCTTACGTCACATGGGTTAGCTGAAAGAGATCTCTTCTTTAGAGATAAGCTCGCCTTTGCTACTTATTTTATTATTATTGTGCAATAAAGGTTAAATGTTATTATTTACGCCACGTCTGATAAACATTTGAGGGTCATTCAGAAATGTGTGTATCACCATAGTAACAGGTCCATCGCCTTAAATTACAATTTAATAAACCTATGCAGCCCTTGAGTTCCTTAGTCGCCTCTTACGACACCCTCGGGAAAGAAATGAGGTGATGCTATTCTAAACTGGTATCACACGGCATATGGCTTGGTTATCCAAATCTAAGTATAACATGAAAAATTAAAAATACTTAGGTAGGTACTTACCTAACTACTTTATTTATTCTGTGCTACTTTTTCAAAATTTGACCTCTATAGTACCGCCACCGAGAGAAGTCGTTTTTGACAGCTGTCAGATTCGTGGTAATACTATGGCATAGGGTCCATTTTTCTTTGTTGACATCTCTTTTAGTATGGAGATGACAGCTGTCAAAACCGACTTCTCTCGGCGGCGGTACTATACAAGGCATGACATGACCTTCAAGAAACACATTTTTTTTATTCATGTTTTTGGTAAAACTTGTGAATGAGTACATTCATCCGTAACAAAACAATAGTCCCATATTCGTCACGGTTAGGCCGGGGTTGAGTTAAACGTAAACGGCTATTAAACAAATGAAAATAATTGAAACTCGCCGTGTGATGCCGGCTTAGAATAGTATCACCCCATTTCTTTCCCGTGCGTGGGAGTTGTAAGAGGCAACTAAGGGACTCGAGGGTGTGTATTGCAATTTTAGGCGATGGGCTGACAACCTGTCACTATAGCGATACACAATTTTCCGAATGACCCTCAAATATTTGTCAGACGTGGCGTAAATTACCGTTTTGCGGCCGTTTACGCTCTGCCTACCCCGCAAGAGATTATAGGCGTGATATATGTATGTATGTATGTAAAATAATTGAAAAAATGTTAGCGTCGGCCGGGGATTGAATCTCTGCCACTGAGCTACTGGCGCCCCGAACGAATCCTTACAAATTTTCAACCTCTAGATTCGCGTCTTGAAGCGACGTATAAGACGTGTCACGTGCGAAACGTACGCACAGATCCCGGGTTTAATTCCTGGCCAACGCTAACCAATATTTAAATTCTTATTTTCATTTATGAAAAAAATATAGCACTGTGAGTGCAAAATAAACCATAGGTACCTAATGCGGCTAGGGATACCTACCGTTGTTTTGCATATTGTTGACGTTCCTGATATACTTTGGCATACCTCGGTTAGCATAAAATTCTTTGTCATTCTATTTGTTTGGCATAATGTTTATATGTCATACTGCATTAAAAGTCATACTATTATTTTGACCTATTATATTTTAGACTAGTTTTGAGTCGCATATTTGTTATTTTTCATAATGTTTTTCTACATAGTAGGTTATGGTGCGGCGGGGGTGGCCCGTGGGCCACCCTTAAGCCGCGAACATGTTTTTAAAACAATGCCAACAAATAATATGCCTAGTTATTTTTATGCTAATGAATAACATGCCTAGTTATCTCTATGCTTATAGACATTATGACTTGGTAATTTATGCTACAAGAGTTATTATTATGCGTGTTGTTTTTATGACTTTGAATAATTATGACTATATAACATATGCGTAATACAAATACCTATGACATAAAATTTATGCAAACCGACCCTAAACCATGCGGCTATTACACTACTCTGAGTACCCTTACTATTTCCCTGCCCATAGCTCGAGTGTGTAAACACGGCACAAAAGGTTTAAGACGGCCCTGGTCCCACTCCCATAAGAACACTACTTTATTTCTTGACGTTATACTTTTTTGTTACAGCCGAAGCCAGCACCGACTTCAGTGGCGAAGAAAGAAGCCCCTTCGTCCAGTGGCGATGCGGCAAAGCTTGACGAACAGATTACGAAGCAAGGAGACCTCGTGCGCTCGCTAAAGACTGCTAAAGCTGATAAGGCCAAAGTCGACGAAGCCGTCAAGTCTTTGCTTGATCTCAAAGCGAAGTACAAAGCCGCAACTGGTCAAGTAAGTAAAATTTTAATAGTACATACATACATAAATCACGCCTATATCCCTTACGGGGTAGGCAGAGCGTTAAAGGCCGTTCAACGGATATTAACACCACGTCTGACAAAAGTTTGAGGGTCAATCAGATAACTGTGTCTCACTATAGTGACAGGTTGTCAGCCCGTCGCCTAAAATTGCAATACACACCCTCGAGTCCCTTAGTCGCCTCTTACGACACCCATGGGTAAGAAATGGGGTGATGCTATTCTAAGCCGGCATCACACGGCAATATAAATATTTTAATAGTAAATGAAGTAGGAAAGTAACAGTGTGGTAGGGGTGTTAGTTAGCGCAATAAGACTATGTTTTTGTTTAGTTATACAGAATGTACAAGCACACATTTGACCATTTGACATTTTATAATTTTTATAAATAAATTGATTACCTATTTACTGAAAATTTTTCACCCATTAATCTTGAAAATTTTGCAAGTTTTCAGAAATTGTATAGCTAACACGGGAAGTGTTTTAAAATTGGTATTCAATTACCTATTGAATTAGAAGTACAAATTGTATTTTGAGCAATGTTTAGTGTACGTATAACTGTTGTAGAATAATGGATTTTACCAACACAAAGTACCTACAGAACGATGCATAGAGACCTTAGTACTTACGCTATTTTATTTAATTTTCGCTGATGGGCTCCAAAAAATGTCAACAGGGAGCTAAAAATATACTATGTACTTACCTACTTACCTTCATATTTTTCTCTATTCACTATAGGAAGTATAAAATCTCATTTTACATACATACATACATACATAAATCACGCCTATATCCCTTACGGGGTAGGCAGAGCGTTAAAGGCCGTTCAACGGATATTAACACCACGTCTGACAAAAGTTTGAGGGTCAATCAGATAACTGTGTCTCACTATAGTGACAAGTTGTCAGCCCGTCGCCTAAAATTGCAATACACACCCTCGAGCCCCTTAGTCGCCTCTTACGACACCTCTCAAATCTCATTTTAGTAGATAATAAAATTATGTAAAAAAAACTTTTAAAACAAGCTTTTATTTAAGTGCTCTGAAAAGATGAAAATAAAATTTTGAATGACATTAACCACATTCATTTATGACTTTACAGAAATGAAAATATAATAAAAGCTTGTCGCGATGCCTAGAAGAAACTACCTGATTACAGTTAGGTGCGTACCTTATTACAAAATTTCAATCACAAATTGAAAGTTTCGCGACAAGCTTTTATTATATTTTCATTTCTGTAAAGTCATAAATGAATGTGGTTAATGTCATTCAAAATTTTATTTTCATCTTTTCAGAGCACTTAAATAAAAGCTTGTTTTAAAAGTTTTTTTTACATAATTTTATTTTATATTTTTTAGTTTATGTTACGATAGTTATTGATCAATACGAAAGTCTTTCTATAAAACGGAGAGACCTTCAATAGAAAAACTTAAGGCACGGGGAAAACTAACTATAGAAGTAGGTTGGTACCTACTCCTCCGGCATCCCTAATAGAAGAATTAACATTGTAATATGTCTTAGTCTTTTCATTTCATTGATGGCGTCATTATTACATGGCCGAGTCCCAGTTAATTTCGAACAGTCTAATTCTTCTATCAGGAGGCCTTCTATTGACGTGACCCTAATTCATGGTGGGCCTACCAACTGCCTATAATAAACGAATTCGAATACAAAATTGCAAGTCCCAGCAGTTGAATATTGAGGAGTTCCATAGTTCGAAGACAACCCTGGATGTAGCGTCTAATTTATGGTTAATTGAACTTACCTAAGTGAATTTCAACCAAAATTATACGAGTTGCTGCATCCGTAGAGATTTAATAAACCATGTAGTACGTTTAACGTCGTATCGCATCATCACACGAATTTTTAGAGATATCTAAAAGAAATAATCGAAATAAAGTAACTATTTTGACTTCCATCGTAATTCGTCCCCCGCCCGCCAGAGCGCTCCCCGCTTGTGTCATTACTTTTAGAGTGAGAGAATCAGAACACATTCTGCAATAACAGTCAGGGCTAACGAAGTTGGGAGGGTGGGATCTTAAATCTCTACGGATGCAGCAACTCGTATAATTTTGGTTGAAATTCACTTAGGTAAGTTCAATTAACCATAAATTATACTTCGTTGCTGCATCCTATGAGATTTAATAAACCATGTAGATGTTTAGATCTAAGTATTGCAGAATGACTTGCAAACACTACTTGAACAAAGACATTTAATGTATGTTTGTACTTAACTGTATGTTATACTTAATGCCATAGTATAATAACCATTTAGTTAAATTCATATACACAATTAGGAAATTGGTAGGTAAATGTAACAAAGTGTTCATTTATGTAAGAACATGAAAAATTCTGCACGAAAGATTTCTTAATCAAAATTAGCTAAGCAAAGAAAAGAGCGGTCCAGCTCGCCGCGCGCTTTATGACATCCACAGAGGAGCCGCGAGTCGCGAGCAGCTGCCGACACGGCCCTGCGTGGCGCGTTGGGCTGCAGCGGTGCGGTGTGAGTGTGACGAGCACACTCACACACTAATGTCAATACCACTTTCAAGTCAGATTTCTGTCTAATTAGTTTAGTGGAAATATTATGAATAGACAGTTTTATTAGTTACACTGGCCCACTTCCACTCTATCCATTGCAAAGTTCTTATCACTTAAGAAGAAACAGCTTTTGGTCGTTCATCCATGGTTACAGCAATACTAGTATCACAATAAGTGTTAACATCGAACACAATGTCTCGTCTATAAATGCGAGAAAAGGTACAAGCTTTTAATTAACCACTTCCAGATAATAAAGATCCGCTTGGATATTGTCCAAAAAGAAATGCTAATATTTAAATTGATTAGGCCTGGCCTAAACCCAAAGGCACTTAGAAAACCGAATAACAAAATCATGAGCAAGTGAGCTCCGTATATCAAAGACAAATATTGAACAAAATATGTCCAATATACCACTGTAAAGTAGCGCAATTGCAACCAATAAATTGGCTTGAAATTATTTTAAATTAAATTAAATCTGCGACTAAGTGTATATAGAAAGAAAATGTGTTATTTTGTGTACACCACAGCATGTAAGTTGTATTATTAGGTACTGAATGACCATCCAATGAATGATTCTTGCACGCTTTTTTGATAAATCCGCGCACACCTGGGTAAAGTTGTGCCATATGGGATGAGCTGTTCTAGAAGGAGAAAACAATATGCTTTCGTCTTGACTAGGATTAAGTTGGTATCCAAGATATTGGCAGGATCATTAAAAATTGATACCAAACCAAGGCAGAACAGGCCAATAGCGTGTTACTAAAATGGCAGTTGCTCGGTCCTCAATAGACTTCCTAGGATTACTGAAAAAGTGGGGGTGAAGCAAAAAAGAAAAAATATGTTTGTATCATCTCAGAATACGATAATTGCAAATGTACCTGGACTTCGTTTCAAAGAAACAAAGTTTGAACATTTATAAATAAATCTACAAAATCACGCAAAAAAGAGAATCCCCCTTTATTTGTGTCACCGCAAGGCCTCAATTGTTAGTTAATTTTGTAGTCCAAATCGCATCTGTGTTATTATTTACCAATGCGTAACAATATTGAAGAATTTATCTCGCTACAAACAACCGCGTTCTAAATATAATTCTTCTTTTCTACCTGTGATCAATAACTGCCCACAGTTTTCCCTTAACTAATGTTCCCCATGTAAAACACGAACAATGATAAACTCTAATTGAAAACGACCAAACCGTATAGGTTTGTCTTTATTAAAAGTATTCAAATATAATTTTGACCCATACAAAATATCATCATGAAGTAAAATTAAATTTTTACCTCAGCAGCATAGTTTAGACATTCTAGTAAGGTCCATTAATTTAATTGTTCTCAAAACGTTTGTGTATAACTAAAATTTGTTATTAATAGACAAACCGGTGCATTGTCAAATTTTCTATCTCAGGAACTTGGCACTCTCATACTTTGATCTTTGATTTTGTTTAAATAATATTAAACAAGGTCAAAATACTTTTTAGAGTTACTCAGAAGAAAATTCGAAAGTTACATTTTGATAATTCAGTAAGTAAAGGACAAAAAATACGTTTTTACAAAATGTATACATAACAGTTATGGCTATAGGTAGGTATACCATAAATTATCTGAATATCCCACCAAACTTACTGCGTCAAAAAGTAGGTAACCACAGGTTTCATTAACCTAATAATAATCGAACAAAGCTGAACACAGACAGCATATTAAACATGTAGGTATCTTACTCAATTAAAACAAAATCGCAAACCACATCTGATTTGGTTTGCGGTAGTCCTCACGACAGGAGAAAGAGAAGGTACTTCACTTTCTATTAACTATATAAATAGGTACCTACTAAAAAGGAGGCAACTTTAAAGATCCATTTAATCAAGCAGGCATGAGTCATTAGTCAACCGTTTTGAGCCCGTGCCGATATTGGTGAATATCTTGCAATTAAACATTCACTTGAACTTCAAACTTATTGTTTTTGAAATAAAAAAGAACCCCAATTAAAATTAAAACTTTGAAAGGGTAAAATTTCATTGCTTTTTGGATTTTGACAAGTTTGTGAAATACGCTTAGATGCAGATTCTGAATAAAATTCAACATAACACATCTTGTGTAATGAATGCTGAACACAGTCAAAGCCACCCTCTATTACCTCTATCGGCGAGAGCTGCCAAGGCCGCCTCTCTATCGCAGGCTGTGTGGCGCGGGATAGATGCGCGCTTGCGCAAGGGAAGCGCGCCCCGGTCCAGCTGTGCACGCTTAACGAGAAGGCAGTCTGGAACCTCCATGATGCAAGCCTGCAGCTTCCCCTGACAGGTCTGATGGAGTTATTTTCCTAATTCGCAAGCCGGACTACTGAGTCTTCTCAGGCATAAATGTAGGCAGATGCGTCGTTTTGCGAGTAGAAGAAAAAGTAACCAATCTTGCAAGCACCACCGAAATATCTTTATGTAATTAAACGCCTGCTAAGAATAATTGGCATTTTTGCCACCGAATATGTAAAATCTAATATTATATTACAATACTCTCTGCATCCAAACCTCCCAAACACAAACAACCTATCTGTTTAACTTTTGACTAAAGAAAAAAGCAAAGTATGATGAGCCACCTACGGTTCATTGTTTCTTCATAAAGTGAAGGATCTAGTTTACTTCGGATATTCATAAGAATATTAGGTCGTTGGACGACTCGATGTCCCACACGAAAAGAGAGAGAGAGAGTTGTGTATTGATAATTAAATCAGTTGTTAGGCTGGCTAACCGTGCCATAGTGCCACAGCACAATTAGCTTTATAATGGGTTCGGGACATAGGGTCCTAGTCAATCAACCCTCTCTCTGATCTGTAGCCAAGTCTTCTATGACCATCTTCCCCAAAACGTTCAGAGATCTCGAAGAAATCCTCTCTTTTCAGCCACTTTTGAGCCTAAATATTTCACAGGAATCATAGTTTTATCCGTTATAGAAATAAAATGAAATTTGTGTTCTTCCAAACGTATTGAAGTAGGTAGAATAACAAACGATCTTACTTGAGGCCGACCCGGCTCCGGCTGAAGGTTCCAGTGACGACTTGAGGTGCAGCAGCCCCAGCAAATCATTGACAAGTAGGGCGGCATCCAATAGCGGCCGTCAGGAGGGGATTCACACAAAGGTGACTTCTTCAACAGCATAAGTAGGAGGTACCTACCTGCCTGGTAGCCGAAGGCCCGTTTTTTACGATTTACGTGAGAAAAATACAACCTGAGCAAATTTCATGTTCCATGACTACTTTCTGGATGACATCACGCGCCACCACATTAGAAAAGTACTTACTTTGCTATGTTTCATAAGTATTCTGTGGCATTCACAGGGGGTCATGTTTCATGCACTTATCTGCTTCCTGGATAACATCTCGTGATACCACGTTAGGAAGCCAATAAAGTACCAATTTAGTTTGTTCATGTTCCATGTATTTACTTTCTGGATGACATCGCGTGCCACCACGTTAAGAAAGTAAGTAGCTATTTCCGGATAACATCGCGTGTTACCACTGAGGAAACGCATCGTGAAGAAGTATTGGAAGATTGTCATGTTTCATGCACTTATCTGCTTCCTGGATAACATCTGGTGATACCACGTTAGGAAGCCAATAAAGTACCAATTTAGTTTGTTCATGTTCCATGTATTTACTTCCTGGATGACATCGCGTGCCACCACGTTAGGAAAGTAAGTAGCTATTTCCGGATAACATCGCGTGTTACCACTGAGGAAACGCGTCGTGAAGAAGTATTGGAAGCGAGAAATTGGCCCCTTAGATTGGTTTTACTTTCTTCTTCTTTTATACATACTCGTAAGAGCTCATCGGTTTTACTTTTAGAAAGTGATAAAAGTTATTCCCGGACGACATCGCGTGCCGCCACTGAGGGAAAACCAAACGGTATTGAAACAAGAACCAGGAACATGATATTTTATAAAAACTAACCTCCATTTTCCTGGCGTGTAATTCCATGTTTAGTCGCCTGAATTTCCTTTTAATTCGAACTTATCAGTATCCTTGTTCTATTGCACACCTAAACTTTCAGTTTTCACTTGATTTATCACAAAAATAATATTATTTTTTACGGAACGTGTTGACGATGCGACACACGAAAAAACGAATGACACAAGCGGGGAGCGCTCTGGCGGGCGGGGGACGAATTACGATGGAAGTCAAAATAGTTACTTTATTTCGATTATTTCTTTTAGATATCTCTAAAAATTCGTGTGATGATGCGATACGACGTTAAACGTACTACATGGTTTATTAAATCTCATAGGATGCAGCAACGAAGTATAATTCATGGTAGGCCTACCAACTGCCTATAATAAACGAATTCGTATACAAAATTGCAAGTCCCAGCAGTTGAATATTGAGGAGTTCCATAGTTCGAAGACAACCCTGGATGTAGCGTCTAATTCATGGTGGGCCTACCAACTGCCTATAATAAACGAATTCGTATACAAAATTGCAAGTCCCAGCAGTTGAATATTGAGGAGTTCCATAGTTCGAAGACAACCCTGGATGTAGCGTCTAATTCATGGTGGGCCTACCAACTGCCTATAATAAACGAATTCGTATACAAAATTTTGTGTCCCAGCTATAAACCGCTGAGGAGATCTCTCGTACGGAGCCGATCCTGGCAGCAGCATCAGGTCAAATTTATGATTAACATGCATTGTCATCGGTTCTGGACCAGCATGCAAAATTTCAACTCAATCGGATACCGAGAAGTGGTTCAAATTAAACTTGCAAGATTTGCACCGAACAAACATTGTTACTTACTTA
This sequence comes from Tuta absoluta, assembly GCA_027580185.1. Classification (NCBI taxonomy): domain Eukaryota; kingdom Metazoa; phylum Arthropoda; class Insecta; order Lepidoptera; family Gelechiidae; genus Tuta; species Tuta absoluta. The sequence continues at coordinate 3,126,697 of JAQAHW010000029.1, read as the reverse complement.
CTTACTTACATACTTACATACACTGCAAGTTAAAATAAAAGCTTTTAATAAAATAGACTCATTCAAGTGGCAAGATTTACCCCTGTGGAATTAAGTCTATTGGCACACAGCGACCATGTTATTTTGATAATTTAAGGTTATCTTAGATAATAACAGGCCCATTTATTAAAGCTTAATGGCTATAAATAGGTTTAAAGGAGGCTAGAACGCCGAAAGCATGGCAGATACAATTAATATAAAGAAAAAAACATGAAAATTTGTCTTACTATTTTTAAAACTTATACAAACGAAATATGATGACTTGTTTAAAAAGGGTTGATTGTTGTGGATTAAATAAAGACCAGAGTCTTATCATATCATAATTATCATCGTTTACCATAGAATTCTTATTTGTCGTGTGGGACAACCTTAGAATCATAAAATTGTATTGGTGGAAGAATAGTGTTTAACAGAAAATTATCTCGTTCAATGAACTATCTTTGTAAATAAATAACAATAACAACCGCAATTCATGATAACTTCTAAATGTATCAAATACTTACCTATTAGTTCTTAAGTCAATAAAGTACTTAAATGAAAATAAGAAATAGAAAGAAAAAATGTTTGCGCCCACCGGGACTTGAACCCGGGGCCGTGAGGTACCATCCCACTGCTCTGCCAACTGAGTTACCGGCGCGCTTCGACTGACACTCCCAAATTTTCGATCTACTATTTACAACAGTACCTAAGTTTATTTGTAACCTCCTTACTACTTTGCTCTACTCAAGAGTAGCTTGATAAAGATCTCTGGTGAGTCATAAGTCGTGAGTCGTGACATATTCACAAACTATTCAATCATCTACTATGAACCTAATTTTTCAGCTAAGGACACGAATTATTACTCTGCGATCGTAATCTCCATTCACCATGTTGTATGTATGTGTCAGACGCCTGCTGGTAGTAGTAGGCGGTTCAAAAACCCTGACATTTGGGCTCATCGAGCCCGGCTCTTTGACTCGGTGTCCCACATGACAGAAGACCATGTCATAATGTAACCGATGTATCCAGGACTGGAAACCAGGCGCCGCCCCAGCATCAGCGCCTGCAGCGGCCAAAGCGGCAGCCGGAGACGCGGCGAAGCTCAACGATGAAATCACGAAGCAGGGAGACCTCGTGCGCTCGCTGAAGTCTGCCAAAGCTGAGAAGGCGAAAGTAGACGAAGCTGTGAAGACGCTGCTTGAACTCAAGGCTAAGTACAAGGCTGCAACCGGACAAGTAAGTTTTTCAACAACAATTTCAGAGTAATTTTCATTTTGCTTGTTGTAACGTGTCTAGTGAAAAAGCCATAAAATCACTAATGGCAACCTATTGAAAAACTAAAAGATTTAGTTAGGAACGGCCTCGACAGTGGAGCCACTACACAAAAAAAATATTTTCACTTTATACAAACAATCGATCAGAATGTCCGTTGTTCAAGTTTTTAGTGTTATCCATAAGTCAAATTAGAACCTACAAACGCAATGAATCAATAGCTGTAATTAAAGTTATGGCAATTAATACTATAAGTGGCCGTTTTAAGGCACTTTTTGCCATTTAACTTTAAGTATTGAAAGTTTGAAGCAGGAACTTCGCATATATTTTTTTTCGCTTTATCTATTACTTGAAATTACATTTGCATTACACTAACTACACACAATTCACTCAGGAGTGGAAGCCTGGTGCGTCACCAGCGCCCACACAAGCCGCAGCGCCTTCCGGTGAAGCGGCGAAGTTGAACGAAGACATTACGAAGCAGGGAGACCTCGTACGCTCGCTGAAGTCTGCCAAAGCTGAGAAGGCGAAAGTAGACGAAGCTGTGAAGACTTTGCTGGACTTGAAAGCCAAGTACAAGGCTGCTACCGGTCAGGTAAGTTCCATTGCCTGCGTAGTCTTGTAGTGCGAGCGGTGGCGTCAGAATCCGGAGGTCATTGGTTCGATTTACGGCGGGACAAACAAGGTTGAAACTTTGTAAATATGAAATGATTCTCACTTCGATAACATTTTATTTTGAAGTGAATATTTTCTTGTCTTTCAAGTTCTTATCAGAGTCACTGAGCATAAAGGTTGAAACAGCCGGTGATAGCCAGAAATAACTGGTCAAACCTTTAAAACTTTCATCTGAATGCTGAAAGCATCTACTAATAAAGTGGTTGCAATTTTAGGCGATAGGCTGACAACCTGTTACTATGGCGATACACCATTTTTCGAATGACCCTCAAATGTTTGTCAGATGTGGCGTAAATGTCCGTTTTTTGCGGCCGTTTACGCTCTGCCTACCCCGAAAGGGATAAAGGCGTAATATATGTATGTATGTGTATGTATGTAATAAAATGGTTTGGCTTTTGAGATGCTATTTATATATATTACCCAATATTTTCTTCACATTACCCAGGATTGGAAACCAGGTGCAACCCCTGCAGCCGCGCCAGCGTCAGCGCCATCTTCTGGCGGAGACGCCGGCAGACTCAACGAAGAAATCACGAAGCAAGGAGACCTGGTCCGGTCTCTGAAGTCTGCGAAGGCTGACAAGGCTAAAGTAGACGAAGCTGTCAAGGCCTTACTGGATTTGAAGGCTAAATATAAGGCTGCCACTGGACAAGTAAGTTGATCTCCTTTTGTTACTGCATTTATTCATCTTAAGGCAAGTGTAGCCGTAAACGACCTCGACAGCAGAGCCACTTCACAAAAAAAGTTTTCTCTTTATACAAACAATCTATCAGAATGTCCGTTCCCCAAGTTTTAAGTATTATCCTTAGGTAAAATTAGAATCTGCAATCACAATAAAATATTCGCTGTTTTAAAGTTATGGCCAAAATTGCCAAAAAACGGCCACATTTGGTATTAATTTACCCCTCAATAGGGGAAGGCTCGTCTGGCTGTTAATGTTAATGGTCAAGTATTTTTTTCCCTTGGTTACAAAAAGTACGTCATTACGTTAGGTAACAAAATAAAACAGCTGTTTAAATAACAGTCTGAACTATTACACCAGATACGAGTATGTTCAGTTACTTTTTTGACATGTTATAGTTCGGTTGATTATAAGATTTTTCATGGTAGGTCCACGTGGCTTTTATGGTGCATTTGAAATTATGATGGCTGATTTTTGTAGTGTAGTGGTCTCGTTCTGTGTCAATTAATTAAATTAATAGATTTGATTTGATCATTTATGAATAAATTTGTATTTAATTGTGGTAAGAATTTGTTTGTATTTCAAAATGTGGGATTTATTTTAACAGTTCAATGAGCTCCAATAATGTTAACATTTGTGCCGTGTAATCAAATTGTGTCTAAGTACCTAAGCTTGCGCCGAGTGAAATCCGACCGTCTAGTGGCGTCCTCACATGTTTCTAATTTATTTCTTCAAATCAGAAACAAATATCAAAATTATCAAACCTCTAAAATAGAATAGCATCACCCCATTTCTTTCCCGTGGGAGTTGTAAGAGGCGACTGAGGGACTTGAGGGTGTATATTGCAATTTTAGATAAGATAAGAATACTTTATTTGCACACAAAAGGAAACAACATGAATATATAAAGCCAAAGTAAAACTTAACGTAACTTACGTGGCGTAAATGTCCGTTTACGCTCTGCCTACTCCGCAAGGGATAATAGGCGTGATATATGTCAAACCTCTAAAATGGACAAATTGTGGTCCTATACGATTAGTGAGGGCGCCACTGGACGGTCGGCGCCGCCTCTGACTTATATAAAATAAAATAGCTATAGTGTAGTCAGGTATATTGGCTTAAATTTGTTGCTGAGTCCATCAAATTCCTTAAGTTCTTTCATTCGTCATACGATATCAAATTACATCAGAATACAATACGATGACACTCAGTCGTCGATCCAAGGCATGAATATTTAAATACCTAATTGTAATTTTACTATAGCTAGTTTTAGGTCATTATTAAAGAACGTTTACATTGTATTTTTTATATTTTATATTTTTGACGATTACATTATCCTCTGACATCTTTGTTTAGTTTAAACACTAATTATAAATTTGATAATGTGAAATAAATTAATCTAATCTAAAAGAGTAAATTACATGAGTACTTATAAATAATACTCTATCCCCTATGGGGTAGACAGGGGTATATGATCCTCAATTTTCATATTTCAGCTCACATCAACGTTATCTTACTAACTACTTCTTAACGTTATATAACACGCCTTTATCTCTTGTGGGGTAGGCGGAGCGTAAACGGCCGTAGAACGGACATTTACGCCAGTACTGACAAATATTCGGTATTATTGACGGTCATTTATAAAATTGTGTATCACCATTGTGACAGTTTTGTCAGCCCATTTCAATGCACTTGTATCCATCAGTCGCCTCCTACGACACCCTTGGGAAATAAAAGGGGTGATGCAATCCTAAGCCGGCATCACACGGAAATTCTAAGCTGGTATCACACAACAAATTTTTATTAAAATTTTTATGAAATGAAATATTTAAGAACACCCATTTTTGACTAGGGGTAAGCTTAAAACCAGCAGTGTGCTGTGCCTACACCCATTTCAGCTCATAGTGTATATTTGTACTGAATTTATTGATTGTTGTGCCTAAGATGTGATGCGAAATAAATATATTTGTATTATTTGTGTAAGTCGTAAGAGGCGACTAAGGGACTTGAGGGTGTGTATTGCAATTTTAGGCGATGTGCTGACAACCTGTCACTATGGCGATACACAATTTTTCGCATGACCTCAAATATTTGTCAGACGTGGCGTAAATGACAGTTTTTTGTGGCTGTTTGCGCTCTGCCTACCCCGTAAGGGATAATAGGCGTGATATGTGTGTGTGTGTGTATTATTTGTGTTTGTATTTGCACTATATGTTTGATACTTTATTCAATTTTATATTTTACTTTAGGACTGGAAGCCCGGTGCAGCTCCCGTCACACCCGCCCAACCCGCCAACCGACCCGCCAACCAACCCGCCAACCAACCCGCCAACGACGAGGCTGGCAAGTTGTCTGCCCAGATCGCAGCGCAGGGCGACAAGGTCCGCAAGCTGAAGAGCGAGAAGGCAGATAAGAATACCGTGGATGTTGAGGTACTCCTGCTTACAATAATTAAAAGAACATACATACACATATCACGCCTATAATCCCTTGCGGGGTAGGCAGAGCATAAATGGCCGCATAAAACGGACATTTACGCCACGTCTGACAAACATTTGAGGGTCACCCGGAAAATTGTGTATCGCCATAGTGACAAGTTGTCAGCCCATTGCCTAAAACTGCAATACACACCCTCGAGTCCCTTAGTCGCCTCTTACGATTAATTCTTATTTTAATTTAAAGAAACTAGTTATAATAGGACTCATAGCTTTTACCGAGTTTCCTGTGGGTGGATAAATACCATTGTTTTGGTGAATGCAGACAATCGGCGTAGAACAGTCGACTCAAGTAAAAGGTGGCAGTACTTTACATGTTGCGTCTAGACGCGAATTTCCGCGAAAAACTTCAGATAAAGTTGGCGTTACTTTACTTGTTTAGATGTGAATTTTCCGCGAAAATAGAAGCGAAGAGGTACTTTTCTCCTCTGCAGTGTGAGCAAGCGATCCACCTGGTTTCTGTAGCGGCGGCATAGAGAGCTAGCAGAAGTTGTTCTCAACTGCCTTAGCCAGTGACATACATACATAAATCACGCCTTTATCCCTTACGGGGTAGGCAGAGCGTTAACGTCCGTAAAACGGATATTTACACCAAGTCTGACAAAAGCTTGAGGGAATCAGATTACTGTGTATCACTATAGTGACAGGTTCTCAGCCCATCGCCTAAAATTGCAATACACATCCCTAAAGACCCTTAGCTAGTGACCAGGTGCCTATTTTATGAAACTACAGGCTACAAGTCTACAGGTGAAATTCTTAGTACATTGCGTAGCCGGTTCATATTCCTGGTATCATAATGGCTAACCGACTACGCAATGAACATCGAACACCTGTAAAATGGTAGCCTGTAGTTTGATAATATCGGGTACTGAATGCCTTGCTGCCAGCGGGATATGGCAAGCTTATGGCCGATGTGATTGAAACGTGCTCTGAAACTACCGGTATACTGGTAGATATTTACTATCCTACTTATATTATAAATGCGAAAGTTTGTATGTTTGTTTGTTTATTTGTTTGTCTGTTTGGAAGTGTAACTCTTTCTTGCTCATCTTGGTGACCTTGTTATAATTTTACTTGAGCTCACAAGTATTCAGATCTTAGGGTTTACAAAAACAATGTATTGACATCGTTCCCTGCTGTAGGTAGATTAAAGCGGAAAGGTTCTCGAGTTAAGCTACTGCTCCTTGGTATATTGTTTGGTTACAGTTCATTTGGTACTGAAAAAACGTCACTTAGTCCTTACACAAAGGTTGACTGGGAGAGATCCCTTAATAAGATAAGTCCGCCTTTGTGCCTTACCTTTTCTGTTAATTGTGTTTTTTATATATTTTTTTTATTTGGTGCAATAAAGTTATTACATAAGTACATACATACAAACACATATCACGCCTAAAATCCCTTGCGGGGTAGGCAGGGTGTAAACGGCCGCAAAAACGGACATTTACGCCACGTCTGACATATATTTGAGGGTCATTCGGAAAACTGTGTATCGCCACAGTGACAGTTTGTTAACCCATCGCCTAAAATTGCAATACATACCCTCCAGTCCCTTAGTCGCCTTCTACGACTTCCACGGGAATGCAAAGGGGTGATGCTATTCTAAGCCGGCATCGCACGGTGTCCTTAGAATAACAATTAGTATATCTCAATAATTTTGTTGTAGGTGAAAAACTTGCTGAATCTAAAGGCTCAGTACAAATCGGTGACAGGAACCGACTGGACTCCGAACGCCGCACCATCGGCTGTCAAAAAACCAGAGCAGGTAAGTAAATAAAAAATAAAATAAAATGTTTATTGTTCTTTACAAAAGAGCCTTAAATTAAACATTATACGGAGCCTCCATTATATATTTACAATATTAGCTGATTTGAGTTACTATGGAAACTCAAATATTTTTGTCATGTTTCAACCTATGTTCCTTGGGTAAGGTTGTTCCTTATCACCAGCCCGTCTTGAATTTTCGCTATCGTCTTTGCTTCTATATTGTCACATTGTGATAATTATAATAATATGGTTATGTGTAGATTCCACGTTACTGACTAAAGCGGTTAAGGCGAGTGTAGCCGTCTACGACCTCGACAGTGGCGCCACTTCACAAAAAAAAATCTCTTTATACAAACAATCTATCAGAATGTCCGATGCCCGAGTTTTTAGTTTTTATCCATATGTCAAATTTGAAACTGTTTAAGCAATGAAATATTCGCTGCAATTAAAGTTATGGAAAAAAGTGCCTATAAAACGGCCACTTTCGGTATTAATTGCGTGATCTTTAATTAAAGCGAATATTTTATTAATTTTTCAGGTTCTAATTTTACATAAGGATAATACTAAAAACTTGGGCATCGGACATTCTGATAGATTGTTTGTATAAAAAGAAAACTTGTTTTTGTGAAGTGGCGCCACCGTCGAGGTCGTTGACGGCTACACTCGCCATAATGAGAAATAGCTCTGTCAGTTTCCGGTGAATAAGTTTTGAAAAGGATACCTAGTAGATGTCAAAGACTATTTTAGTCGTGTCATGTTTTAAATAGTCTATGATTTCTGCGCCATTTCGCCATTTCTATATTTAATCATTTTGACAGATACCGCGTAAAACAATCATCTTCTACCCTTGCTTATTTATAGGCTTAGCTATTTGCCTGAAAGTGTCAGTGCTAATTTTAGTTAGAGATATCGGTAACATAGAAAAAATACTTCTTTCTTTCTCTGTTTACCTTCTGGTTGGCCGGTAGAGAATGCCGTCTGGCATTAGGCCCGCCTTTTGTACGATGTGCAATAACGTATTAATAAATAAATGGAATTGAGACTACTATCACCTTATTTATATAAGAGTTCATCGGGTCGTTCGTGAAATCGGTATCACACGGCACCTTTATTTTCATATACAGTCGGTTGTAGCACATAAGGTACCAGGGTACTCCAAAAGAACTGAATTATTTTTGTACCCAGAAAAATTTGCTTGACATGAATATGTATTAGTAGAAAATGACTTCTTTTATGACAATACGTTTAAAATTTTATTATGTAATAACTGGGGTTGAAAATAATTCAGTTCTTTTGGAGTACCCCTGGTACCTTATGTGCTATTACCGACTGTACATAATTTGTGTTTGTTTATAGACACAGTCAAACAGCAGTATGAACGGGTCGGAGGCGGCGGCCGCGCTCGCGGCTGAGGTGGCCAGGCAAGGGGAACTCGTCAGGGATGCGAAGGCCAAGAAAGCTGACAAGGTATAAACGGGGAACCCTTTTTTTCACAGACGTACACAACAGTTTACAATCAATGCAGATTCATTTTTTTAAATGATAGTGCACGCCTTATCAGCCTCACTTTATGAGATCTCACTGCCCAAGGTCTGCTGGAAGAGATTTCTTTTTAGAAATACGTAGACCTGTTTTGAATTGTTTCATATATGTATGTGTCCTATGTTTTTATTGTGTGCAGTAAATGGTTTAATAATAATAATAATTCACACATTATACATATCTTAGGTAGTATTCTAGATTGAAAACCACAAACGTGAACGTACAGCTTGGTTAGGCAAATGGCTACTATTAAATTAGACAGGTTATTAAATAGCTAATAAATAAATTTGAAATATTTAACATGCAACATGCATGAAATTAACTTTAACATACATACACATATCACGCCTATAATCCCTTGCGGGGTGGGCAGAGCATAAACGGCCGCATAAAACGGTCATTTACACCACGGCCACGCCTGACAAGCATTTGAGGGTCATCCGGAAAATTGTGTATTGCCATAGTGACAGGTTGTCAGCCCATCGCCTAAAATTGCAATACACACCCTCGAGTCCCTTAGTCGCCTCTTACGACTCCCACGGGCAATGGGGTGATGCTATAATAAGACGGCATCACACGGCATTCAATGTAGGGTGGGACTATAACTTAAGGGCGGGACAGACCGGCTCCGTATGCGTTCCGTATCCAGCTCTCGTCCGTAGTCACGCACGAACTTATGACGTTGTAATGTATAGGATTGTATGAGATACGGCACACCGCTTGCGTTGCGTATCCGTTCCGTGCTGCACGCAAGCGGTGTGCCGTATCTCATACAGTCCCATACATTACAACGTCATCAGTTCGTGCGTGACTACGGACGAGAGCTGGATACGGAGCCGGTGTGCCCCGCCCTTTATTGACGTCATGATCCGTCGTCCGTGTTGTAAAAAAATTGTATACATACACAACATAATTATTTTTTAACGATTTTAACTAATAGTATTAGGTTAAATAACTTACACTAGATGTCGCTTGTACGTCGCTTCAAGGCAAGTATCAAGGCTGAAAATTTGAAGCCGTTGGTCGGGGCGCCGGTAGCAGAGCGGTGGGACGGCACTTCACAGGTTCTGGGTTCAATCCCCGGCCGTCGCTGACATTTTTTTACCCGACTACGGCAAAGCAAAAAGGAGGGTTATGATTTTGACCTGTATGTATGTATGTATGTATGTGGAAACGAAAACGTTTGTTCCGTCCTAACTTCTAAACAACTTATCAGAATTTAATAAATGAGGTATCATTTGAAGCGCCTAAACAGTCCGCTGGTTATAGGCTACGTTATGTCACTATACATTACATAGGGCGCCCTCTAGAGCTAAGAATTGAAAAAGTTTATATTACTAGTAATGTCATGTTAGGTATCAAATGAAAGGGCTTAATAAGCACAGTTCAAAAACATTGTTGCCGTGTGATGCCAGCTAAGAATAGCACCACCCCATTTCTTTTCCGTGGGTGTCGTATGAGGCGACTACGGGATAACGGGACGCGACGGGTGTCGTATAAGGCGACTAAGGGACACGAGGAGTTCATGTGAAGGTATTACAATTAGGCGACAGCTGACAACCTGTCACTTAAGTGAAACACGATTTTAAGGCATAAGAATAGATAATAATACTGGCGTATAGAAACGAAACTCCATTGTCTGGGCCCCAAAAGCCGCGCTTTAAATACCTACTTCCCCCCGCAGCCCGTAACGCCCCGCACTCTCCCGCGCTTTAAGTCGGGGCTGTCACGTGCCAATAATTGTATTCCTTATTTCTTATAAGTATGTATTTAAATACCTTACCTAACCAAACTACCTACCTACTGCGTGGTATTGACGGACGATCTAGGTTATTCTCGCTCGGCACACGGCACAAAGCACACCGCCGCCACCACGCCGCCACCGCCTCCGTTTGATACCTACCTATTCGCCGCCTCGCCGATTGACCAAAATGCAATAATTTTAAAAGATTTGCAATGAATATTAATTGTTTGTTATACCTATTCAAGGATTTCTTATCAAATTAACTTTATGTTGCAGTCGAGCAGTGATAAATAGGTACCTACTTACCCACGTTAAAAAACATACCAACGATACGAATGTGCTTATTAATCATTATCAGCTAACAATGACTTGGGCACCTAGGTAGTTTAAATTAGAAAATGGAAACTAGGTACCTACGTAAGTGAAAACAGGAGTACACACAACAATTACGTATAATAACGAATGGTAGGTACCTAGGTATTTACTGTAAAATCATCACTTACCTTGGCTCATCTTTAGGCAAATTAAAAAAACTTAGATGCGGAGTCTTCCTCGCATCACTTTTGCAGCCATACACACCACAATAATTCGGCATTGCTAAATTTTTCACATAAAATGAAAATTCGACCCGCACGACGAACGTTTCCGCGGCGAAGCGCACTCCCGACTGAATAGTCTCTAAGAGACAGCCAGACGGATTGACCTTGAGCGCGTCTGGAGCGGGAGTGTCATCTCTTTGTGATTTCTACTCTAGTTTAAGGGTTAACCTATTAGTCTTTGATTACTTAATGCAATTACCACCCGTATCTGCAACTAGTGTAGGCGCATATTCTTACAAACAACCTGACATTTATGCAGCTGAACCACATGTATGGAGAACGTTCAGTTTCTGTGAATTGGGTCAAAATATGTGACAAGTAAATGACAACAGTTTCGTTGATCTGTTTAACAGCACCAGAGTAGGGAAGTTGACAATGGAGCAATTAGCAATATAAGACACAAGAAGAATTGTAAACGACACAATTGAATACGATGAAATTTTACATTATTTCCAACTTTAAAACATGTAGACCAATTTAACAAAAAAATGTCAGAGCGCTTGGCATTACAAACAAAAATCTATACGATCAATGCAATTGACAAAGGAGTCTAAAACATATGGACAAATATCTAAGCAAGAGCACATACCAAACGATCCAAATAGAACAGGCGGTATTATAAAAACTATTCAAATCGGTCGGTCAGCCGTGTGGTGCCGGCAGAGTAGAATAGCACCACCCCATCTCTTCCCGTATCCAGCCAGGAAGGCCGAGAGGTTGGCGCAGGTCCTGGGCAGCCCTGCGTTTTCCATAATTGCGTCCAAGGCAACGCAGTGTCTGTGGAGAGGACACTTCACCCGCGTCACGCGGATACCAACACGGGAAGTGGCAGTGATCGGTTATAAGTCCGCACATAATGGGCGTAAGTGCGGGCGCCAGGGGTCGCTTCCGACAGTGGAAGGGTACATCGTAGGCTCACTGATCAGTTACCGCCTGCTCCAAGTTGGGCAGCCCCCGACCAATAAGGTACTGTTCCGGCCCGGTGCTGGTTTGCTCTTTTAGGGTGTAGAGAGCACCAGCCTCAACTGGACAATTGGCGCCGTTACATTTTACACCTGCGACTAAAAGGCATAATAGAAACAATTCCCAACACCGCTTATCAATGCGATTTGTAAGATGGAATGTCCGTACTATGAGAACAGGCCTCCCTGACACCTGTGTAGGGTCTTCTACCCTTCTACTGACGCACAAGATCTGCGTAAAACTGCCATTATCGACGCCGAACTCAACAGACTTAACATTTTTGTTTGTGCCTTACAAGAGACCAGACCCCTGACGAGGGTTCCTTGCGTGAGACACATTACACATTCTTTTGGAAAGGAAAGGACAGCAGCGCTGTGTGTGAGCATGGTGTAGGCTTGGCTATCCGCAACGATCTCTTAACATCAATAGAGGCTCCTTGCGGCATATCGGAACGCATTATGTTGGTGCGGTTAAATACGAATCATGGATACGTAACACTTATTTCTGCTTACGCACCAACATTATCCTCAACGGATGAAGCCAAAACACAGTTTTATGACCAGCTCGACCAGTCTCTACGCGGGTTAAGACCATCTGACCGCTTATACAATCTGGGCGATTTTAACACAAGGGTTGGACAGGACAACGTAGCTTGGCCTGATTGTATAGGTAACCACGGTATAGAGAAGTTAAACGAAAACGGCCAACGTTTATTAGAGCTATGCTCTAAACACCTACTGTGTGTTACCAGTACCTACTTCAAAGGCAAATCATCTCGCAAAGTATCCTGGAAACACCCTCGTTGTGGTCACTGGCATAAACTGGACCTTATCCTAACAAAAAGAAAAATCTCCGCAAGACCCTACACACGCGTACCTACATTTCATAGCGCTGATTGTGACACCACAGATCACTCCTTAGTGGTTTCGCACGTTGCTATAACTCACAAAAAGATCCACTCGTCCAAACTGCCCGGTAGGAAGAAGATCGATCTTTCCAAAACCAGGGATGATGAGTTTGTCCGAAAGTTTGAGGAGTTGGTACGCGATGAAACTGCCACCTGGGACGCTCCTATAGAGGAAGACTGGGGAAAAGTAAAAAAGTTTCTAACAGATGTGGCTGGTACGGCTTTCGGCTACCAGAAAGTCAAAAACCAGGACTGGTTCGCTGAAAATCTCGAACACATAACACCCCTGCTCGAGTCCAAACGGCAAGCTGCGCTTACTCATCGCCTTAACCCTTCCGAAAAGTCGCGCGTCGATTTAGCGAATGCAAAAGCTGTATTACAACGCGGTACTTTGCTAATGCATACTGGACCGAGCTTTGCCAAAGTATCCAATCGTGCGCTGATGTCGGAAATTTTGGTGGTGTGTATGCTGGCAGTAAAAAGGCCCTTGGTCCTTTGCCTAAAAAAACAGCCCCCCTTAAAGAAGTGGATGGCACAGTTATTACAGATGCCCAACGCCAACTCGAACGATGGATAGAACATTATATCGGTCTCTATTCGGAACCAGTTAATATAATGCCGGAAGCTGCAGACTGCATGCCAAAACTAGCTACCTGGGCCGAGTTAGATGACCTTCCTACCATATGGGAATACCACAAGGCTGTTAAATAGCTTAAGACCGGAAAGTCTCCTGAAATGATGGTACCCATGCCGAAATCATCAGGCTCAAGTGCATATTACCCATCCTGCACAATCTGTTGTGTAAATGTTAGGAAGCGGGATATATACCACAAGATATGCGCGATGCTAACATCGTTACCCTATACAAAGGCAAAAGTGACCGCGGTGACTGTAACTGTTATCGTGGTATATCCCTTTTAAGTATAGTAGGTAAATTATTTGCTCGGTTAGTCTTATTAAGACTCCAGAAACTAGCTGATCGTGTATATCCCGAATCGCAATGTGGATTCCGCGCCCAGCGATCCACAACAGATATGATCTTTACACTTCGCCAACTTCAGGAAAAGTGTAGAGAGCAGAGAACACCTCTGTTTGTGGCGTTCGTAGACCTTAACAAAACCTTCGACACCGTTAGCAGAGAGGGCCTTTACACTGCACTTGTGCACATCGGGTGCCCTTGAAAACTTCTGAGCCTCGTTAAATCCTTCCATATGGACATGAAAGGATCTGTTGTATTTAACGGCAATACATCCGAGCCGTTCGTAGAGGTGTTCGCCAAGGCTGCATGTTGGCTCCTACCCTGTTATGCATGGTCAAACATACATACATACAAAGATAAGATTATGATGAGTGTATTTTGTTTAATTAACGAGTGATGTTTTAATTGTGAATTGAGCTGCATTTCTATCCAGAAAAAAAAATACATACCAAAGTGTTAAACTTACCTTCAACCCCAAAATAATTAAAATAAAAACCAGTTCAAAAACTAACACCCGACTACTGAGATATCGCGCTCTAAAAAGTAAGAAACAAGAAATCTGGAATATTAACTACAAACAATGTAATATCTATAGTCCACGAAATTTATACGAAAATATGACATATAAGTATATATTTAAATGTATATTTAATAAAAAGTTATTGTGGTTTATAGGTGATAGCCGTGGTCGTATGCCACCTACTCTAGTACTTAGTAGGTGATATCATAAACTTGCACAACATAATTAGGTAAGGCAAACTGGCATACGTCCACGGCTATCACCTATAAACCACAATATTTTTTTATTAAATATACATTTAAATATATAATTATACGTCATATCTTCGTATAAATTTCGTGGACTATAGATATTACATTGTTTGTAGTTAATATTCCAGATTTCTTGTTTCTTACTTTTTAGAGCGCGATATCTCAGTAGTCGGGTGTTAGTTTTTGAACTGGTTTTTATTCAATATCTTATTTTCATTAATATATTTATCATGATAACTTGATCTCTTTTTAAACAGGCAACAATCGACGCAGAAGTAAAGAAACTTCTAGAACTAAAAGCGAAATACCAAGCAGAGACCGGCACCGCCTACCAGGCACCCAGTCAGCCCAGGGAGAGTAAGCCTAAAGAGAAGAAGGAAGCCAAACCGAAGGAGGCTAAGAAGGAGAAGCCCAAACAGGAGGTAACAAACTTTACTAAGACATGATAAAAACTTCGAAGCACAAATACACAGCAAAAAAACAAACTTAATTTGAATAAAACAGTATCGTAGAATAGTATCTTTGAAAGTATTTTTTTGTTGTAAGGCCGCACACACAAACACAATAAAAACCTCATTTAGGATATGAAAAAATATTATTGAAAAATATTTTTAAAATACGTGTCAGTCATAAACAAATTGGTCAGTGAAATGGCATGAATTGGCATGCTTGCCATGCATGGTTTTGTTTAGAAACTGCTGAAATAATACATAACATTGTGATTCCAGGCCAGACCGTCTCCAGCGAAGGAAGATGCTGGAACAGGCCCGAAGAAGGTGACTCGTCTCGGCATGGAGGCCAAGAAAGATGAGGACCTGCCCGAGTGGTACTCCCAAGTAATCACCAAATGTAAGTAATTTCAGATTTTCAGAATGTCGGCTCACTACGCTCGTATTTTAATTTAGCGTTATTGTTTGCGGATGCTCAAGTGGAGACCACGCCTCGGCAAGCGTAGCGTTGAACGACCTCCGGCCAGATGGACCGATGGTTTACGAGTAAAAAGGCGGCTGGTAGCTACTGGATGGCGAAAACGAGAGTTCGAGCCCTATAGTCCAGCAGTGGACTGCAATAGGCTGGTGTATGTATAAACTGGGTGTAAGGGACAGCCCTCCGAATACTCATAGGGTGCATGCATACCATGAAACTGAACAACTTTCCCCTTGGAACATATGTCAGGAAACGACAAAGAATATTTGACCACGATCAGCTGACTGAATTTATTATGGAAAGTCCAAATTTTTTAGACGATACCTGAAATATATTTTTATGAATAGTTGTTCAGTAACATGGGCTGAATGCACCCTTTCATTGTTCGGAGGGCTGTCCCTTACACCCTGTATGTATGTTTGCATATTAATTTATATTTTCACTAGCAGCCCGCCCAGCGGTTTCACCCGCCGCTAACAATTTCCCCCCGGTAATAAGACAGTTTCATATAGCCTTTGTTACATACATACACACATCACGCCCATATCCCTTACAGGGTAGGCAGAGCGCAAACGGCCGCAAAAACGGACATTTACGCAGCGTCTGACAAACATTTGAGGGTCATTCGCAAAATTGTGTATCGCCAAAGTGACAGGTTGTCAGCCCATCGCCTATAATTGCAATGCACACCCTCGAGTCCCTTAGTCGCCTCTTACGACACCCACGGGAAAGATATGGGGTGAAACTACTCTAAGCCGGCATCACACGGCGATCCTATATCCTATGTTCATCAGGGATAATGTAGGATTCTAAAAATCTTGACTTCAATTTCTATGAATCATGACTCTCAGACATATGTCAGACGTGGCGTAAATGTCCGTTTTTGCGGCCGTTTACGCTCTGCCTACCCCGCAAGGGATAATAGGCGTGATATGTGTATGTATGTATTATTTTAGTGTAGATTTTTTTAATGCATTATTTAATGTTTTTTGTCGTCTTTTTACACCGAGTAAGGGAAAGCCCTTCGAACACTGATAGGGTGCATGAAACATAAAACTGGACAACTTTACCCTGGAAACATATGTCAGGAAACGCCAAAAAATGACCTTCCATACAAAATCACAATCAGCTGACTGCATTCACTATGGGAAGTCAGTTTTTTTACGTTCCCTGAAATATGTTCCTAGGGGAAAGTTGTTCAGTTTCATGGTCTGCATGTACCCTATTAGTATTCTGAGGGCTATCCCTGACACCCTTTAATACAGTAATGATTAAATGTAATCATTACACTGGTACGAATAATGTGGCGTATTTGGTACATTTTTAAATGAAAAAGTAGTTATTGTGGCATAACTGTAATAGTTAGACATATGGTATCGCGAACATTATTATAGATATTGATGTCCTCTATAAAACTGTAGTACATCACTTTGCTCTATTGTCAATAATTTCCACAGCGTACGCGATATAAGATATTTTTTTTGTACATTTTTCACACGTTGGGTTACATTATCGAAATTTTCACGCGGATCCCTATTTTTTTCTCGTATAAAATATAGCCTATGTTCATCAGGAATAATGTAGGATTCTAATGGTGAAAGAATTTTTAAAATCGGGCCAGTAGTTTCGGAGCCTATTCGATGCAAACAAACAAGCAAACAATCAATCAAATCTTTCCTCTTTATAATATTATTATAATTATAATTATAATTATAATATTATAATTATAATATTATAATATTATAATATTATTATTAATATTATAATATAATATTAGTGTAGATAAATTTTTGCCCTTCCTCGATCTGGTGTAGCAAAAGATTTCAAAATGAAATCTCGAGCTCGCTTCGCTCGTGATTCGTGTGTGTGCGTGCGATGGTGTATAACTAATTTGACATTACCTTCGAAATGCTTACCTATTGCGTTTTAGCGGAGATGATCGACTACTACGACATCAGCGGATGCTACATCTTGCGTCCGTGGTCGTACAGCATCTGGGACCGCATCCGCGAGTTCCTCTCCCCACACTTCAAGCAGCTCGGTGTTAAAGACGGATACTTCCCCATCTTCGTCTCCAAGGTAATGTTTCACACGTTGTACTCATGTTTTTTTATTTTGACAGAATACAAAACGATATTTTTACTGCGTATCTTTATAATTTTTTTTGTTGTGTTCCGAAATGCGTTTTTCAATATTCATTAAAATATATGGCAAGTGTGGATGGGAACGTCGGAAGGGGAAGACCTCGACGAACGTACCTCGATCAAATCGGGGACGTGCTAAAGAAAGGTCAGGTCAAGAGTACCCTAAACCGACGAGCATGCATGAAGAGATTGGTGAATGTGGAAGAGGCGAAAGAAGTATGCCAGGATCGTAGTAAGTGCAAGGAGTAGTCTCTGCCTACCCCTCCGGGAAAGAGATTTATGTATGTATGAAATAACTTGACCGTTCCGCTCGCGTTAGTTTGTTTATTCTTGAATATGATTCATTGTATATTATGATAATCGTTCACAAATTTTAAGAAATGATATGCATCATCCTATTTTATCAATGATTAATACTATTAACTATCGATTATTGTCTGCCCCAGGGAGCGCTAGAACGCGAAAAGAAGCACATCGAAGATTTCGCCCCCGAGGTGGCGTGGGTGACGCACTCCGGGAGCTCAGAGCTGGCCGAGCACATTGCCATCAGGCCCACCTCGGAAACCGCCATGTATCCCGCCTTCGCTAGGTGGATACAGAGCCATAGAGATCTGCCCTACAAACTCAACCAGTGGAACAACGTCGTGGTAAGTCTCAGCTGTGAATTTATCGTATGCACCGACGGATACCATCCATACTTGTTAGCCATTCCACCAATTCTTCACCGTCCGAAATACATCCTTACGGAAGAAAATAATGAAATCACAGTAGCCACAGCTGCAGCCATTGCGAGTAGATCACACTCCACAAGCTCCTCAAGCAACCGACACGGTGCGGAGGTCCTTAATTTTCTCCCCACTTTGGGAACTACCGGCACGTGCCGGGTAGATTCAGTCCAATACGTTCTTCCCAGAACAACTCGTAAGCCCAATGGGAGCGATTGAGCTGGTTGTTTGAACAACCACAAACTTTTCCGGGTGAGCTCCTGCTCCCCACCATACAGTCAGGTGTAGATTAAAAGCCGCGGCGCTAAAATCATAGGGTCCACAACTAAAAAAAATCATTTATAATGCGCACTGCTAAAGAGTGGAACTCACTACCTGCGTCTGTGTTTCCAAACGCATACAACCCTAATCTCTTCAAAGTAAGAGTGAACAGGCTTCTTCTGGTTGAGCTCGCTCCATCTTAGGCTCTGTCTCTGTTCTATAACCTAGACTAGAGTCAAGAGCAAAGCCATCATTAATAAAAAAAAAGTTTTGAGGAATAACACGTGAGCGCTTAAACCTCGGCCAAAAAGCGCGTCAGTCTTGCGCTGTTTTATTATAAACATTAAAATGTAGGCACTGCTTCGTAAACGGAATGAAATCGATATTAATCTAGTCTAGGAATGACTTGATCATGATCAAGTAAGCAAGCAACAATTCTTTTGATCAGCTGATTTTCACCACCAATTTTAAGTCAAATGTCGAGCTTGCTTTGTTCGCAATACGTGTAGCCTTACTGTAGCGCAGTGTGGCTTCTCTCTTGCCTTATTTAACGTAAAATGTCGAGCTTGCTTTGCTCGCTATACGTAAAGTGTTGCTGTAGCGCAGTGTGGCTTCTCTCTTGCCTTATTTAACGTAAAATGTCGAGCTTGCTTTGCTCGCTATACGTAAAGTGTTGCTGTAGCGCAGTGTGGCTTCTCTCTTGCCTTATTTGACGTAAAATGTCGAGCTTGCTTTGCTCGCTATACGTAAAGTGTTGCTGTAGCGCAGTGTGGCTTCTCTCTTGCCTTATTTAACGTAAAATGTCGAGCTTGCTTTGCTCGCTATACGTAAAGTGTTGCTGTAGCGCAGTGTGGCTTCTCTCTTGCCTTATTTAACGTAAAATGTCGAGCTTGCTTTGCTCGCTATACGTAAAGTGTTGCTGTAGCGCAGTGTGGCTTCTCTCTTGCCTTATTTAACGTAAAATGTCGAGCTTGCTTTGCTCGCTATACGTGAAGTGTTGCTGTAGCGCAGTGTGGCTTCTCTCTTGCCTTATTTAACGTAAAATGTCGAGCTTGCTTTGCTCGCTATACGTGAAGTGTTGCTGTAGCGCAGTGTGGCTCGTCTCTTGCCTAATTTCAAATGAAATGTCGAGCTCGTTTCGTTCGTAATACTACGAGTAGTATTAGCTGATACTACTAGTAGGGGTCACAACAGATATTATGTAATCAGGCAAAATGGCCGCTAAACAGAATATGTATTACCACAGATAATATAATACTACGAGTAGTATTTATTATCTGTGATAATACATATTACGATCCCATTGATCTGACGCTGTATACATCGGCCTACAGTCCGCAGTCCACTGCTGTACTTCTGCCTCCCCCAGCGTACGCCATAAGGCACGATCTCCCGTGTTCGCTATCCATTCCCCACCAGCCGCCCTCAAGTCATCGGTCCATCCGGCCGGAGGGCGTCCAACGCTACTGCATCAATTAATACATTGTTTACAGCGATGGGAGTTCAAGCAGCCGCAGCCGTTCCTGCGTACCCGTGAGTTCTTGTGGCAGGAGGGGCACACCGCCTTCAGGACCCCTGATGAGGCTGGCGTCGAAGTATTGGCTATTCTAGGTAAGTACCGGGCTTGAGCGTATAACTACGTGCTTCTCAATAGTTACCAATTTTCATTTCAAAGGGTTTAAGGTGGTCTCACGGACAATCAGCAGGTCAGGATCTGGTCATGGGACCCTGAATAGATCGAGGAAACTCTTAGGATCGACGAAGTTTATCTATCGATATATCAATTTTTGGAATAATAATACCGAAAAAGGTTAACTATGGGATAAATCTAGGGAATGGGCAGTACCTACCATAGAGAAAAGAAATCGCGCGCGGTGACAGCGCCCTACGACAGCGTTTAGGTGCCCTGTGAGCAATTTCTAGTGTTTGCATGTTGTAATTATTTCAAGTAATAATTACAACATGCAAACCCGCCTGCCATGCGTCGCGACTCGTGAGTATGACGAAACACCCCCAATAGGCAAAGGCCAATGTTCAACAGTGGACTATTCAAATTGAAATTCTTTATTCAATATAGGCTAGTATTATCACTTATTGACGTCATGATCCGTCAATGTAAAAATAGTATTGTATAACACAATTTTCTTATTTTTATAACAATTTTGTAATGTCCTAATAGGAAACTGGCTCGGGCGAAATAAAAATAAATAAATAAAGGCACTGCCTCGGGGCTGGCCAGGTTAATCACACGGCATGTAACTTTACGCCACCACAATCTTTCAAGATGGTGACACCCTGTATTCTACCGTTTTCCAGATCTCTACCGGCGCGTATACGAAGACCTGCTAGCGGTGCCGGTGATCCCCGGACGCAAATCAGAGAAGGAGAAATTCGCCGGATCCGACTATACCTGCACGGTTGAGGGGTACGTGCCGGCTTCCGGTCGAGGGATACAGGTGATTACTCAACATCTATGAAAAAATTAATTTTAAATGTAGATTTGTCGATTAATGCCACGCAAATAGCTGATCTTTGGTCATTTACTTTTTTCGGACTTCCCTGAATGTTCCTACTACCTATGTTGTTACTATTATTTACTTACTTGTACTACATACATCAGCTTATTGCAGTCCACTGCTGGACATAGGCCTCCCCCAGGGTACGCCATAGGGCACGATCTCCCGTCTTCGCCATCCAGTCGCTACCAGCCGCCTTTTTTAAGTCATCGGTCCATCTGGCCGGAGGTCGTCCAACACTACGCTTGCCGAGGCGTGACCTCCACTCGAGAACCCGTTTACTCCACCGTCCGTCGTCGGTTCTTTGACAGATGTGCTTGATCTATATTTATTTCTTAATTTATTTTTGTATATTTGTGTTTTCGGAAACGGCGCCCATGTTTTTATGAAACGTGTAGGTGGTTTCGGGGGCTATAAAATTGTCTAGCTAGGTTTAATATTCCAAAAAACGCGTTTTGTTAACAATAAAACCTGACCAATGATCGGTCAACCAGGTTCTATGGAATCAACTCATCAAGAACCAAACATTTTTAATTTTCCAGGGCGCCACGAGTCACCACTTGGGGCAGAACTTCTCGAAAATGTTCGAAGTGGTGTACGACGACCCAGAGACCCACGAGAAGGCTTACGTCTACCAGAACTCGTGGGGAATCACCACTAGAACCATCGGTCAGTTTTTATTTATATTCTTTATTGTGCATTAACAATAGTTTTTGTTTTAAAAGGCAAGCTTCTCTCTATAAAGAGATCTCTTCCAGCGAACCTGTAAAAAAGAAGTGAGAAATAAATACCTACGATACAAGATTGCACACAAAGTTACAGAAAAAAACAAGATGATAATAATAATTTGTGATAGTAAAATAAATACACAAACATGAATAATACATAATCATACTTACGTAAACTCTGATTATAAAAATACACTCACACACTCATAGCTCACACTAGGATTTTCTTTAGCAGGAAGCTATGGATGTAGACATAAATACCCAACAGCACGTTCACACCATGCACCTGCTCCTGCTCCTGCCGCTGTCGCGAATATTGCTCGAAATACTTCCGCGGAAGTATCAATGCGAGTGAGAGTTTACATACTGCCGTCATACTCTTCTCGCACCAATATGAGTAAGCGCGATAGCAATACATTCCACGAGCGTTCGTGCTGCCGTTTCTTTGACTCGCGCACAAAAAGCCGACAATCGAGAGAGCACGGGAAGTGGCAGCGTCATGAAGAGTGGCATGCTCGCGCTGCCCACTTCTCTTACTATTTCCCTGCCCATATTGACATTGTGTGAACGTGCTACAATATACATGGATCATATTCTAAAAATTGTTTTAGTAACGTAGATAAAAACAATCATATATTACTTGAAATCTTCAGTTTCAAGGCAGGTCAACTCCCTGAAAAATCTCCATCAATTTATTTGACATTTCGTATTATTCCAGGTGTAATGGTGCTAGTCCACGGCGACGACAAGGGTTTAGTCCTGCCCCCTCGCGTGGCAGACATCCAGGTCATAGTGGTCCCCTGCGGCATCACCGCCTCCAGCACTCCTGAAGAACGGAAGACTCTGATAGACTCCGCTAAACAGCTGGTGGAGGAGTTTGTGGCAGCTGGTATCAGGGCTGAAGGAGATTACAGGGATAACTACTCGCCGGGGTGGAAGTTCAACCACTGGGAGGTCAAGGTTAGTCAAGGTCAAGGTGTCAGGGAGGTAAAGATTTAAAAACAGCTGCTCCATACATTTTGGTTGAGTTGGTATTAATTTTCCTATCGAAGAGCTGTTTTTTTCGTTATTTTGCCCAGGTGCCCCGTAGTAAAAGTTGTTCTTAGGTAATCATGAGTGGAAACCGTGCAAAGTTTGCGTACTGATTTAATAACCCTGTATAGAAAATAATAATAATAACATTTTGTAAATTTCGTATTATAATATATAATAAAGCACTGTGAGTGCGTAATACACCATCGTACAAATGTGGTTCAGTTTCACGAGTAGAACTCACCCTTTAAATGTTTGTACTTAATTAAATGTAACCTTACACACGGTTATTATTTAGTCAGCAGTTTTCATTTATAAACCACATTTATTACATTTCTTTTCGATATATTAAAAATAATTGCACCTCTCCTGCCCTGTATATCCGTTATCAAATGTTGTTTTTGTGTTTAAGGGCGTGCCGATCCGCGTGGAGCTCGGCCCTAAGGACATGGCGAAGGGCGAGATCGTGGCAGTGCGCAGGGTCAACGGGGAGAAGCTCACCATGTCGCGCGACGTCGCCGGACGGGAGATTGTCGCACTCCTCGTGAAAACGCAGATTGACATGCTTCACAAGTAAGTAACATAGGCCTTAACTCGGGAAATAAAGGACTCAATTCGAGAAATAAATTCAGTTAACCTATCTCAAATTAACGCTCTCACTTTCTGTCAGATAGGTAAATAAAAGGTTAACGTCTGTCATGGTTAAAAATGTCAATGAGTTCTCCGCCCTTTCTTGCAATTTAGTCGCCATCGTCGCCTTATCTTGACAGAAAACGCGTATTCTGCGTCAAATTATAAGATGTGACAAGACTAAGCTATCTCCTATCGTTGCCAAATTATATTTGACGGAGAGTGACAGCACTAATTTAAGGTAAGTTAAGAGTAAGGGCAAGGGCATGGCGAAGGGCGAGATCGTGGCAGTGCGCAGGGTCAACGGGGAGAAGCTCACCATGTCGCGCGACGTCGCCGGACAGGAGATTGTCGCACTCCTCGTGAAAACGCAGATTGACATGCTTCACAAGTAAGTAACATAGGCCTTAACTCTGGAAATAAAGGACCCAATTCGAGAAATAAGTTCACTTAACCTATCTCAGATTAACGCTCTCACTTTCTGTCAGATAGGTTTCGAAAAGGTTAAGTACTGTCATGGTTAAAAATGTCAATGAGTTCTTCACCATTTCTAGTCAATTTAGTCGCCATCGTCGCCTTATTTTGACAGAAAACGCGTATTCTGTGTCAAATTATAAGATATGACAGGACTTAGATATCTCCTATCCTTTGCTAAGTATATTTGACGGAGAGTGACAGCACTAATTTAAGAGATTTATTTAAGAGAATTTCAGGAGATTGTCGAACTCCTCGAGAAGACGCAGATTGACATGCTTCACAAGTAAAGGCTAAAAAAACCTGTTGACCGAGCATTCCGCTGATAAATGTCTAACTAGTATAGAATGAAGTCGCTTCCCTTTATCCCTATGTGTGCTTTAATCTTTAAAAGTATGCAACGGATTTTGATGCAGTTTTCTTAAGCAGATAGAGTGATCGAAGGTTTTTATGTAGGTATTGAATTCATGCCGGAAAAGGTATTTTTACCGCGGGAAAACCATTAGCAGCCGCTAGTAATGATACCTAACAGTGAGCCTTCACATGCATGAGTAGCGCCATCAACATAAGTAAAAACAACCCAAATTTGATTACTCTTCTGTTCCGGCAACCAAACTGTGATTTGGCGAAAATTATTTCGTTTTTTGATCCAAAATTATGATAAGCCAATGAAATAGCCCATCGAACTGAACTATTTCCGCAATAAATAGGCTGTGGCATAATAAAATCATACTATGTTAATAATAATAACTCTATTTTCTTACAGATTTTCTTTTCATAATTCAACTAAAAAACCATGCGCTCAACATAAAAGTCCTAAAATGCAGTATCGAAGTGTTTCCGCCGATCGCTATAAACGGGCTGTAAGGGACAGCCCTCCGAATACTGATAGGGTGCATACAGATCATGAACAACTTTCCACTAGAAACATATGACAGGAAACGACAAAAAAACGACCTCGAAAAGATCGACGTTTCCTGAAATATTTTTATAGGAAGTTGTTCAGTTTCATGGTCTGAATTAATGCACCCTTAGGTATTCGGAGGGCTATCCCTTACAACCTGTATATTATACAACTTCCAAGCACGTCCGGTTTGAACAGTCGTTCCGGTCACAACTCCCGACCGCGATAGCTAACTTTTTCCTCAGGTTCACTCGGCTAACTGGCCTCATCATCACTCTTCCTAAAAATCCGTATTTGTTATTTGTACAATAAGGATATTTGTTATGTTTTAACAAAGTGAGACATGTAGTAAAAAATAACTAAAACCATTTAATAATCTAAGATACCGTAATGTTAAATGTAGTACTATTAATATAACTTTTTAAGCACTCGCGATCACTTTCACTCATTTTAAGTATTAGACCGGGTCTATCGCGATAGTATTTAGGTAAATATTAGTAATTTACCTGTCTATCAGTCAAACCGCGACCACAATACATGAAACTGTATTGAATCGTCGGGACACAGGTAAATTACTAATATTTACCTAAATACTATCGCGATAGACCCGGTCTAGTACTATTAAGTCTATGGGTTTATGACCTGAAATAAAGATTATTTATTTTATTTTTATTTAGGGCCACTAAAGAGCGCGACTCGCGGCTGTCGCGCGTCTCCAAGTGGGAGGACTTCACAGCGGCCCTGGAGCGGAAACACATTCTGCTGGCGCCGTTCTGCGGTGACATCACTTGTGAAGACAACATCAAGAAAGACAGCAGGTGAGCGGTAGCCCTGTTGGAAACGTTGTTTTATCGCCACAAATTAGCTAGTGTAGCTTAGGGGCTAGTAAGATAGGTAGGTAAGTAGATAACTTCTGGGCAGGTTTTCGGGGGGTTTTTCCTGTCCAAGGGGTCCAATAACACGCATTGAAAATCTTGACTTCAATTTGAAACAAATGTCATTTTCAGATGGCGTAAAGTTACATGCCGTGTAATTAACCTGGCTAGCCCCGAGGCAGTGCCTTTATTTTTATTTTTTCAATTAGGACATTACAAAATTATTATAAAAAAAAGGGAAAACTGTGTTGTACAAATATAATTTTTTTACAATGACGAATCATGACGTCAATAAGTGATAATACTATCCTTTTCAATTTCAATTCCACGTCCTTCACGTTTTCCAAATGTTTAAGGCTGGCTGTCAGTTATATGCAAAAAAATTAAGTACCTACTGCAAATATTTCAAGGGGTAAACCAGCCCATGAAACTGAACAACTTAGGAACACAGGTCGAAATATAAAAAGAAATTGGATCTTCCTTATTAAAATGTTCGAGACGACTTGATTGATTTGTGTGGGAGGTCCAACTGATAAAAAAATGTTTGCAGCTAATAGTTTACACCTGTTACAACAACCGCGTGAGAGATACAAGTTGATCATATTCTCAGGGGCATATTATATGGGCATCTGGGGCGCGTGCCCCAGGGTGTTGGACCTTGAAAGCACAGCTGATTTATCATAGCAAAATATTGAGAGTGCTAGCTTTGCTTGTTATAAGTTTTTTATTGGTGTAGCACCCACCGCTCCGCCGTACACACCTAGGTATTGTACTTTTTTTTTACATGAAATGACAAGCCATACATTCTCAGTTATTTAAAATGAAACAATGGTATAATATTTTCTTAAGTTTGCACAACTATAACTCATGAAAATAAAACAATTTTAAACAGATTAAATTTGGATACTTAGGAATTGTAAAATCCAAAATAAACAAAACTTAAATCTGTTCTAAATTATTTGATTGTGATGAAACAATGGTATTACGCATATGATGTTAAATCAAATAGAGTAGTTACTAAGCTATGTACATTTTTTACAGAATCGAGGAAGAGACAGATGCAAAAGCACCAGCGATGGGAGCAAAGTCCCTGTGCATTCCATTCAACCCTCCGTGTGAACCTCTCAAGTCTTCGGAGCCTTGCATCCACCCGGAGTGCAAGAACAAACCCAAGTTCATCACTTTGTTTGGCAGAAGTTACTAAGCCAACCATGTTTTGTAAAACTCTGTTGAAGAATAAGTTGAAAAGTGCATTTTACACTAAATAAAATATTTATTATTTGTACTTTGTTGTTTTATTTATACTTGAGGTAAGATTACAATGTTTATTTGTGGTTGATAAAGAAGTAATAGGCACATACAAATATGCCAAAATAAAATCATTTAAGCTGCTTATTATTTGTACTGTTTTCAACTTTATTATTTTTTATATAAATATGCTGTCCATAAAAAAATGCTTTGAATATTACACAGAAATGAACTCAGTCTACTTCACTTTGGATTTGATCATTGCATGCATCCAAAACTGACAGATTTTCTTCAAGCAGATGTATCCTTCTCTTTTTGCTATTTAAAAGATGAATAAATTTCTCATACACTGAATTCTCAAGAGAGTTCTTAGTGTTTATGAATTTCTGAAGCTCTGATTTGCTTTGGTCTAGTTCCCCAGTTATCTCATGAATATTTGTTTCATACGTATCAACAAGGGTCTTCAGGCTTTGATTCTCTTCTATCAAAAAATCTATAATGTTATTTGTGTTTGTTGTGCTGGTTTTGTGTATGGGAACTGAACCGTGTAACATAGTGATAGGTTCACTTTCGTCTAAATGCGTGGTCTTCCAGTTAAATTGAGCGGCACCGGTATCACCATCGATCGCCCGAACAAACTCAAACAATGAATTATTTTTATTCATTAAACTAGCCTTAACATTTTTACGATACTCTTCATTTTCCTGTTGATTTCTCTCTCTAAATCTTTCGGCAAATGCTTCGGAAAATCTACCAGTCCACAAGTCTTGTTTATCGTAGATTTCGATGTGAAATAAGTCAGTTTCGTTTTCCATCCAAATTACTTTCGCGTACAACTTGTTGCCATTGGCGAGTTGAAACGATGAAACAAAAGTCGAACTGCCCATTTTCGAATATGTATCTACGTGAAAGATTTAAATAGAGGAGTATAATCCAATTCCTGTTTGGTCCGTGCCAGACGTCTAAAACTTGAAATTTTATCTTTTACCAAAGTTTTTAGTTTCTGTTTTTGAAATGCGCAAACATAAACAGCTGAGAATGACAGATGTGAGAATCATCACAGATCACATTTATATACGCTATGGGATGGGAACCAATAACCATCATCGCTCGATATTGAGATTGTGCACTACACGATTACGCCCGACAATGTTTTTTACGACATGACTGTGTACGACACAACTGGGGTAACTGGCCCGGACAATTAAAGTACAGGGGTGTTATTCGAATCAAAACAACGTGACGTCATAGTCAATTAGTCAATGAAGTGATTCTACTTGTGTTGGCTATAATCTACTTCTCGAATCATTATTGGAACGTGACATATATTACAAGGAAGCCCGCGGAGGAGGGAACGGGGAGGGGGGCAGCTCCGACGAAAGGGGATTTGGGGGGTGCAGCCCCGCGCATTGAAAATAGTACTTCTTGACAAATCCAACACAGTACACACACAGGTTAGGTTAAAGTTGTGACCCCGAGGAGCGAACGAAGGGAACGACTAAGCTTCGATAAAGAATGTCAAATGATATAAGAAAAAAAATATATCGATTAGATTTTATAATTATGTAAAACTATCGATCACTTGTAGCAGATTTCAAAAATGGTCCCGTGATGTCTTCGATGATCGTGTCGTGCATGCGCGGAGTGTACATTGTTGGTACAGGGGTATTTTTGGTGACATTGTTTTGATTTCACTTCACATTGCCAACTGTCGTGCAGGCTTGGGTTGTACTTAACTGTGTCGTTCATGACTATGCTGTGCGTACAGTCCACTGTTGTACACGTAGGTTGTACAGTATATTTCTGAAATGTGTCAATTTCAGAAACTGGATGCAAGGACTTTTGGCCGATATACAAAGAAAAAAGATCATCTCCTTGGTACTACGTCCAACCTCAGACTGTGATGTGACCACCGCCAGTTGTTTATTTCTATTATGTAGGTACTTCTTCGTCGATTTACGTACGACCGGCGCGCCGATAAATCGACCGATGAAATAGGAGTTCTGGATTGGACTATAAAATAGTACCAGCTGGCCTTGAGCGGCCAAGGATTGGACCCCACAGATTAACTTTTTTTTTGCCGGACCGCGGTTCTCGTATTACCACGTAGACTTGCTGGACCAGATCCATCACAGACAAGGAATATACTGACGGCCGATATGAAGCAGTGGTAGTGCGTGCGACTGCCTGCGACTCAAAGGTTCCGAGTTCGATTCTCGGTGGGGCATTCACAATATTGATATTTATCACTTTGTGAATTTGTTCCCAGTCTGGTTAGGACATTGCAGCTGACCCACCTGATTGTTTGAAAAAGACAGATGGTTCCGTGCTTCGGAGGGCACGCTTAGCCGTTGGTCCCGGTTACTATCTATGATTAATTACTTAGACGGCGGTCGTTACACAACTATGTCAGAGGCCTACTCTCAAAAAGAACTCTGACACCAGGGCAAATAGAATCGTTGGACGACTCGGTGTCCCATGCGATAAAGAAGAAGAAAGAAAAAACGAATATACTAAAACGCTAGTCCGTCCTCTTTGGAATTTACAAGGATTTTACAAGTAGGTACTTCTACTTCGATCAACGCGGTCTTCCTAGAACGGAATGCCGCCAGGTGAATTGCCAGGTGAGCAATCACAAGCAGGCATGCAAACAACTAAGCAACCATGTCCACCTAACCTGAAGGCTGAGCCTTCTGAACCGGCGCGAGCCCCGAAGTCCCGTGCTCACTGCCCTCGTACCCACCCTACCTAAACTCTTCATTTAAGGATGACTAATGAAGGATGCCGTGTGATGCCGGATTAGAATAGCAACACCCCATTTCTTTCCCGTGGTAGTCATAAGAGGCACCTAAGGGACTCGAGGGTGTGTATTGCAATTTTAGGCGATGGGCTGACAACCTGTCACTATAGCGATACACGATTTGCCGAATGGCCCTCAAACATTTGTCAAACGTGGTGTAAATAGCCGTTTTTTGAGGCTGTTTACGCTCTGCTTACCGCGCAAGGGATTATAGGCGTGATATGTGTATATATGTATGTATGACTAATAATGTAAACAAACTTTGTATGCATGCAACTGACAGCTCGCAAATGTCAGTTACATACAAAGTTTGTTTACATTATTAGTCATTCCAAAATGGAGTGTAGTACCTTGGTGTTCGCTCCGTTCGCACGTAACATCCCATTTTGATTCGCCGTGCTTTTTTTTAATCTAATTAACAAATTAATGTCATTCAAAATGGATATGAAGTAATGGATAAAATTGTTTCTACAAAATGATACTTCTGTAAAATGATGTTCTGGGATTATAAAATTCTGGAAACCAATATATGAAATAAATAAATAAATCTCAGTACCATTTTCGGGTTATTAAAATTCGATAAATAACAACTCGGATCTAAGATTTGTTACTGCTTGAACTAAAGATGCTTGATCCATTTTTAATTTGATCAAATGTTATAATTGAATCAAACATCGATTTTAATAGAAGTACTTATATAATATATATTGCTTAAAACTGTGATATTCCACTCTTTTCTCATACTATGAATAGAAAAATTAATTAAAATCTGTAACATTACCTAGATCTAGATCTCATCCGATTTAACGGAAACCACTTTTTCACAAAGTTTTAACATGCTCATATTACGACATAAAACTTAACTGAGAGGCGCACCTCGGCATAGCACCTAACACGATAAGAAAATTTGCCTTAAATTGCTCTTTTTCTACTTCTAGGACATTTATAGTTTAATTAATAAAACAATGTTTATTACAATATTTTATTCCAGTAAAATACGTATCAATCATTTGATTGAGCCTAAAATATTTCACGTTACACTCTTACATTATAGAGGAAAACACAAATATTCTTCAATCCATTTCTTATTTTTATTGGATTCGAAAATTTACTTTGGACCACTTACATCTATAGAAACGTGTAAAGGTATTTAAATTCACAAAAACCCTGTAGCTATATTACTTTTTTTATATTTGCTATTATTGGATGTGGCCATTTCAAGGTCAGAATTTTACTAAAATGCCTTAGTACTTGCTGATAATGGGAGTTTTTCTGTTGACAGTTCTGTTGATAGTTCTGAATGTCAAACCAGAGGGCGCTGTGCTAAACTGAAATTCTGACGTTTCAATATGGCTGGCGGCAGCCATAGTTTTGTCACAGGTTCCGTTTCACGTTGTGTTCGTTTCAAATTAATTATGTTAGTTTGATTTACTACAAAATAAACTTATCGCCTTGCTGATATATTGAGTGTCATTCGTGTAAGTAAACAAATAACCAATAATAAATTTAGAACAATTCAATAAACATAAAATAAAGAATAATTAATAAAGTGGTACAGTTTTTGTGTAAAGAAACGTTATTTCAATTAAGCTCAGAGCCCTCTACATGACACTCGAGAATCCCTAGAAAATTTCCCATTCAGTTAGGGTCACATAATTTGTGTTGAGGGCACTGCAATTTTGTTGGAACCTTATTTATAGCCAGTGTTAAATTTACATTTGAATTCTGCAATGCGTAACTATACAGGTTGTAAGGGACAGGCCTCCGAATACTTATAGGGTGCATTCAGTCAGACCATGAAACTGAACTACTTCCCATGAGAAAATATTACAGTAAGTCACGTAAAAAAACATTTTGACTTCCCATAAAAACTGCAGTCAGCTAATCGTGATTTTGTATGGGAGGTCCAATTTTTTTGTCGTTTCCTGATATATATTACTAGGGGAAAGTTCAGTTTCATGGTCTGCATGCATCCTCACAGTATCCGGAGGGTTGTCCCTTACACCCTGTATATAACTGAGATTGCTACGCAATATGAAGATAGGTAATTACGTCATCCAATAATATTTCACTGTATACACATAAAATTCTCATTTTTAGTTAGGTTTAGGTAAATAATTTATTAATTTTGTAGTTTAGTGCCTGCCTCGACCTCATAAACGTCCCTTTCACACTAATGGCAAAACCTGTATGTGAGAACAGCCATATCGCCATACTTAGACGATTTTTCACTCTTTTGGAAATTGCTCGATATTTAAACAAGTAATCAAAAAACTGTACGAGAAGAATCTAGTAATGTACAAAACGTATCGTGTTCGCAAGAAATAATGTGTTATGTTCATAAAATTGCAATACACTACGCAAAAAAGTGTGAAAATAGTCCAAACTTTGAAAAATAAATTTATCGAGCTAACTTTCTTCAATCGTGTTTTCCTGCGACCAGAATATAGATCATAAAACGAAAAATCATCATACATATAAATAAGGTGTGTATCGTATTAATTTACCCACGAAATTGTGTGCATTCAAAAATACCCATATTTCTTATGGCGCGCCCTTAACTTGAGACAACAGTACCCGATATTATCAAACTACAGGCTACAATTTTACAGGTGAAATTCGATGTTCATTGCGTAGGCGGTTAACCATTGATACCAGAAATATGAACAGGCTACGCAATGTACTAAGAATTTCACCTGTAGACTTGTAGCCTGTAGTTTCATAACATAGGCACCAGATAACAATAATTAGGTCATCTCTGCTATTTTGCAATCTTTAAGCTTTTCTGAATTTACTAATTTTACTTTTTTCATATTCATCAAGCTCAAAAACTTGTTACAAAGTGATTTTTCCATGTCTATTTTTAAGTTTAAAAAATCTTCTGTATCTTTGATGCAACGGTGGTAATCAGTTTTCATTAAGTTATATTTTGTATTCAAACTAATTACTTTATTCTTCAGAGTCGTGTTCATTGCAAGTAAATTCTCAATAAAATCAGTAACGCCAGTTGAGTTTTTAGTTTCTTCCACTGGTAAAAAGCCCTCAAGCAAAAAGCTGTCGTCGGTTTTTCTTTTCCAGAGGAAAAATCCACCTTTTAGTTCGTAGATGTAATTTTCATTTGATTTAGACAGCGCCTGGTATACTGTTTCAAAGTATTCACACAGAGGTAGGTGTAAATTTTTACCAAAACCTTTTGATCGGTTTGAGGAAAAACGCCCATGCCAGTGGACACCTTGAAAAGTCAACAGGAACAATTCAAAAGAGCTCGTTAACCATTTGATCATTAGGTAATTGGTTTCACCTGCTATACTTATTTTTGTTACTGTGATGTGGTGGTTTGATTTTTTTTCGTCCATTTTATGGATTTGAATTCACTGGCCTGAACTTTTAAAAATAGGTAAGTTACGTACGTCTACATCGTGTTGTGCAGTCCTTTATGCGATGTTTTTTTAATGTGTCAATTTATTTACCCTCTGGAGTTTCCTAATGTATTATTAAAGGAAGTAATATTAAATTTTACTCAGAATTTCAATAATATGTAATAATATTTTGGACTAAGGTGACAAGACCAAGAAGACAACAAACCAAATGACCACAGATGAATAAGATAATGTACTAGGGTACAGATAGGAATCGGACCAATCACAGGCGGAGACGCTAATTATAGTTCCATTATATCAAGTGCATGTCGCTAGTGTGCTCATAGAAAGAGACAGGTATATATAATGCTATCTCTTACCACCTGCTAGTGTTGCTAGTGATGTGCCACTACTATCGATATGCATACCACGCTGTTCACTTAGTGAACTTGAAATAAAACTATGTAAGATTTGTTAATTTGTTTATTAACTGTTACATCTAACTAGACACGCGGTAAGCGTGTAATACAAGAACGATTTATTTATTTTATTTTATTGAAAAGAAACACAGTCTTATTTTCTTTTAAATATTACAACTTACATAAAGATTGGTTTGCATGTTAAAACTATTCAAGGCAAATTTTATGGTATTGTAGAATCGAAGTTGGCTATATTTTACTAATGAATGCTAAACGATCCTATACTTGAATAAATTAATTTCAGAAGTGTCTACTCAACATGGCAACCATTTAACATATCACTACTTTTGTGGGTTGTACGATGAACTTGGCTTTCAACGTTCACATTTATGTTTTTGGTGGGAAAATAGTATACTTTGCCTAAGATTTTTTTACATGATATAAAATGAAATTGACAACCAAAGATCTCTTAAGAAATACTTCGTAGACTTACATTTAAATTAAATAGTCCCATATTTTACTCAAAGACTCCAGGGTTGTGATCCAGTTACGTAAGGAAGGAACAGTGATAATTTTTTGGTTATCTTGCCTATCATGTGTCACGCACGTATTTCATATTATTAACAACTTTATAGCATCTTCATCTCCAAAACTCAACGTGGCCGTTGTTGACTGCAACAGGAGTACGCATTTTTCCCTTGCATCAAAGCTCCTTTTTGAGGAATGTACCTACACTGTCGAAAAGTTTATCATAGAATAGTAGCAGAGCAGCGGTGTTACTCATCGTCGAATATTCGTCATTTTTCACAGCTTAAAAGAAAAATAAATAATTAGTAGGTACCATTAATTTGTAAAGTGGCTGGAATAGACTAAAATAAGTAAAACAGTGTTAATTTCTAATTGACCACATTATATTCCGTATTTTAAAGTAGCGTATTATGGCATTGTCAAAACATCGATAGTCGATAATTTTTTGGACATCTCTATTTTTCATACTTTTGTACTTTTGTTTAAAATAAATATTATTTGAAACAAAGATGATGATTTAAATGAAACACGAATTTAATACCCTGACCAAAGTAGAAAGAAGAATATAGACAGAAATCTACTTACTTTTTCCATTTGGAAAGCCACTGCTAATTTCTGCCGCCGTAAATAAAGGGCTAAACTGTACTATATGGGCGGCAGAGTTGGGCGTTGTAATTATTATGGTCGGAAAGACTTCAGTATAGGGTATAATAACAAAAATTTTGATGTAATTTATCTTCATTTAACAATAGAAATAGCGCACCACGGTTATGAAACTGCAAGTAACTTTCACCGCGATAAAATTTCAGACCACAGATAACTAGTAGGCGTCGTCTGACAGTTCGTCAAACGTCATTGCATTGAACACTAGCGCTGCCTTCTTGAGATCCATGTACTACGACCTGGTAAAAGTGATTATGAACTCTATGACTAAACTATTAATGATTAAAATTGAGTGTGGTAGATAATGTCCCCCGATTCTAGTATGGTGATTCAATAGCGTGCAAATGACAACGACAAACAGCTCGATCACGGAAGGTATAATGTAGATCTAAAATCTCTTTTGATCTGAGTACCTAGCACCCTTGCCTTTAAAGGGACTACTTTGAAACTCTTTGGTTCCAGTAGTTCCTTCATGAGAGCAAAAGGAACTGCTGATACTGTGTTCCAGTTCCTGTGCCGAATTCAAAACACATTTATTCAATGGTTATATTTAAAGATACTATAATAATATTTTTAAACATCTAAATATATATAACCAATTAACGGCACAATAAAAGTCTTTTGAACTTTAGATCGGCTTTGTCCATGTCTGAAACTTGTCAATTTCCTAACTTGTTCACTTTATTGACTCGTCCACATTCCTAAGTTGTAAACTTCCTAACTCGTAAGGAGGTTTTAGTTTGACAGCTGTCACCCTTAATCTCGTCAAGGCCTTTCCCAAAGAAACTGATATCTAGAATGCATAGTTTCCGAGATAAACGAGTTTATAGTTTTACAGCTGCCACCACCATGTTGATCTTGCCAATCTCACAACTTCTCTTTATTCTTTATTGCATAAATTTACAATGTTTATACTTATAATTAAATACATAGGCGAGCTTATCTCTATAAGAGATCTCTTCCAGCCAACCTAATGAGGGTGGAAGTGGATGAAGGGATAACACGGGAACAAGAGAAATACAATAATAAAAAAATGGCAAACTAAAAACTATCAAATCATAATATTACAAATAAACTAATAAATACTAATATGACAAAAACGTATCATAATACTTACATACATACTTAT
Source organism: Tuta absoluta (assembly GCA_027580185.1). Taxonomy (NCBI): domain Eukaryota; kingdom Metazoa; phylum Arthropoda; class Insecta; order Lepidoptera; family Gelechiidae; genus Tuta; species Tuta absoluta. The sequence continues at coordinate 3,090,925 of JAQAHW010000029.1, read as the reverse complement.
AAAACATACAATAAATAATAAAAAATATAATAAATCACAAAGATGAAAATAAAATTAAATGCTCTTGCACTCTCTTTTTAAAAGTGAAGTGGGTGGGACTATCTTGCATAGGTCTAGGTAGCTGGTTCGACATATGAGTGGCACGAACAGTAAACGAATTAAAAAGGAATTTGGTGTTTGATCAAGGGCACTCAAGCACCTTTGTGATGAAAGAACGCCCAGATCGAGAATCAGGGGATTAGTGATGGAAACGGGAACGGAGATAATAAGGAGAGGATGGATCATGAAGGAGTTTGTAGATGACACAAAGGATGTGCACATCGCGGCGAAGTCAGATCGGGAGCCATTTAAGTTGAGCGCGAAACTTTGAGACTTGATCACTTCCTCGGAGATGAACCTGGTACTCTAGCTAGCGCGCTGATGATGACACTTTAAGTGAGCAATAGAAAGCGAACCCGAGTATGGGCAAGTGGAAGACATAAGAAAGTTACGAGTTAGGGAGAGAACAAATTAGTAATGTGGACGAGTTAGAGAAATGGACGAGTCAGAAAAGTAGACGAGAAAGTTAACCACCCCAAATTTGAGACATGTACAAATTCGATATAAAAGCTTTTAATGTGCCTTTGTCAGCAGATTTTTGTTCGTTTATTAGTTGTTTATGATTTTTTATCTACACTCGTCTCATAATGTTGGGATTAAAAACTCGAAAACAGTTGTATGAAGACCAGCTTTATGCATTCTGTCTATAAAAATAATCAGTTTATTCTCAAACGGTGAAGTGAGAAGGCTCTCCTTTTGATAAAATGGATAATTTTTACGTTTTTTTTTCTAATTCTCAAATTGCCATCTTCCGACGCACCTGTCAGATTGAGTTGTACGGTTGTTGTTCAAGTCGTGTTCCGTTGTTGTTCAGTTGTTGTCCAGATTTTGTCCAGATGTTGTTCAGTTGTTGTTCAGATGTTGTTCAGTTGTTGTTAAGATTTTGTTCAGTTGTTTAGTAAAGTTTTTGTTCAGTTGCTGACTCAACATTTGAACAACTGCTGAAGTATAGAATTTTCAAAAATGCATATAGGTATAGCACGTATTGAATTTAACCTGATATTGGACCTTGCAATCGCCGCACCGGTGGTGGTGTGGAAAATCGAAAGGGTTTTTTTTTGCAGAGTCTATATAAAACAGTGTATGCATCTGCATATAATTAGGCATAAGAATGCTCGTGTCAAACTATAATTTAAAGTCAAATTTCTAATTATATGACACTTGCATAAACTACTAACTATTATGTATCAACATGAATGTAATAATACCTACCTACTATCTATAAATACAATAAAATAATAATAGAATAAATCTGTTTTGTGTACGGTAGGTACTGTTCCTGGTAAAAAGTACCTATCAGTTGTTCTTTTTGTTCTCAAGAAGGAACTACTTAAGACTCCTACTTCCACGGAAGGAACGAAATTCAAATGAAATTCGGAAGTCATGTCAAAGAGTATATTATAGAGGTGTCACCATTTCATATAATGTTAGTCTAACTGGTACTGATACAATACTTGACGACCAATGGTAGTGCGACTGCCTGCGGCGCAAAGGTTCCGGGTTCGATTCTCGGTGGACTACTCACAAAGTTGATATTATAACTTGGAATTAATATTAACCTATTATACGGACCATATTTTGAAATAAGCTGAACCATTCGCCAAGACTTAGCTGAACGCATAGTATCCATATTAATTATGAACTCTATAAACTGTGTGTCTATTTTTTTCTAGGGTCCACAGCTTATTTCAAGATTCTGCCTTCACAAACCTTTTGTACCGTTAATGAGATTGCTTATTTTGGTAATGAGAAGATTTGTACCGCAAGGATTTTAGACATATCGCCATTTTACAGTGTCACAGGGTCCAAATGATTTTATAACCTCAAAATTGGAAAAGCTTCAATATCTCTGCAAAGGATTGATCTACAAACAAAATGATCGCATGGATGCCGTTACAAATCGCAAATCTTTATTTGTACCGCTTTTTTATACCTTGTAAATACCAGATAGAGGAATAAAAGGCGATTAACGCTCATATGGCATTTGGTTGTTGGGCTTTCGTATATCTCCGTAAATATAGCGGTACAAATGTTTTGAAAGAAATCCCAGTAACAATACAAGCGGTACATTACATAGCTACAACCTAAAAAGCCGTATCTGCTCTAATTTACGAGAAAACAACACTGTAAAATTTGCAAGAAAATGATATGAACATGACCAAAGCTCGGCCACGGTGTTCTACTTTTAGACTTTTAGCAGCGGATTAATGCGGATTTCGGATTCTGGACTTCGATTTGCACTTCATACTGACCGAAATATATTTCATTTTCTTCAAGCAAGTACCTAATAAATTGGTTGACCGTCAAAGGAATAAAGTTTGTATGGCGCAGGCCAAATATAGTATTTTTCGTCTATTTACATTATGCTGCGTCAGTTTACCAACGAGAAGCGTTTAACACTCATATTACCTTCGGCAACTTGTCATTCTGGTCAATTCGTAGGGTGGCCACCCTATAATTTAAAAAAAATAAGAGGACTTATCTATACATATAATAAAACAATAAAACCCGGGTATTGAACAAATTTACGAAAAACTAATCGTAGATGATGTTAAAATATGATTAGAACAAATTTCATAATTTATATTTTTCAATATTTTTGTCTGTCTGTTTGTCTGTTTCACCGGGCTAATCTCCGAAACTACAGGAACGATTACCGAAGGCAATATGTGTGTAAAACGATTAAGGTTTGTAACTGACGCGACTGAATTTCAATTTTCACCTTCACCACACAAACTTTATTTCTTTGACGGTCCATCTATGTATTAGTTACTTGTTTGAAGAAAATGAAATATATTTCGGTCGGTATAAAGTGCAAATCGGAATCAGAATCCAAATCCGCAAATTACCGCTGCGAAAAGTCTAAAAGTGAACACCGTGGCCACACCTCGGACACTCGCGCTCAAATGTATGAAACAAACGCGTTGCTACGCACACAGTCTAAGCTCGCGTAGATGAACGCTAACGATAAAATGCTTGTGTGTGTGAGATAAGACATTCAGGGTTGCCGCCATTTTACCTTAATTTGTTCGTTGTGCGTTTGCGAATCGGGAATACAATGTGCGTCAATATGAAATGACCTTGTAATAGCGGGTTTGAATTTGATTTGCGGGCTTGTAAAAAAATGGCTGGCCGGCCGCCGCCATTGCCCGGCCAGTTCAAGTTCGATGACCCCAATTACTCGAAACTTATTGCGCGAGGATTAGGAATAAATAGGAATCATAATGTACTTATGCTGTAAGGTGGATGTTTATGCTCATTTTTTACAATAGTTTTCCATTTCAAATAGTATAAACGAAATAACATTTTTTTTGTAAATACATGACGGTCACCAAAATATTACGTAAGTTGAAAACATGATTTTTTGTTCTTATAGAATTTGTTTTGTTTTCAGCGTGAACTGATAGGATAAGGTCTTAAACGGATAATGTCAAAGAAATATAAAACATAAGCGCCTATTCTTTGCTACTAAAACATAAAACTCTTTAAAAATACTTAGATTTGTAAAGACAGGTAGAATCGGTAGAATTTTCTTTTAGTTTTGTCGTTTGCAGTGCTCAAACAACCGTACATAGCACAACACACACCGATCACAAAATTATTTGTAATATTAATTAGTTTAGTATAATTTACGCTGCGCTGCCTTCGCTCGCTGCACCAAGTCGTCGTCACGTCCTTGCTAGCCGGTGTCTGAGCGTCCTCTGAGCGCGGGTGGGCGGCGCTTTTAGGGGGAGGCAGGGAGTGACCATACTGTATGCTAGTACTATTAATTATACTGTGCCGTGGCTGAGCTTTGGTCATGTACATATCATTTTCTTGCAAATTTTACAGTGTTGTTTTCTCGTAAATTAGAGCAGATACGGATTTTTTGGTTGTAGCTATGTAATGTACCGCTTGTATTGTTACTGGGATTTCTCTCAGAACATTTCTACCGCTATATTTACGGAGATATACGAAAGCCCAACAACCAAATGCCATATGAGCGTTAATCGCCTTTTATTCCTCTATCTGGTATTTACAAGGTATAAAAAAGCGGTACAAATAAAGATTTGCGATTTGTAACGGCATCCATGCGATAATTTTGTTTGTAGATCAATCCTTTGCAGAGATATTGAAGCTTTTCCAATTTTGAGGTTATAAAATCATTTGGACCCTGTGACACTGTAAAATGGCGATATGTCTAAAATCCTTGCGGTACAAATCTTCTCATTACCAAAATAAGCAATCTCATTAACGGTACAAAAGGTTTGTGAAGGCAGAATCTTGAAATAAGCTGTGGACCCTAGAAAAAAATAGACACTAAACTGTACTGTCTGTTTGTTTGTTAGGTACTCTTCCACTTTCAGTACATGAAGAATTCATCTAAAAATAAGGGCTTAATCAGTTCACAAAACACTTATCTTCATAACATCTCAAATCATATTTACAAGTTTACAACTTTTTAGTTTAACGTTATTACAGAAGAAGCAAAGTCATTAAATTAAATAAAGCCAACTTATTAGTTCAGGTTTAAAAATGCAAGTGGCCAGTATCATGTTACGCACTTTGCGCGAACATATTTTTGTTTCGTTTTTGTCCATCCTGGTATTGTATATTTTTTTGCGAACTTCGACGTTAAGAGACTTTTTTTGGATATTTCTCTGTCATTTTCGTCATTGCGTGCACCTTAAGCGCAACTAATACTGTTAAATTTCAATTTCAATTTTAAACGTTTATAGCATTAATCAGTATACATAGATGTAAGTTCAAAATATAAATAGCAAAAACCAATTAGCGACGGCCATTATATATTCGAGTATGATATTATGATATGATAATATATAGCGGTCGCATTCTCGCACCGTTCATTAGTTTTTGAACAATATTTGTTGACCATCAGACAAACACAGAGCCGCATGCCTTAAAATTTTCAAACCGAACACCTTTGACAATCTTTTTCCTTTAATCACCGACACCAGTTGAATTGCTTCATAGTTAAAAATTATCATACATTTTAGTGATATCTATTAAAGTAACTTAGAAAATTTTAATATCGAAGGTGCTTCTAATAGTTTTTTTGACTAAGGTTTTTAATCCGTTCCTATCTGGATAATCCTGTAATTTTTTGTCTTGAAATTGGTATTTTTAGAAAAGGGATTTATAGCCCTATACAATGTTTGGTATATTTCGGTGTTACCAACGAACCAGGGTGACCACAACCTTTAATATAATGATACCCTCGACCTTCCCGAAATGATAAGTACCTACCTGGAAATTTATTTTAACATAGTATTGGCATTTTGTTCGGTGACACTCTAGGACTTTCCAGCTAGGTATAAGTCTAGAACCTTTCAACCCAGTGTTACCCTAGCATGAACATCTTGACCCAGTGCCACTCTAGAACCTTTCCACCCCATAACACTAAAAACCTTCCGAATCAATTGATCCCACTCTTGAACTGAAATCTGACAAAAATCTTTTACTACATAAATAATACTTTTGTATACTAGGTACGCAAGAGATATGGGCGTGATATGTGTATGTATGTATGTATGTACGTAAGTACATGTACATAATTATTATACTTGCTTTCTTATAATTTGTCCTAAAACTGTGGTTGGTGGTGTGGTGACCCTTTGCGCAGCACTCCATATATACAATTAAAAATTTCCGCCGTGGTTAAAAAACTGCTTTTGTGCCGCCGTGCCGCCGTCTAGTGTTGCATATAAATCGAACCTTACTACTTCATACTAATCTGCACTAACAACCACGTCATCCTATTATTTGATCGTAAAAATATTTTTAATACCTACGTCTAATCGGTTCATATTTTGCGTTTCGTTCGATGTATCAATCAACGTAGTATTGACATTGGCAAAATTATCCATAGCGGATAGAATGCCGTTGTTTTAGATAGTTGATATATTTTACAGCAAAATTCTAGCTACAATAATTTTTCACGGTCAAAATATCGGACAAATGTACAGTGTGTCGCGTCTGCATCATATTCCGTTTATCTATGATCAATTCCACGTCAGTTTTGACAGCAGAGGAAACACATCAAAACAAAAACCTTTTATTCCCAAGGAAAGCAGCCGGAAACAGTAAGTGTTTTGCTAAATTTCTTAATAACTAAGTTGTTTTGTCAAAAAGAAACCGCCCGGGCGGGTTCAACGTGAAATTGCCATTAATAATCATACTAAGATCAATACAGTTCGATTAGCACTGGCGGAGGAAATCTCTTACGCCACGCTTCATCACTGAAAAATAGAGGTAACTTCAAATTATAATTTCTCCGTAATGAAATATAAAATGAGATTTTGCGCTGCCCTGGCTTATTCCTATATATTCTTTATTGTGCATTAATTCCTCATATCTTAAAGATTAAAAAACAAAATTTTGTTGACAGTGATGTGCCTTAGATTGTGTATAAAATGCATTCTCGTAGCTCGTTTTCACCTCACTTCATGGAAGTAGGCCCGTTAAACTAAAAAGTTTCACTAGTTCCTTATAATGAACTAGCAAAGGTATGAGAACAAAGAAAAAAATTACATTTTCGTGGTTTTTCTTTGTGTCAGTTTGTAATTCGTTAGTACTATATTATTATTAGTATAGTCACAAAGTTAGTATTGGCGGCTGCGCGCCGAAAACAGAGAGCTCACTTCAAGCAAACGTCACGAAACTCTCCACAATTTGACACTCCGCCGTTTACAAGGAAATCCAAACCAATCCAAACACACTTGTAGTCGAGTGTCAACCGCGTTTGGTGCGGACGTGCAAAATGGCTTCACGTAAATATAAAGTGCAAAATGGCTTCACGTAAATATAAATAGGTAATAAATAGGTTTATTAGTATACAATGTAATATTTGTATAATATTTTGTAACAACTTGAATAAAAACTTGCTGTCATAAAAGAACAAACAAGATTAATAACTCTAATCAGTATAATTTTTTTTAAATGCTAAAAATACATACATACACACATACACATTATCACGCCTATGATCCCTAGCGGGGTAGGCAGAGCATAAACGGCCGCACAAAATGGACATTTACGCCACGTCTGACACATTTGAGGATCATTCGGAAAAATTTGTATCGCCATAGTGACAGGTTGTCAGCCTATCGCCTAAAATTGCAATACACACCCTCGAGTCCCTTAGTTGCCTTTTACGACTCCCACGGGAAAGAAATGGGGTGATGCTCAGTCTAAACAGCAACAAGCGCAGATATCTACCTACTCGTCAATCCCCATTTCATAATAATTGTTCTATGTATGTAGGTAGTATACGTAATGTAATAACAGGGAGTAACAGAAAGGGTATATCAAGCCGAAAGTAGGTCAAAGTGGGGAAATTGGGAAAGTTGTTCAGTTTCATGAGCACCTTTCCCTTTCTGTTACTCCCTGTATGTTTAGGTACCTACTCCATTGAATAAAATCGGTAAGAAAACTGTGGCAGCCCTTGCCGAAAGCAGAAATAATTGAAAAAAGGCCCTAGTGATCCTTCTGTACATTCTCTATTTTGTGGTATAGTAGTTCTATTATATCGTCGTTGCCAATTCAAGACCTAGTATGTGTCATGGAGTTAGTTTTGAGAAAAACGAAAAAAACTTCTTCCTGAAAAAAATATATATCAAAGGAGGTGGAACCATATTTAATTTCTTGATTTATAGGCGCTTAGGCAATTAATGATAGAATTTTTTTTAATATAATAAAGTCACAATAACCAATATTTATTATTTTACTATTTTTACTGCACATAAGAGGTTTTGGTTGCTACTATAGAGCACATAAAATATATTGGATTATACATAAGAGTTATTGAACACTACTGAGTTACACTTAAGATAATTTATTTTAAGTATAAAATTAAAGAAATATTAAGAATTACGTCCTGGGGACAAGATAAAAAGACAAAGTGTGAAAGAATGAACTTTATATGAAAGTTTTTTTATATTACCTTATAATTAAACAAACAATCTAAAGATAGAATTATCTAAACACCAGACAAGTAATTAAGTGAATCATAGAAAGGGTGATAATCATTATCAATAACAGCCTTCAGCTCTTGCAAATGTTTGAATTTGCTTTCTGCAATTTTTATGCGTTCCGAATATAATTTTTTCGGAGTTTCTGATCCTCCACGAGGAATCTGTCGTCGCTGAGGGAGTGTCGTCCATTCATCAGGGTGCCTTAACTTAAATAAAATTGAACCATCTTCAAAATATTTTAAACCTCTTATGTCAACCACTACAGGGTCCCCCTTCTTCCTTCCGGGTCTTATAGACTTGAGATTTGATTCAAGCTCCTCATAGTTTAAGAAGAAGTCGTAATGAAGTGACTTGATTTCATAGGGTTGATGAGGCCTTGCTTGGCCTATTCGCATTATGTAGTCACTGGGAGCATAAATTGGAGGTTTTATGTACTGTTCGATTGTAGAATGGACACTATCCACCTCCATCATTGTGTGTCCTTTTTCGAGATAAAGTTGTTCTACCGTAATCTTCTTCTTTATTGATAAATCGCTTAAAGCACTGGACAGGACCCTGTTGCGGTTTTGGTGGCCACACCCATCAGATATAATTATGACCTCTTTTGTGTTGTCTGGTAATCTTTCAATATAATCAACCACACAGCTTGTGAATTCGTTTGCGGAAACATTTCCATCAGCTTCGTGCCAAAAATATACAGTAACATCTTTTGATTTTGTATTGTATACTGTAAAATTGTGACATTGTAGTTTTTGTTTGTAATATATAGCACTAGCAAGTAGCTTTGGTGCCAGTAGGACACTTTGTACGTCTACAGTTATTACGACTACGTCATTCAATTCTGAGACAGAAGCTTTTGAAATTGCCTCTTTTTTTGCTTTTCGGGCCTCATTTTTCTTTGCAATGTGTTGATCATAGCTTTCTTTGGTAATATTACCAGTTTTAAAGCTGCAGCATGTATCACACTGATCTTTGCGAGGATGATGAATGCCTATATTTTCTTGGTTCAAAACTTTTAGAAAAGTCATTCTTGCAGCCGGTCTTTTGTTATTATCTTGACACCATTGTTTATAAACGTCATACATGTGTAGCACAGATCTAAACGTGGAATCAACGTATAATTTTTTTGAACTTGCTCGGCAGTAGTGACTTGGAACTTTTGGAAGCAAATCAATCCAACTCTTTATTTGAATTTGCAAAGCAGTATTAGTTGTTTCTTGTCTGGTTATTATTTGATTTGGCATATCAGTAGCATTGTCATCAAATACTCTGTCTGCTTCCCTTGTCCAACGCCGTAGGCTATCTTCACCTATACAAAGAGTATTCAAATAAAATTTTTTGCAGACCCTTATTTGGCATAAATTAAAATCATGACCAGTTTTCTTCTTGATTATTGATTGTCGAGAAGTTTTGCGACGACGTTTGATTTCTCTTCGTATAGCTGAGGCCTTGATAAAACCTTTCTTCTCCTCCCAGGATTTAAAATCCCAAAAGGTTTTATGTATAGATTCTCGATCTTCATCTGTAATAAGAGCGCACAAAGGTGTGTTTTTTGTTTTAAACTTGTATTTGAGTGTGTACATCGTTCTTTTAAAATTCTTGCAGGTTTTTCTACGCACAATAAAAGTTTCTCTTCTACCTTTTTGAAACCAAGGTACGGCTTTCCCAAAGCCCTTGCTGTTTTATTGACTTTTCTCTGTTTAGAAAAACTTTCTAAATCCTGTACTTCGTTTGGTCGTTCACCTATGTTTACTGTATTTTCTGGTAATTCCAAAATATTCTCATGTCCTTGTACCTCTTCCACTGATCTCTCCCCAGCCTTTGGTAGATTCTCTGTGTCCTGTTCTTGTACCTCTTCCACTGATCTCTCCCCAGCCTTTGGTAGATTTTCTGTGTCCTGTTCTTGTACCTCTTCCACTGATCTCTCCCCAGCCTTTGGTAGATTTTCTGTGTCCTGTTCTTGTACCTCTTCCACTGATCTCTCCCCAGCCTTTGGTAGATTTTCTGTGTCCTGTTCTTGTACCTCTTCCACTGATCTCTCCCCAGCCTTTGGTAGATTTTCTGTGTCCTGTTCTTGTACCTCTTCCACTAATCTCTCCCCAGCTTTTGGTAGATTTTCTGTGTCCTGTTCTTGTACCTCTTCCACTGATCTCTCCCCAGCCTTTGGTAGATTTTCTGTGTCCTGTTCTTGTACCTCTTCCACTGACCTCTCCCCAGCCTTTGGTAGATTCTCTGTGTCCTGTACTTGTACCTCTTCCACTGATCTCTTCCCAGCTTTTGGTAGATTTTCTGTGTCCTGTTCTTGTACCTTTTCCACTGATCTCTCCCCAGCTTTTGGTAGATTTTCTGTGTCCTGTTCTTGTACCTCTTCCACTGACCTCTCCCCAGCCTTTGGTAGATTCTTTGTGTCCTGTACTTGTACCTCTTCCACTGATCTCTCCCCAGCTTTTGGTAGATTCTCTATGTCCTGTCCTTGTGCCTCTTTTATTAATCTCTCCCTAGCCTTTGGTAGTTTTTCTGTGTCCTGTTCTTGTGCCTCTTCTACTGATTCTTGGTAATACAGGTGTATTTCCTGACTATCTTGTTCTTTTTGATATGTATCTTTTGTATCAAAAAAACTGTGAACGTTCAGTGTATCTTGTTGCTTTGGCACTATATTACCTTTAAAGATATTGTCAAGTGGAATCTGTATTTTTAAATTTTGAATTTCTTTTGAAGTAATAGTTGGTTGGCTCAATATTGTGTCATCTTCATCATCAGACCTAATAATATTAATTCTTTTTCTTTTCTTTAAATTTATATTAGGCTTATCATCCGTATCCGTACTTCTACTGCCACGAGACCTCTAAAAAAGGGCAATTAATTAATGAAAAAGTGACTTAAAGCAAACGGCAAAAACTTACTTTAACCTCAGATAGGTATCTAAGAGTTTACTTACCTTTTTTGCCATTGGAATCCAATCAGGGTCCAGTTGGTCATCGTCACTACTAAATGGATCGACATCATTGTCAGTGAGGGTAGATTTATAAATATTATCTGCCGAAACTGCTTGTGAGTTGTCTTGCTTAGTTTTTAACTCCTAGAATCACCAAAACAGTATTTTTTTAAATAAAATCAATAAAACAAAAACTACTAAACAACCTTCTCTGTTTAGCCGCTGGTTAATAATAATAATGTTATTGAGTAGGTACCTAAGGATTGAAAATAAAACTTACATTTTGATCACAGTATACTCCCAAGGTTTTCAATACATTTCCAGATAACGTAAATTTATCACAACTGACTTGGTCACAATCTCGTGATACACCTAAGTCTTCCAATGTGATTGGAGAAAAACATTCTTCGTAATTATTTGAAAATTCAGATTCACTATGTTTATTTAGTAACTCCTTTTCAATGTCTGTATCTTTAAGCATCTTTTTACTCATTTTGAACAGAAAACACTAACTTTTCACCTAAAATATAACTTCACTGTGCTTTCTTTTCGACAATTAACCGGATAATGAATCCAAACAAAACAGGACGTATTACCTATTAAAAGCGGTCACGTTCGGGAAATACCCGACGACACCCGAACCGAAGCATCGCGTGCGTGACCTTCAATTAGCCAATAAAAGAGATGGCGCTATTTCACTTCCGCAATATCATCTCATTCTATTCAATTATAAAAACAGGACATTTCGTTTAAATTCCTCCGATGTGTTGTAATTTGTAAGATTTATGATAATAAACCTCCCATGTGAAGTTCTTTAAATGCTGCCACTCACATAAGATATTTTGTTGGAAACAATTTATCTCTTATGTGCAACCTGCGCACATGCGATATTTTATCAGCATAAAATATCTCTCATGTGCAGCCTAACACATAGGATATTTTACATTGGCAATTTTTCTGGACCTATCACATAATAGTTTTTTATATTTATCTGTATCTCTGCTTCTAAATAAGATACGCACTTGAGAGTTTTAGCATAATATGAAGCTGGCAATTTTCTATCGCGTCGTATAAAATTGACATTTTTTAAAATTTTGCACATGAGAGGTCTTGAATTGGCAAAGACGATATTCTCTTTGAGTTTATTAGCTACCCGTTAGTGTTATTCTAAGTCTATGTTATGTTGCGTTGGTACGGTAAAGAGATGATACTTTGTAATCTAAACTAACTTAACGTAGCTATAAATCACGTGGTGTTGTACTTTTACTTTTCGAGGACGAATGTCTTCCTGAACTACGATTTTAAACTGTCGAGCGGCAATAACTTAACGAAATTTTTAGTTAGGTACGTTTGGTTTGATTAGATCACAAACTCCTATTTCTTTACCGTACCAACAGAGGTACGAACATATACTTGGAATAATACTAATGCGTATTAACCACCCACCTTTGTAAATTGCTCCGAAGAATGCCAGACGAGGTTCAGACGTTCAACGAAGCCTGCATGTTGATGTAATAAAATTCCACTGAAGGGATTCGACGCAGTAAAAACTGTTTTTTACTGTTCATAACAAGCTTTTTGATGGTCCGATTTACGCAGTATATGAACAGTTTCTCAGTATGTCAGTCAGTATACAATTAATGCATGAAATGGAACGTAATATTTATAACCTAAAAAGCTAAATTTTCTATTGCGTATGTGTTTATTTTGTGTTCTGTGCTTTGTTTCTGAACTTTCTGATAGAAAAAAGACACAAATTTGGAAAATGAGCAGCAGTGATAATGATTCCACGCAATCAGAGGTAGAAGAACAATTGGACGATGGAGAAAGGGTAAATTCTTTGCTTATATTTGTCGAACACCGAGAAACACCTATCCGTTTACTAAACTAAAATCATTTTTCATTTCAGACACAAATAAGGTCAGAATTATCCACTTTATCTTTTGAGGAACTGCAGAAATTGAAAGAGCGTATTGGTGCTAAGGTATACAATGAGGCTTTATTTGGTAAAGATGAGAAAAAGAAGCAAGTAACACCGAAAGTGTTCAAACGTGAAAACAAAAATAGACCACGTGAAATGAGCTCCAAAAAGCCAGTTTCCATATTAGACATCCCCAAGGTGAAGAAGAAGGAAGTCCGCGACCCCAGGTACATTAGTTTATTTTATTATCATTAATTTCAATTTTTTTTTAATACAATCAAGCAATCACTCACTTGTAATTTTGGTCCAATATTGACTTGAGTAATTTGTTATTATTATTTTATAACATACTATTCATCCACACACTCATCTGTGCATTCGGCCCCTTTTAAAACCTGATTAATATTCTCTGGGTACATGGGTACGGGTAATCGGTTGGGTACAAATTGCTTAATGATTAATTGAATACCGCTACAGTTTGAACAGGACCTTGTAGGTAACTGACATACTTTGAAGGTCAGTGTGATGCCAGTTTAAAATAGCATCACCCCATTTCTTTCCTGCGGGTGATGTAAGAGGCGAATAGGAGACTTAAAGGTGTGTGTTAAAATTTTAGGTGACAGGATGACATCCTGTTTCTATAGTGATACATGATTTTTCTGAAAAGGCCCTCAAATATTAGTCAGACATAGTAATAGAATTGTACGGCTGTTGGTGCTCTGCCTACCCCGCTAGCGATAAAGGCGTAAAATGTGTGTATGTGTAATAGAACAGTAAAATGAAGTTGTAGTTAGTTAGATATAATGAGCATAGATATCTTGTAGAAGTGACTGAATTGATTGAGCTGAAATTTCGGGAATGGCTGTCACATAACAGAAATATTTAATAATAAAAATCGAGAATAAAATTTTGTGTAATTAGCAGAAATGTATCGTTAAATAAACTTGAAATAATTTCTCATGCAAAAGTGTAACAAGCAAGTACTAACATTAACAAAACTATTCCTATTTATTTCCAGGTTCGATCCTCTATGCGGAGAATTTGACAAAAAGCAGTTCTCTGAGAACTACAATTTCCTGTCTGACATAAGAATGAAAGATATTAAAGCCATAAGAGCAGAATTAAAAGAAACTACTGACCCTGAACGCGAGCAGAAGCTTCGTAGACTGCTACAACGTCTCAATGACCAACACAAATCTACTAAGAAGAAGAAATCGGAACGAGAAATGGTTATAAAAGAAAAGGAGCAAGTTGTCAATAAATTCAGGGAAGGACAGCATCCACACTTCAAAAATAAATGTAAGGATTTAAGTTTTATTATGCTAAAGAAATATACAATTCAGCTCAGGTTAATTTTGACATATGCCAGGTAAAATGTGTAAAATTAAAGACAATTTAAGAGGCAATCATCTTCTTTTCTTGTCTAAGCCTAGGACAGTACTAGTTTTAGTAAGAGATATTAGTCAGTAACATAGAATAGACTCCACTTACTAAAAGCCTTGAAATAACTATGCTAAATTTAGTGTTATTTTATTTAAATCTTTTTGCACTTTTTTCTGGGGGTTTACTATTATGAGACCTTTTTGTATGTAAATTTTTGTGGGGCTAAGTAAAATTATTCTTTTATATAGTTAAGTCTTTTTGTGTAAAATGTAGTCATTATGAAAAAGTTAGTCTTGGTACCAGGGATCGGATTAGCAGCTAATTTTTAAAGCGCTTTAATTTGTTAACCTTTCGATAGGCTACCCTTACGTCTATGTTATCCTGTATAAAGCTTATCCAGTGAAAGGCTTACCGTATACCTTTAGGGTAACCCTAACCTTATGATAGGGTAAGCGATTACCAAATCATTGAAGGGGTATTATTTTACCGCTTTATTGAAAGGGTTTTTGCTCCTCGAACGGGGCGCGAGGCGCGAGCGACGAGTCCTTTTCTCAAACTCATTATTACCTATAGTCCGTCTGCCGCGTGGCCGTACGCACCTGTGAGATATCATTGCATTGTGATAATTTCCGATCAAGGATTGTATGACCGATTTTTTTTTGGTTGAAACTGTAAACGGTATGACGTCATACCGAAATGTTACGATACCATTAAGTTTCGGAACTGGAAAGTTGTTGCTACCGCAAATTTACCGGTACCGGTATTTTTATGATACCGAAACCGCTATCAAAAGGGTTTTGCAAGGTCATCTCCGACAATTCGGCCACCGTAGTCTACGCTGCGTTGCCGCTCCGTGCATGCGGTGGAAGGGTGAATTCCGCATCAAGCAGATTGCCCGCGTGTGTTAACTTGACAGAGCCGCCATTCTTCTAACCCTTCTGAATTAAAAAGGCGCATCGTGCCTAGGTACCTTGGTAGGGCAAAAAGTCGTCGTGTTCGTTTCGTACGGGTTATACTACATTTATTAAGCGTGCATCAAAACTTGTCATCGATCAACGTATATGTCATTCTAGTAAATAAGTAATTCTAACAAATAGTAAATAAGTGGGATCATTTTTTGAGGCTCAGGTTCCTAAGGTGCACAAGTGGCACTAGGTCGGAAGATTTATTGACTGAAGTGCCAGCAAATGAATGTCAATAAAGTTAAAAATCGTTTGTGATAGTTAATTGGGAAAGGTTGAATGTGTTTAATATTATGTCGTCATAATTTGATGAGGTTAAGGTAAGCCAGGGTCAAATGGTGACTTCGAAATAAAGCATGCGTTGTATAGAGCAATAAATTCCCCTTCTAAGGATCCCTATTTGAGGACCAAAAATTTCAAGATTTTGCAGATGAAAATGGGTTTAAATAAAACCTTAGCAAGCCTTTAAAGTCCTCTTGATTTTGAAATTTTCTCATTCAGGTATCACCGAAAATACCATACTATACATGAAATGTGTAGTTTGATAATATTTTCACGTTAAAAAATTAACTATGTCCTATCTTACTGTCTAACCTATGTTTGTTCCAAATTACATTTAAATCGGTGCCACTCTTAAGGGTCGCGAGTTTACAAGGAAATGTATGCAACGACTTATGTTGCGCGCGGCACGGTCGAAATTTCCAAGCGGGTGAGGCGGCGGCAGCCGCGACCGCGCCGCGCGTGCTGGCGCTGTGCGACTTTACTTACAAGGAAAGCTCTGCGGTGTATGGTGACGAATCTTTCAGTATGTTTGGTATGGTATAGAGCGTAGGCTATAATTATAATGAATGGACTGGACTGAGGAATCTGAGGATATTAATCATGTCATAGAAAAATTGCTATTTTCAATACTACATATACACATATCACGCCTTTATCCTTTGCGGGGTAGGCAGAGTGTTAACGGCTGTAAAATACGGTCGTTATCGCCATGTCTGAGTAATATAATATTTGTGTGCCGTTTCAGAAAAAAACGTGTATCACAATAGTGACAGTTTGTCAGCCTGTCGCTAAAATTTTAATACAGTCCCTTAGTCGCCTCTTATTTATGACACCCGTGAGAAAAGAATGAGGTAATTCTATTCTAAACCGGCATCATACAGCGGATTTTTAATACTAGTTGGTAGTAAAATAAACAACAAAATAAAGGTAAGTGCAATTATCTCAAAAACGGTACGTCGCAGCGAAAAAATAACAATATTTTCAAATTCCCTTCAAAAAACCCCTTAAATTACTAATTCCTTAATTTTTTTGACCTTACGTTGACCTTGACCTTTAAATCATCGAAAATTTCATACATATTTTTTTACTTTCACGCTCCCACGTTGCTCACCGTTCTCCCTGCTTCGCTCATTCCCCAAATAAACCGCTCCGTCTATCCATACCTTTTCCCTACCTCCCCCCTCCCAAAAAGTTTAAAATAACTTGCATTAGGTAAATAACTGCATTATTGAGCTAATATGGTATATCGGTGATACCTTTTAACTTGACTAAGAGAATTTCAAAATCAAGAGCACTATTTAAGGTTTGCCTCTTCGATTAAGGTTTTTAAATCTATTTCCATCTGTAAAATCCTGTAATTTTTGGTCTTCAAATAGGGATCTTTAGAAGGGGAATTCATTGCTCTATCCAACACATGCGATATTTCGGAGTTACCATTTGACCCTGGCTTACCTCAAACTCATCAAATAATCAACATACCTAATACTTAAAAGATTTAACCTTTCCCAACTAACATATAAACGATTTTAAACTTTATTGGGTCTGTAGGCTTTCGGATCTGATGGGGGCTTGCCGTTTCCTTTGGGAAGAACAACAAGTTGGCTGACCTTCCATGCGTCTGGGAAGAACCACCCTGCAAGCAACGCGTGTACATGAGCAGCATCTCACTGCTACTAACCTTCCATTACAGGCGTGCTTGATGATTCGGGCTGTATGGGCTGTCGGACTTCCGTACCAGGTGCAGTATTCGGGAGTTTCTTGACTTCCTTGATGATGTTCTCGAGCGTCTTGAGATTTGACGTTCTGGAGTCGTCACATGATGGAGCACACGCGGCGGCGACGCGGATTGCGCGATGGTAGGCCGTGTCCCTAGAAGCGTCATCCGGGCAACGTGCCGTCAACAATCCAGACATTGTTCCGTCCGCAGTAGTGGTGTAGGCCTGAACCAGGTCAACACAATGGAACACATTCATGGGTGGAAGCGACTTCGTTCCCAGAATCTGCCACCGAGCGAAAATTTATGATTTCAGCGAGCCTCATTGCATTTTTGTACTGACCTCTTTTAGCACGAAGAATGGTGAGTAAATGCTCCATGATTAGGACTGCGTCGCTTTCTTGCACTCTGCCAGTTACGGCGCGCTGCCGCGACTCCCCTACGCACGCGGTCTAGCGCAGGGTTCCACCACTCATTGCCGTTAGCAGCACCGTCGTTTTTTCGGGTACCGAGACATTCGTAAGAAGACGGGCTGCTTGCATTTGCGATTTGAGGCGTCAATATTATGCCTGGGTATCTTGTTCAAAACTGGGATGTAAACCGTTGGTCTCTACGATCCCGAGAAATACGCTTCTAAAGTTTGGTCCCAAATAGGGGGTTTTTGGGACGCGGCAGCAAAAAGGGGTGGTTTGTGGTGCACGAAATGAGTTCTTCTTGTTTTGGCGCAGCCGTTGAAGAAAACGCGGTGTGAATCGGACCAGCTGTTCCCAAGAACTTAGGGGTCGAAAATGCGGCAGGGGGTACGGGGGGGCAAGGGGGAGGGGTTCAGTTTAGGTGAAATCCCGGTCGAAATCTGACAAGCGGTTCAAAAGTTATGGCCGATCAAAAATTTTGGTAGAGGGGGCACGAGGTGGGGGGCAACTTGCCCTGCCAAAAAAATAAGGCCGTGATGTTTAAGGGGGGTGAAGTTTTGAACTGGATGGGGAGTGCAGGGGGGTAAGATATGGTGAGTGAGCCCCATGTCACAATTGACAGCTATCAGTGACAAATGCCAAACAGCACATGAAACATCAGTTCACTTGGACAAGCGAAGCACGTGGGGCCAAGCAACGCCCAAAGTGAAAGCGAACACGACAACATAGAAACAAAAGAAACGTTAAAACCACGTGGAACTTAGGTCTGACAACGTCGCTAAATACATCGCGCGCACTCCTTTTTTCGATATCAAAATTAATACCGGTTAATAAAGGTTAAATAGACTTATGACGCTACAGGTATAAAATAATGGTACCGTGATTTTGTACCGGTACCATAACCTTTGTCATAACCTTTATCCGTCTACCTTCAAAAAGGTAGACGGTACCGGTCCAGTTATTATACCGGTAGCTTAACCCTGTACCTTAACCTAAACGATCCCTGTTTCCTATTGTAATTTATTCTATTAATATTGAAAATATAATTTCATGCCAGTTATGGCATCGAAACATAAGTTTGCGAATTTGGATAAGTACAGTAAGTAAAGCAAACGTTTTTGAAAATATACCTACTTATTTCCCGTCTGTCATTTCAATAACTAGGTACCTAATAGCACGAAACACCACAACGTCGCGCCGATATCGCACAAATCGCTGTTGAGTTAAAGTATATTTTTGCATGAGGTTGCGTCGCGGCTCGCGGCTCAGCCAGCCAATCAGTCAAGGACACCGCCGCCGGCGCCGCACGCCGCCCGCCGCCGGTGGGGAGGGAAAGCGCTTCATAAAGGGTTAGCCTATTAGATAGGGTTACCCTATGGGAAATGGTTTTTGTAAGGATAAGGTGACGTGCATGTTTTAACAGGTTATTTATATGGAAACCCTATCAAAGTGTTTCCATTATAATACGGTTAGTCGATCGAAAGGTGACCAAGTTATGGGGTTTTTTTATCCAATAAAATAGTCAAGTCTATCAATTAACCCGCTAAAAATAAAGATAGGGAAAGCGCTTCCTGTCCCTGCTTGGTACGGCCGTGTGATGCCGGCTTAGAATAGCATCACCCCATTTCTTACCTATGGGTGTCGTAAGAAGCGACTAAGGGACTCGAGGGTTAGATGTGTATTGCAATTTTAGGCGATGGGCTGACAACCTGTCACTATAGTGATACACAGTTATCTGATTGACCCTCCAACTTTTGTCAGATGTGGTGTTAATATCCGTTTTACGGGCGTTAACGCTCTGCCTACCCCGTAAGGGATATAGGCCTGATTTATGTATGTATGATATGTATGTATGTTATCTGTTTATTTCGTACTAGCTGAATTTGTTATATTTTATTATTATGATTTCACACTTGACTGAACATGTTTCTTCTCTTTGTTTACCCTCTGGTTGGCCGGTAGAGAACACATTTGGCCCACATTTTTTACTATGTGCAATAAAGTATATAATGAATAAATTATAATCTTTTATTTCTTCACAGCTGAGAGTAGAGTAGAAGCCCTGGTGAAACAGTACGAGGAGCTGAAGCAGGAAGGTGCGGGCCGCATCCAGCGCCATCTGAAGCGACGCCAGCAGAAGATCAAGAAACGCTCGCATAGGGCTCCCACTGGGGTCAGCTAATTTAATAAATTGTGACACTTCTAGTACGTTGTTTCATTTGTAAAAACAAAAACGATAATTTACGCCACGTCTGACAAAACTTCGATCAGATAACTGTGTATCACTATAGTGACAGGTTGTCAGCCCATCGCCAAAAATTGCAATACACACCCTCGAGTCCCTTAGTCGCTTCTTACGACACCCACGGGCAAGAAATGGGGTGATGCTATTCTAAGCCGGCATCACACGGGACCTCTGATTCTGATATCTGATTGACCCTCGAAGTTTTGTCAGACGTGGCGTAAATTATCGTTTTTTACGGCCACTGCCTACCCTGCAAGGAACCAGGGTTGGAAAAAAAACAGTTTTTTATCAAATTTTATAAAACAAACAGTTCAAAATGTTTAAAACAGGTGTTTTATTGTTTTTTTTTCGGAGTTAGTTATTATCCATTTGAAATTAATTAAGCCTGTTATAATTCACTTTTAGATTATTAAAAAACTGCATGACAAAAATCAATCTTGATTTAATACATCCTGTATGTTCCGACGTTCATTTTAAGTATTAAACTTTACTTTAGCAAGTAGGTACCTAAAGGTACATGGATTCAGGAAAACCCCAGCTAAGGAAATAACATGGTTTGTTGATGAATCATTTCAGTATTTATTTTCCGATAAGTAGGTATTTTAAATGCTTCTTGAACTGTAAAAGCAGTAGGTAACAAAACGTAGCACTCTAGAATCTTAAATTTTACCGGACTTCGCAAGCACGTTTTCAGTAGGTACTTAAAGTAAGGCCATCTCAATAAGCCATATTTGACAGCTGTCAGATTCGTGACAATGAGGTAGAGGGTCCATTTTCGCTTGTTTCTCTTTTAGTATAGAGATAACAGCTGTCAAATATGGCTTTTTGGGATGGCCTAACTATAAGTAGGTACAGGTCAATTTTAAAGGTAGTTAGTTAGTCACATGTCTTTATCCTGCCAGTTTTGAAAGTACCTTTTGAACTTAACCAGTTCGTTTCCCTCGGTCACTTTGATGATGTGTGTCCACTGTGGCATTTTCAAGTCGCTTGTGTCTGGCTTTTTCGTGTAAGCATCGGTCGTTCCTTCAACTTCTAGGGCCATGTTGATACTTTCATTCCTCTGGTCACATCTTCGCAGCTCCAGACGTAGACATTCTGTCAGCTCTTGATTACAGGCCACATCGCTGGCGTTCCCAACCCACATAAATACGCCTTGACCTTTTGTCCCTTGCAATATGTAACACTTCCTTGAGTTCAAGTTTTCCTGTTTCAGTGGCTTTGGCACGAGTTGTTTGATAAACTTTTCCTCTAAAGTCGGAATTTCGTATTCTATGTCGCCTTTGACAGTACGTCCTAACATTCGAAGGAAACATGATGAGACTCTGTTCTTTGTCCGGACTAAAATGCCTTTCTTCTCTTCCTTATTTGCAGTATTCCTTGGTCGCGGGATGTATTTGAACCTGGGAGGGTAGCAAGTGTCGACATCATCGCTGCCTATGAGGGTTATCATGTTTAGGAGTACGTTTGGGCTGGTAGGGTCTTCGTCTGGAAGATCGTAATCGATTTCAGGTGGAGGTGCCTCTTGTTCTTCGAGTTGTTTCGCTGCTTTGGCGTAGGCTTGGCGATCAGCTTCGTTGGAGAAGGTGGTGAGGTCTACAACCTCGACGGCTCCGCTGTTCTCATGGTCCTGTTCTCGGATCCGATTGGCGACTATGATGCTTTTGTTGCGTTCGTTCTCGTTCGTCCTGTCGCTGAGGTATGTCCGCGTGTTATAATCCGTATCGAGGATGAAGCATTCTTCTTTGGTCATAAGCGCTATGTCGAATGGAATCTCTGTGACCCTGTAGTGTGCCTTGTCGAGGCGTTCTAATTTGTAGAACCGCGTGTCTCCGCGAACTTTTTCGGCGTATGGGTCGGGATGACTACCCCTTTTGTATCGTATCGCGGGTTGAATGTTGTTGAAGTAGCTCTCGAAAAGTTCGCACTCGTATCCTTGGAACTCAAAATGCTGGTGCGCTTTCCAGCCCAGCTCGAGGGTTTCAAAATTGTCTATCCACGGCGGCGGGGACTCGTTGTATCCTTTCCCGAACCAGAAGTGTATATTTTTCTTTGAGATATCTGTATCCGTTTTCAATACGATGTACACGTCGTCGGAGTAGAAGATACCTTGTTTAGCAGGAGCCACGGAGAATACTTCGTAATCTGGTTCTGGGGTTTGCTGGGGCGCAGCAAAAATTGAGTGGCGATTTGCCGGTTGCACTATTTTTAGCACCCATATTTCTAGTCCGGGCTGTTTGCCACTGTTTTTTAAAGCATCTATCGGCTTTAGATGCATTTTTCCTGTTGTTCACACACGACAACTCAGACACAACATCACAGTTTTCTTGCTTGTATTAAACTGAGCAATTTTCCTTGTGTTGAGAATAATATTATATAGTATGTTTATGTATTTTTATAGTATTTATGTAAATTTGTTTATTTATTCATGTAAGTTTATATATATTATTTGTATGCATGTTAAAATATTTTACAGAGTTATATATTCATTTATTTTGTTAAATTTATTTCGTATTGCCTATTTGCCCCAAAAGTTTAAATTCTCTCACAAGACATGGGTTGGCTGGAAGAGATCTCTTCTTTAGAGATAAGCTCGCCTTTGCGACAAAAATTGTACATTTTTTTTTCTGTGTATTGTTTGTGCAATAAAGAATATTATATTATATTATGGTATAACTGGTTAATCATGATTGAGTTGTGTTGGGTCTCGCTCGACTCGCAGACCTGTTGAATCAGGAACTATACCATAATATTGCAATGTATGCGTGAATTTATTCAATTTCTACTAATTAATATATGAGATGACTTGCATTTAGGTCGATTGATCTGCTACAAAGGAACCAAGATAAGATAGATAATTAAAAATGTTATAATGTTAATGATATGTTATGTACTTACTAACTAGCCGGCTTATTATAATAAACTAGCGACCCGCCCAGCGGTTTCACCCGCTGTTAACTGATTTCCCACAGGAAACAGACCTTCTCCCGACATAAATCAAACATAAAAACCTTCCTCTTGAATCACTCTATCTTTTAAAAAAAAATCATCAAGATCCGTTTAGTGGTTTTGAACATTTAAGCATACAAACAAACAAACAGACAGGGACAGACTTGGGAAGCGACTTTACTATACTATGTAGTGATAATCCGTCTCGCTTCGTTAACGCATTGCTGGCTAGAATGTAGATAAAATTTTGTATGAAGCCCAGATCAGAGGTAATGTAAAGACTTTATATTGGCAAGATGCATTGACGGAGGTGGACGCTAAAATTGTATCACTACATCAAATAAAGTCGCTTCTCGTTAAGTGTCTCCATCCATATAGGTATCTATGGAATTACCCAACGGATTTTGATGCGTTTTTTTATTAGATAGTATAACTTGCAATCAGAAACCGGAGACCGAGCAGAGTGGCGTAAAAGAGGGGAGGCCTTTGCCCAGCAGTGGGACACAGAACAGGCTACATAAAAAAAAAAAAAAAAAAAAAGTATAACTTGAGATGAAGGTTTATTAGTACAATTTACTCCGGGAAATTGTCACATTCCCATGGGAAAACGGGTAGCCCAACTGGTAGTAAACTTTTGACCCCCTTTTGACACCTTTAAGGATTAAAATTTCAAAAATGCTGAAACACGTGTTTTCTTATTTTAAGTCATAAGTCTAATCACTCATTTTGAAACGGATCACCTAGAGAGATAAAACTTGGACATGAGTTTTTTTATGTAATAAAGCAACTATCATAGATAAAATTCCCTTTTTTAAATCCCCAAAGGGATGAAACGGGGGTTAAAACTTTGTATGAAAGTTCGTTGTCTTAAGTGTGATCCGTTTCAAAATTTGTGATTAGACTTATGACTTAAAATAATTAAACACGTGTTTCAGCACTTTCAGCATATTTGAAATTATAGCAATTAATAGGGTCAAAAGGGGGTAAAGTTTGTATGAAAGTTCGTTTTTAAATGAATGTGATCTGTTTCAAAATTTGTGATTAGACTAATAACTTAAAATAATTAAACACGTGTTTTAGCAATTTTGAAATTTGAACCCTTAAATGGGTGAAAAGGGGGTCAAAAGTTTGTATGAAAGTTTTTTATCTTAAATGTAATCTGTTTCAAAATTTCAGATTAGACTCATAACTCAAAATAATTAAATACGTGTTTCAGCATTTTTGAAATTTTAATCCTTAAGGTGACAAAAGGGGGTCAAAAGTTTATTACCAGTTGGGCTACCCGGTTTCCCATGGGAATGTGACAATTTCCGGAATAAATTATACTTATAAACCTTCCTCTCATTTACTCTATCTAATAAAAAAAACCGCATCTAAATCCGTTGGGTAATTCTAAAGATATAAGGAGACACCAAACGGGAAGCGACTTGATTTTATACTATGTAGTGATATATTATCTAAATTATTCATGCAGTACATCATTATAATTATTATAACATGTAGGTAACGGGTAACGTTCTTATCACACAAGGAAAAGTAGCCGAAGTAGGTAGGTGAGTAAAACCCAGTCTACTATCTTTAGACACGAGTCCTGCCTGGTGCAACGCTGATACACCAATAACTGGGTTTTTAATACCTATACTGGGTGTTAGGGTAAATACCTACTGCGTTCCTTTTAAAGAGTTAACCAGCCGGTGAAATTGATCAACTACCCTGAAGGAACATAAGGTAGAAAAAACAAACTTTATTTACCAACAAACACAATTTGTACTTTGTACTTGTAGTTGGTAAAATGGAGACCAGCTCAGTATTTATGCTGTTTTTCAGTGTTATCCCATTTTTTCAGCCGCTGGACCCAGCTTACAATTATAATTATATGTAAAGAAAAATAAATGTGCACTCCAAAAACAAATTAATTAACAACAAGAATACAGGGTGTCAGGAAAAGTACTGCGTTCCTTTAAACTTAAACCATGCATTATACCACAGATAATATAATACTACTACGATTATACATAAATACATAAATCACGCCTATATCGCTTACGGAGTAGGCAGAGTGTTAATGGCCGTAAAACGGATATTAACACAACGTCTAACAAAAGTTTGAGGGTCAATCAGATAACTGTGTATCACTATAGTGACACCGGCGATGATGACCGGCGGCATCACCCCATTTCTTACCCATGGGTGGCGTAAGAGGCAACTAAGGGACTCAAGGGTTAGATGTGTACCTAAAGTACCTATTGCAATTTTAGGCGATAGGCTAACAACCTGTCGCTATGGCAATGCACAGTTTTCCGAATGACCCTCAACAATTTGTCAGACGTGGCGTCAATGTCCGCTTTTAGCGGCCGTTTACGCTCTGCCTACCCCGCAAGGGATTATAGGCGTGATATGTGTATGTAGGTATGTGTATTGTGTCGATTGTATTTAGGTACTGTATAGTGTTGAGATCTATAACCCTATAGATACAGGATGAGAGGGACAGCCCTCCGAATACTTAAAGGGTGCATTAAGTCCAGACAACTTCCCGCGTTTTATACGAGAATATTTCAGGAAAAAGAATTTACCTCCCATAGTAAATGCAGTCAGCTGATCGTAATTTTGTATGGGAGGTCGAATTTTTTTGTCGTTACCTGACATTATGTTCCTAGGGGAACGTTGTTCACTTTCATGGTCTGCATGCACCCTAAAAGTATTCGAAGAGCTGTTCCCTTACACCTTGTATTATGTAAAAGTACTCTTTGCTATAGGGGTAATTCTCATTTTCATGACAGAAAACTGTTGAGATGCTTTTATTTAGATAGCAAATACGTTTTTATAATTTTACAATTTTTTTCTAAGAGCTTCTATACCAATCCGTTAAGGCAAGCATAAAATACTTCAACATAAAGTAGGCTATGATTCGCTATAATTAAAAATGTATCCGAAAACGTCCCTTCCGTGGATGTGACAAACCCAATTTCAAACACAAAAAATATGTTTCATCTATAAATTAAAGTATCATACAAAAATATGGAAATACGTTTATTACTGCAATCATTATTTAATAAAATAAGCATCATACTATACGTATAATGTGGTTACTTAGATATAAATATTAAGATTAGAAAATGTGAGCACGAAATTTGTCACTTCCGTGGACAAATGTCACACCAAGTTTTTTACAAAAAATATGATGTGTGTATCCAAACGCAATTTTTCTATAGACAATAAACAATCTGCCATTTGCATTTTAACAGTCAAATGTGTTTTGATCGCCGGAGGTTTTAATAAAATTCTGTTCAAAAGCACGTTCTCAAATTTCGTCAGGCATAACCAGTCACTACTGTGATCATCGGCAAAGGTAAGGAGTTTATGATTTTGCAGAAATTTTGTGTGGTTGTGGTAGTAAAATGAATAAAATCATTGTTGCCAAAGTGTCTTGCCAGACACATCAATTTTGAGCTAACTTTTTAATTTTGAAACCATTTTTTATCCCTTCCGTGGATGTCACTTCCATGGATGCCGTGGATTTTAATCGTCCATGGAAGTGACTTTGTGTCCACGGAAGTGAATTTTACAAGACACAGCAGAGAGTTAAACTCCTTAGAACTTATTAATCAAGAGAAAATTGTTTATGTGTGTTTTTATTTTATATGAACAAAAATATAAAATTGTTTTCTTGGGACACAACCCTACGCTATGCATATAATAAGCTTTTGTTTGACTGTTCGCATGTTCTAAGTTTTCAGTTCATGGTGTGTGGACGCTTATTTCTTTTTGTTGCCTTTTAGATGGGGAAGAAAAAGAAGACAAGAACGGCAGAAGAAATTCGAATTCAAAAAATGGAGTGTGAACGAAAAAGAAGAGCTCGCATTAAAGCTGATCCTATTTTATATGAAAATTACAAGAAACAAGAAAGAGAAAGGTATGAAGAAAAAAAACGTAAAGAGAAGGTGAAGTAGATTTTTGAGAAATAGATTTTTCAGAAAATTATGGGTGCAAAGATCAAGTCAGCCTTCATACGGGTGTTTACTATTACAGATGTTCAGACACCAACGAAATATAGTGCAAATCTTTTTGTACTTTTTCGGAGAGCTTGAGACACGATGCAGCTGCAGTTTGCGCGCATTTACAAACGATTCTTGATGAGATTGTACTTTCACATATGATACATACTTTACACATCCTTAGCGATAGTCCAAGTTCCCAGTATCGCAACAGGAAGATGTTTTATATTTTTACGCAGCATCTAGTACGAAAATACAACATTGAATACGCTACTTGGAATTTCTGCGAAGCTGGTCACGGGAAGGGCCCAATGGATGGTGTGGGCGCAGTTGTGAAGCGCACTGCAGATCGCATTGTCGGTGAAGGCAAAGATATACCTGACTGTTCCACACTCATAAAGCGACTTGAAGAATGTCACGTTAATATCAAAATGTCAGTCGTATCTGAAGAACTCGTTAAACAAATTTATAATATTCTATCAGTTCCCATTAAAAATGTTCCTGGAACGACCAAAATACATCAGACCAGCTGGTCAGTACAAGATCCTGGAAAAATTAATGCTAGAAGATTGACATGTGTCACGTGCACTCCTGGAGAAACATGTCAACATTATTCTTTGCCAGTGCATACAATCTAATTTCTGGAAAACGAATCGAGACATGTAATGGAACATTTGCCTAGTTATGAAGAAATAAATGATGATCATGAAAAAGAAGAAGCGGAAGGTGAGCAAAGTGATAATCAGGAAGAGGAAAAGGCAAAAGAGGAGGAAGAAAAAAATGAAGAGGAGGGTGACAGTCATGAAGAGGTTAAAGAGCTTTGCGATGAAGAAGAAGAAAATGATGACACGCAGCAAGATATTGGTAATGATAAGAGTATTTTAGAAAGCAGTGATGTGGGTGAAGGCAGTGACAACATGGAACAAGACAATTACGAAGAAGAGGAGGAGGAAAATGATCAGGAAGAAGAATTGAGCCATAACGAAGACGAGGATAATAATGAGGAAAGGGAAGAAATAGGTGATCAAACTAGCGGGAATAGCGAGAATGGAGAAGAGATTACTGACAAAGAAGAGGAACAAAATGTTGAAGAAAACAGTTTAAGTACCAAATTTTAAAACACTTCCCGTGTTAGGTATACAATTTTTTGAAAACTTGCAAAATTTTCGAGTGCGGACAGAATTTGAACCTGCGACTTTCGCATTACTAGTGGCGACGCCTCTTCCATCTGGGGTACCGCAGCTCATTTCTTGCCCGCCAATTATGCAAGTGTATTTTAATGCCAGTAACTGGTTTTCATCGCTTAGACTACATTCAATCTGTAAAGATAGAATTAGTCGCCGGTTATTAGTTGCAAAACTAACCCGGTAGATGGAGCCATGCCAAGCGTTACTGGCATTAAAATACACTTGCAAAATTGGCGGGCATGAAATGAGCTGCGGTAGCCCAGATGGAAGAAGCGTCGCCACTAGTAATGCGAAAGTCGCAGGTTCAAATCCTGCCCGCACTCGAAAATTTTGCAAGTTTTCAAAAAATTGTATACCTAACACGGGAAGTGTTTTAAAATTTGGTACTCAATTTATCGCTGGTTTTCATCGCTTAGACTACATTCAATCTGTAAAGATAGAATTAGTCGCCGGTTATTAGTTGCAAAACTAACCCGGTAGATGGAGCCATGGCAAGCGTTACTGGCATTAAAATACACTTGCAAAATTGGCGGGCAAGAAATGAGCTGCGGTAGCCCAGATGGAAGAGGCGTCGCCACTAGTAATGCGAAATCCTGCCCGCACTCGAAAATTTTGCAAGTTTTCGAAAAAAAAAAAACAGTTTAAGTGAGGACGATGAAGAAATATTTATTGTAAAGAAGAAGAAAAGGGTTAATAGATTTTTTGATTAACAGCTATCGTTGATTTTACCTAGTTTAATACTTAAGCTAGTTATTTTGATTTAATTGTTAGTAAACCTGAGTTCCTATGAAAGACTGATTACGTCTTACTTAATTATTAAAATAATAAATAATGTTGATTTGCCTTAAAATGTTATTTAATTTAATTATCTCTTTTCTACTTCAAAATTTTCAAATGGATTGACTTATCAGTATTAAAATGTCACATCTATGGACCATGATGTCACGTTCATGGCACGTAACATCACTTCCGTGGATGTAATGTCACTTCCATGGGTACAGATTTTTTTGAACGCTATTATCTAGACAACAAAAATGTTTTAAGCTCGGTGAATATTTTTTTTGAGGTTGCTAGAGCATATACGGTCGCCTTGTTGTATTTTTTGAACAAAGTAACTGGTTAACCCATTATCAGTTTTTCGAACCGCAAATTTAAGAATTACCCATAGACTGCTACAGGTTTGAGGAAAACCAGTCTGTCTTTGGATCATTTTGTGTGCAAGAATGTGACCTTCATTCATTCAAATATCATATTGGCCATAACATTCAACATCATTTTTAGGTTCCGTACCCAAAGGGTAATAACGGAAACCCTATTACTGAGGCTCGGCTGTCCGTCTGTTTGTCCGTCCGTCCGTCCGTCCTACAGTTACGAGGCTCCATCTCCTGAACCGTCATACCTAGACAGTTGAAATTTTCAAAGAAGATGTATATCTGTTGCCGCTATAACAACACATACTAAAAATTTGAACAAAGTAAATATTTAAGAGGGCTTAAAAAAACACACACCACAACAAACTAGTTTTTTTTTATGGAGGCTGTATCTCATGAACCGCGAAAGTAAGACAGTTGAAATTAATACAGATGTTTTATTTCTGTTGCTGCTATAACAAATACTAAAAAATTTAATAAAATAAATATTTTTAGGGGGGCTGCCATACAAAACACGTGATTTTTTTGTTATGGATAATGGTACGGAACCCTTCGTGCGCGAGTCCGACTCGCACTTGGCCGGTTTTTTATTAATACGCACAGTCTTTATTAAAAGTGGAACTACAAGTCTTTCTAGAGTTTGCACAGTTAATTTGTTTGTACCTAAACAAGTGGGTGCAGAGCAAGCATTCAAAGTAATTTTCTACATTTAGAGATATTATGAAAATATACATTGTTGTGTGTATGTAAGCGATAAACTCCGGAACTACTAATGGACTGATTTCAGAATTCTTTCATCATTATTAAGCTAGATCATACTTACCTAGTACTTTTATTTAAGGCGCAGCCACGATCGCGTACCGGCTCGAAATTTTGTATACTAAAATAATTGTACATAAATAGTAGGTACTATTTAGTACCTAACAGCAAAGTGTCCATCTGGAGCATTAAACTGGGCGCGCTCGACATACATAATTTGTGTCTGGATCTGGAGCGGACAAAGTAAGTATTGGCGGCGGCGCGCCGATTTTGTGTCTGGAGCATACCAATGGGAGTTTTTCTGTTGATAGTTCTAAATGTCAAACCAGAAGGCACTGTGCTAAACTGAAAATTTGACGTTTCAATATGGCTGGCGGCAGCCATAGTTTTGTCTAAGGTTCCGTTTCACGTTGTGTTCGTTACTAAATTTATTTAATTTAGTTTGATTTGCTACAAAATAAACTTGTCGTCTTGCTATTATATTGAGTGTCATTCATGTAAGCAAACAAAAATCCATAAGAAATTTAGAACGATTACATAAATTCTTAGATTTTATGTAAAGGAACGTAATTTCAATTAAGCTGAGCGCCCTCTACGTGACACTCGAGAATCTCTAGAAAATTTCTCATTTATGGTATTGGAATTTGGACCATGACTAGTCTTGCCTGGTCTGATTTCTCATAAACGGGACAGACAGGGGGTAAAATAAATCGGGATTTCAAGTCAAAAATACTCACCGAGGGTTCCGTAACGTGCACATCAAATTCTAACATAATAATATGATACCGCCCACTTTTTTAAATAAATCATTTGAAAAGAAACACATTTTTAGATTTTTTTAACTCTACTTGTACTTCAAAAGGAAGCTTCTTTCCACATGTTTAGTTTGTTTCGTTTGTTTCCATAGTTCTAGGGCCACGCGAAGTAGCTTTATGAATTTTGATTCACTTGAGAAGGTCAAAACGCGCGTTTTTACAACATGAGCAGCCGTTGTTATGAGCTTAATTTTTACTCTCTACTCTACGAGTTACCGAGTGTTCCCGAGAGGAGTTGTGAATGATACAAAATTTTATAGGTTTCTACCTCTCTTCGTTATCCTTCGATTTTCTTTCAACAATGGCTTATTTCAACTCAAAATACTGAAACGGGTTTCCTACCGCGATAGTTATTTTTGTTGAATTGTCCGATATTTCGACCCAGTTGAAATGCCTTGATGTTTTGCGGGTAGGGTGGCTCCGTGATCATGGCCCTTGCAACTATGTCGAATTACCGGACAATGGGAAATTTCTAGGGGTTTTCGAGTGTCATGTAGAGGGAACTGAGCTTAATTGAAATAACGTTTCTTTACTCGAAATCTGTACCACTATATAAATCATTGTTTATTTTGTGTTTACTAAATTGTTCTAAATTGATTATTGTTTTTTTTATTATTATTAACATGTATGACACTATAGCAAGACGACAAGTTTATTTTGTAGCAAATCAAACGAACAGAATTAATTACTAACGAACACAACGTGAAACGGAACCTGTGTCAAAACTATGGCTGCCGCTCCACATTGAAAAGTATTTTTTTTTAGTTTAGCACATCGCCCTCTGGTTTGGAATTCAGAACTATCAACAGAACTGTCAACAGAAAAACTCCCCATTCAACAAAAATATGTATCGCGGTAAAAACCCCGTTTCAGGATGTTGAGTAACTATGTGTGACCGCGAAAGTTTAAATCAGTTTATGTTGCATTTTATAAAATGTATCTTATCTTTTGAGCAAATTCACATGTCTTTAGAGAATCGGGAAGCCAAGCCACATGAAACTGGTTGTATCTGCATTACAAAGATGAAAGCTTCTATAAAATTTATAAATCAAAAACAACTATTATTTCCTCTATTTCATTTATTTGTAGGTTCATTTGAAAATTCAGCGTCCGAAGAAATATATAAGTCTTGTTGTATGATCTTCTAACTAACAAGACGTTTGTCTCCTCTCGGAAATGTTACTAAAGTACGGAAGTTCCAATAAGTCGTATTTGCGACTGTCATCTCCATACTAAAAGAGATGTCAACAAAGGAAAATGGACCCCCTGCCATAGTATTATCACGAATCTGACAGCTGTCAAATACGACTTATTGGAACGGTGGTACTTTACGTGGTACCTACAAGCCTTGGGCGCCATCCGTAATTTGAATTATGGAGTCCTTGGGGTTGCAAATTGTGTCCCAGGGGTTGTTAATGAACCACTGGTGTAACGAAACGGTGTTCACGCTTAGCTGCAGTTGGCATTTGGGGGCATCGGGGAAATTGTACTGTAAACAAGAAAATTATTACACATTTTAATTTCTCAGGGATTTTTAACCGCCTGCCTCAGAAGGAGGGTAAGGTTTTTCGAGAGTATTTATGCATTAATTGTAAGGTACTATTAAATTAAGTGTTAGAGTTTAGGGTGAGTTCTACTCGTAGAACTGAACAACTTTTCTCAATAAACATTGGTCGAAATATGAGAAAGTAATTGGATGTCCCATAAAAAAAAATCAAATATACGTGTCACTTTGTAATTTGTATGAGAGGTCCAATTGTTTCCCTCATATTTCGTCCTATGTTAATTGGGAAAAGATGATCAGTTTTACGAGTAGAACTGACCAAAAATATTTACATACATACATATATCACGCCTATAGTCCCTTTCGGGGTAGGCAGAGCATAAATGGCCGTGAAAAACGGTAATTTACGCCACGTCTGACAATAGTTCGAGGGTCAATCAGATAACTGTGTATCACTATAGTGACAGGTTGTCAGCCCATCGCCTTAAATTGCAATACACACCCTCGAGTCCCTTGGTCGCTTCTTACGACACCCACGGTTAAGAAATGGGGTGATGCTATTCCAAGCCGGCATCACACGGGGTATTAAAAATATTAACACTGAATTTAAAAGGACCATATATTTGTATGTGGGTGGATGGACATTTGGACAAGTAGACAGATGTTTACATATGACGGGTCGTAAGATTTGTCCACAAATTAACTATAATATGTAGACTAGATTTGTCTCAGCAGTGCGAGTGACACTGGCTAGGTATACTAACATTTCATAAATTCAAAAACGTAAAATAAAACGTGGAACTTCTTTTTTCCCGATCCGCAGTCGGGTTTTGTGTTTTAATGATAAGCTTGTCTAGACATCACACACACATACATATATCACGAATATAATCCCTTGCGGCCGAAAAAACGGACATTTACGCCACGTCTGACAAATATTTGAGGGTCATTCGGAAAATTGTGTATCGCTATAGTGACAGGTTGTCAGCCTATCGCCTAAAATTGCAATACACACCCTCGAGTCCCTTAGTTGCCTTTTACAACTCCCACGGGAAAGAAATGGGGTGATGCTATTCTAGACATCAACGTGTGTAAATCAAATATTGATTTCTAAACAAACTTTTTATGGGGCCCAACGGTCCACGTTCTTTTCTTTCGCGCCACCGCCTTTCCGTTCAGACAGCTGTCAGATACGTGATAGTACTATAGCAGAGGGTCCATTTTCCTTAGTTGATATCTCTTTTAGTAAGGAAGTGACAGCTGTCAAATACGACTTATTGGAACGGCGGTACTTTAAAAAAAGGGTTTCATGTGCTGAACTCTAAAGTACCTATTAATAAGTCTTGATGTACCATATGATTGCGATAAAGATATATGAATATAAATACCGTAATTATCTGTTGGGAGGGTCTTTCCAACCACTCTTTCTTGCCGTCGACTTCCGCGTAGTTTCCGAATGCGGACCAAAGAGTAGCCACCAGCTCACCCTGGTAGTACAAGATGAACCAGGGCAGGATCAGGTCTGAGGCGCACTCGGTGTTAGTTATGTTGTAGTAATAGTGTTGGCCTGGAAAAACCGAATCCTTAGAATCAAATAAGATTAAAATAAGAAATTGAAACTTTAGCGCCCGCCGGGCAAGGTACCTGAGCCTCGGTAGCCCAGTCGGTGGAAGCGTAGCCTTGTGATAGCGAAAGTAGGTGCAAACTCCTTGAATACCAAATTTAAAAAACACTCCCCGTTTTAGCTATACAATTTTAGAGAAACTTCAGCAATTTTTAACCGCGAGCAGGTTTTTTCAAAAGTATTTATATTATTTTTATGACATTTGATCATAATAATCCATAAAAATTGCCAAACTGTTATGCAGTTTGTTAGCGATATAATGCACTCTTACTAACTACTGTTATATACCCTATACACTTTGCGACTTTCGCCATCACTACACAAGTGGCAAGAAAATGAAAATGAAATAACTTTATTCAATGTAGGATAGCATATCACTTATTGACGTCATGATCGGTCATTGTAAAAAAAAGAAATTCGCATAACGAAATTTTCTT
Organism: Tuta absoluta; assembly: GCA_027580185.1. Lineage (NCBI taxonomy): Eukaryota > Metazoa > Arthropoda > Insecta > Lepidoptera > Gelechiidae > Tuta > Tuta absoluta. The sequence continues at coordinate 3,056,580 of JAQAHW010000029.1, read as the reverse complement.
TTTTTAACAACAATTTTGTATAGTCCTAATAGAAGACCGGCTCGTACTACAAGTACTTACCCATCCCAGACAAGCAAGCCTGTTTGGTCCATATGCTATCCAGCTTATCCTCAGCCTTTGGGATTTCAAGGAGATCCCCGTGGAAGCTGGTTATCCACATGGAGTCCATTTGAAGAGTGGTGGTGTTATCCCTGGCGGCGATGCGGTCTTCACTGCTCTTCTGGAGGAATTCTGGAAAGTACATAGACATTAGAAATTGTAATATAGAGCTATTAAACTGATTGAAAAAAAGGTTTTCGATATAGGATTCTCATCGTATAGGCGTAGGTCAATGCTTAATTAGGCTGAGACAATTTACGATAGAGAAAAGTAGTGTACATGACGAATGGGTTCATCGGGTCGTTGGATTACTTGGTGTGCCGCAGAAGGAAAGAAAAGAAGAAGATGACATATGGGCACATTTGTTTTGCTATAATTATTAATAAAATAATATATTTCTTTCTTTCAAAAACTAAGCTCTCAGAGGTGTACTTAACATTATGTAATTAATAAGCCTTTGTGAAAGATATAGATGTTAAAACTAGGAGGTCCCATATTACGAATCATCAGGCTCATAGGTACTCCAACTTATTGTAGTATTCAGTAAGTACTAGTAGTTAGACAAAATTACCGAACCCTTGTAGAACATAAATGTAAAATTGCTTGCTTGTGAAAATGGAAACGAAAAACGTAAAGATAATTCAACACAAAAATAAAAATTAAGCGTCATTATTGTAAGTGTATTTTCGTAGTGTTTTACTAACCCGTTGAAATATTCAGCGAGCAGGAGACACTGAAAAAAAGCGCTCCCGAAACTCATGTTTCGTCAGCACAAGCTGAACTCCCTTCTCCGCATCAAATGTATTTGGAAATTCTTTTAAACATTCTAGAGAACGTAATGGACTTTTTGTGAGTTTGAATAACGCATGTAATGGTCATATTCACAGAGCACCAAACCGTCACGTGCCGTCACCCCTAGAGTTCTTTGGTCTGTGGTCATTTTAGTAATATACTTACCCTCATTGACGAAGTACTCTTGTATGGCCCAGTAGTCCACGCCGTCGACTGTCCACGTTGAGTGCCCCTGGACGGCCAGGTCCAATGTGGAGTTCGTGGTCCATCTGCTTTTCTGCATCTGTTAATTTGATAGAATTATATTAATTACAAACGTCTGAAATTCGAATTAGTTGATCTTCTTCTTGTTGTCGTTCTGCACCGTAGGTTTCGTAATATTTAGTAGTAAGAATGAAGAAAAACGCCTTCATAAATCGCGGTTTTGTGATAAAACTTTTGTATCTCAAAAATCAAGAATAATGAAATGAATGACGCCAGAGTTACTTCTTAACTTACCGCTAGTTGCGTGCCAGCGATGAATCCAGTGTTGTCATAGAGTCCACACATTTCTAGTTCAGGGGCGCAGTACATTTTCAGAGAAGGCAGATGCCCCTCCGGGCGAGCCTGCTGAGTCCAGCCCTGGGCTTTTGCCTGAGACTCGTACAGGGGGATGGGGTAGTAGTACTTCTTGCCTCTGCCCATACCCTGGCCAAAGGTTGCTGAAAAAATATTGAAATTTAAAAAAGGAAATAGAATAGATTTCAAATGTGTCCATGGAACTTGAATATATTTTCTCGATACGTGGCCTTTACTCGAGAACCTGCTTACTCCACTGTCCGTCGGTTCTACGACGAATGTGCCCAGCCATGGAATTATAGATCAACCTGAAAGCCGTACTCTGTATTGAATAGTGAAGATAAATTATTTGACCGATGCGAGGGTCAGTTACGCTTCTCTCTTTCTTATTTTCCCCGATTTACTACCGAGTGTACCCGACGTGTGCGGGCAGCCTTATCCACGACAGTAGGGTGACCATAACATAATATAATCAGTTTTTGAAACCGGTAATACACACCGAACGAAATGAGGTACGCAATCTTAACGAAACAACCATTTTAAAATTGACAATATATTCAGTTCATTGCTTGGATCATGTTTGTACTCAATAAAATCCGAACACAATTTGACGTTATTTAAGGTTTTAAATACCAGACCAATAAAGTATGCTTCATTTTTCTATCTTGTTTGTTTGGAAGAAAAATAGTCCCGGTTACTTCCGACATGAATTACACTACATGGTAAGCCTACTTACAAAATATTAGAAAGAGATAGAAGGATCCAACGACTTTGGAGGTCATATTTCTTGACTGCACTCCTTGTTTCCGAGTACGGAATCCAGTATTATATATTATATCCAACATAGGCCGAAATATGAAAAAAAATTGCCCTTCCATACTAAGTGTGTAAGCCAGCCGGGTTAATATGTATCGGAGGGTCAATATTTTACATATTTCGACCTATGTTCCTTGGGGAAAGTTGTTCAGTTTCACGAACTGGTTGACCCTTTAAAATATTCTCATGATTTTTTTTACACCATGTTTTTTATTTATTAATGATGGGTTCGCTCTTGACTCTAGTGTAGGTCGTAGGACAGAGACAGAGTCCAAGATGGAGCGAGCTCACCCAGAAGAAGCCTGTTAAGGCACTGGCACTCCCACACACTGACGGAACGCAGCAGGTGGCTACTTGGCGCCAGACTTCGGTGGGATGGTGGTCGCGAGCCAGGCGGCCCCTTACGGAGCCTTCCACCGCCTAGTGGGATCGTTCAGCCGGACTTATCCACAGGCAAGCCTGTGTTGCCGTTGCCCGGGGTGGACCGCTAGGAGGTAGATCCCATACCACCCCAAATTTCAATTACCACCCCAATGTATACCAGATTTCAAGTATGCATTGACCGGAATAATACTTATATTATGTTCCTTCGGGTTCCTTATGGTCCTAAGATTTCGCTTTCGGTCATAAGTAAAATTTCACCCTATATATACCTACTGAAGGGGCCTTTGAAAAATTATCTACTTACTTCGTACTCCTTGTGGAAGGTCAAAATCGGCCAGAACTGAAAAAAATATCTGATTAGTATTAAACAAGTAAGTTTTTTGCTTAAATCGCAAGCATATCTACTTTAATATGTAAAGTCATTGTTATAGCTAAGCCGAAAAGCTATTACCAAAATTTGAGTGAGTACTCAAATAATATTTTGGAGATGTGAACCTTTAAGGCAAATGTAGCCTATAACGACCTCGACAGTGGCGGATGGAAAAAGTACCTAAAAACGGCCACTTTTGGTATTAATTGCCGTTACTTTAATAACAGCAAATATTTAATTGAGTTTGCAGGTTCTAATTTTACTACTAAAAACTTGGGCAGCGGATATTCTGATAAATTGTTTGTGTAAAGAGAAAATATTTTGTTTTGTGAAGTGGCGCCACTCGCCATAAGTAGATTTGATGTAAATTGCACCAATTAATTGTTTCATTATCATTACGTGTATATAAAAATACTCATACCAAGGGCCACACAAATCGTCGAGAGCACTAACAAAAGTAATTCCTTCATGTTGCTATTGTCTCACAAAAATGATGACCAAAACCTCTAAAATTTTTTATTTATATACGAGAATGTTCAAGTGAACCCTATTCTTATGTTAAGTGCTTAGATCATTTTATTATTGTTGTAGTTAACACTGAAAAAAAAACGTGTTAAGTAGGTATTCCTAGTTACTGCATTCCAAAGTAAGCATATATATTAAAATTTTGGAACCGACTTCAACTTAGTATGATGTAGGATGTAGGTACTTATTTGCCTATGGAATTTGCATCGTTCCATTGATATTTCCAGGTTCCTATAGTCACATCGTGAATTTGGTGTGCTAAGACAATCGATTATATAGTAAAGTCTCAAAACAATTTCGAGAAATATACAACACCTAATAAAATTGATATTTAATCAAATATATTTACCCTTATGTCATTACTTTTAGATGACGCCTCATAACCTGAATATGAATAAATGCTTTTGCCATATAGGTAGAAAAATAAACTAAATGTTCGTAACTGACATTTGTCTTGTCTATGATTATTTTTTTCTTTGTGCAGGCAAAGGCATTTCAATACTTTACTAACAATAGTTAAGTCACGTTCTCGAAACATAATATAAAAAGAAAAATTTATATGTCGGATCGTGAGGTATTAAACCTGAGGAATGAAGTAAAGTGCACTTTTTGATGTATTTTATGGAAAGAGCATTAATTGAGTACCTATGCGTTGGCGTCGGTTGAAGCATGTAGTAGACATATTGTGTCAAGTGGTTTGGCTAAAGGCATTTTTGGGAACAGAGAGATTCCGAGTGAGTGTTGTTTGAGCGATCAAATGACCTTTCATCGTTCCTTGGTTTTGGTACTTCGCGTGCATCAAGTCCTGACCTTAATGTTAAAATTAATTATAGCTGCTAGCCTACTATCTGATTTTCGGCCGTTGCGACATATATAATATAAATTAACAATATTTCAAATAATGTAATTTGTTTTTTGAAATGGCCTATATTTTTAAAACAAATCATAAAGAAATCATGTAGTTATAACTATGAAGCCACCAGAGCAGGTAGTTAGTCAGTAGGTAGTGCCTTTACTTACAAAAAAAAACCAGGTGGTCCAGGTATTTTTGAGTACCTAATTATCGGTAAACATCTTAGATACTTAGATAAAAAAATACCTACCCGATAATCCGCCGAATACAAGACATCCTCCTTTTTTGAAGTCGTCAAAATGAACACCTACGTAAATTAGACATTACATGCATGAAATATTTAAATATATTCTTTTGTTCATGTAATTCTGGTGTGCCACCACATGATGATACGATATTTCATAATGTAACGATTGACTGGACTATCGCAGCTTCTTCCTAGTGTAATGTCTGATTGGAATGTCAGAATTATGTTTTGTAAGTTTTACACATACATTCATCCATACACATATCACGCCACTTATCCCTTGCGGGGTAGACAGAGCCCAAACATTTAAATTGCAATACACACCCTCGAGTCCCTTAGTCGCGGCTTACGACTCCCAAGGGAAAGAAATGGGGTGATGCAATTCTAAGCCGGCATCACACGGCATTTTTATTGATCAGAAAATTACTTCCTAGGGCTGTAGGTAAGCACAAAGTGCTAGCGCAATTTACGAATGTTTCCTTAGGGAAATTAATAACCGTATTTATGTACCTATGTAGGTTATTACAGGATAATCGGGAAATACATAGATGGGTAAACCTTTAGTTTTAAATCGAGTGACGACAATATTGAAACCGTATATATATATTTTTACCACAACGGCAAGACTAAATGCGTACTATTTGCAATCAGAGTTTTAGAGATACAATTGGTAAACAATTAGGTAGATATTTTTACACGACTGCCCAACCAAAAAAGGAGTGTAATGTTTTTAGAGTTCGATATAGTATATGTGCAATTCTCTAAAGAACTGAAACTCGTTAACCACTGAACAGATTCGAATGGGAATGGGAGTTTTTCTATTGACAGTTCTCTTGATAGTTCTGAATGTCAAACCAGAGGGCGCTGTGCCAAACTGAAATTTTGACGTTTCAATATGGCTGGCGTCAGCCATAGTTTTATCACAGGTTCCGTTTCACGTTGTGTTCGTTACAAATTAATTATGTTTGTTTGATTTAATACAAAATAAACTTATCGCCTTGCTATTATATTGAGTGTCATTCGTGTAAGTAAACAAATAACCAATAATATATCTAGAACAATTCAATAAACCCAAAATAAAGAATAATTTATAAAGTGGTACAGATTTTGTGTAAAGAAACGTTATTTCAATTAAGCTTGGCGCCCTCTACATGACACTCGAGAATCCATAGAAAATTTTCCATTATATCGAAAGAATCCTACCATTATCCTGAGTGTCATAGGCAAAAAGCAGTCGTGTTTTTTTTTTAAACAAATAACCTATTTTGGCGTATTTTCAATGTATTGCCTATTTACCACTATTCAGCAAATAATTCCTTAGATAAAAGCTAAGTAAGAAAGAAAAAAGGAACTAAATCATAGGCTATTCGATTTGACTTTTATTTTTAATGGAAGCCCCCAGCTGCTTTTGTATCCACGGGGCCCTGAGTTGAAGTCCTAAACCGTAGATCCGCCCCTGGCGCCGAGGGTCCATTTATGATTAGACCCGCATAATTTTTGAAATAGTAGGCGATAGTGCAAATCTTGGGTACTATTTAGGTATTGTCAATTTGATGTGGAACTTCAAAGGATGATTTGATAATTTTGCTATAAATACGTTTTTTAAATGTTTTCCTTTTTTTTTTTTTTGCGGCCGTTTAAGCTCTGCCTACCCCGCAAGGATTATAGGCGTGATATGTGTGTGTGTGCTTTTTTTCGGTCTTTGATTAAATCCCTCGCCATTGCTAGCTAGCTACCTCATGCCCACTTCACTCACATCCAAAGCGCGTGCGTCATATTTATATTCTTCTTCTATGACCCTTAAAATGTACCCTTAAAAGTAAGTACTTATTTATTGTGATAGTACTTCATCCGCTGTTCTCCACGGTAATATGACCTTTTTCTGGCAAGTTTTATCCATATAAATGTTTCACTTGAATCACTCGGTCTATTTAAAATACCGCATAAACATCCATTGCGTAGTTTTAAAGATCTCTAAGCATACACATACATACATACACATATCTCGCTTATCCCTTGCGGGGTAGGCAGAGCGTAAATGGCCGCAAAAAACAGTCATTTACGCCTCGTCTGACAAATATTTGAGGGTTATTCAGCCTATCGCCTAAAATTGCAATACACACCCTACGAATACCACGAGAAAGGAAAGGGGTGATGCTATTCTAAGGCGGCATCACTCGGCACTTTGTTCCGATCTAATCATGCAGAGTGATATCGGAATACCGGGACACGTGAAGCGACTTTATTTTATATTATGTACCTACTTAATGGTTTATTTTCTGCTTTATGCAAATCGGAGTAAAATCAGAAATTTTTCTTAAGTAAATAAAAATAAGAAATTGAAAATACCGGCCAAGTGCGAGTCGGACTCGCGCACGAAGGGTTCCGTACCATTATACCTTTACCAAACAATTATCGATAGAAACGCGTAAAAAAACACGTGTTTTGTATGGCAGCACTACGGCAGCACCCATATAATATATTTTTTTGTATTAGTTGTTATAGCGGCAACAGAAATACATCATCTGTGAAAATTTCAACTGTCTAGGTATAACGGTTCAGGAGATACAGCCTCGTAACTGTAGGACGGACAGGCAGACGGACGGCCGAGCCTCAGTAATAGGATTTCCGTTATTACCCTTTGGGTACGGAACCCTAAAAATGCGACTAGCGACAGCCCGGGATAGAACCCGGGACCTGTGGAGCACCGTCCCACTGCTCTGCGATTGAGCTATCGGCGTCCCGACCGAATACTTAACAATTTTCAAGTTTTCTTAAGTATTTTTATAAATATCTTCTGTCTACATATATTACTAGTTTGCCAGAATCTATAACCTTCTTATTTAACATTGGCGTTTTTTAGTAAAATTGAGACAACTCATTTATTTTTTTGAAATATTGTAATTGATATGATCTTTATAAACGAAAACATACCTATAGCTTAGAATTAGTATAGCTCATTCGCTTAGATAGTGTCATGACCAGCGCTACTTGACCTCCATGCTTACACGCACGTACGGGCGCGTACCGGCTGTTACGCTGGTCGCGACACTATCTGAGCGAATGGAGTTTACAATAGAATTCCTTTGGACTGCAAATAAGTAGCTCGACTTAGAGAATTACCCTATTATTTCTGGTAATTTGGTAAAAGGTATGTCCACACATATGGTGTCCCAGGGGTTTTCAATGAACCACTGGTGCGTGGCGACTGTGTTTTCAGTCAACTCATGATGACATTCAGGCATATCGGGGAAATTGAACTGTAAACAAGGAAAAATAGTTAATTACTAAATTATCATCTATATGAGAATATAATAAGGATTCACGATTTTTTATTTTTTATTTATGACTTGCTTATACCTATACACATCGTAAAGAATAAGATGAAAATCATCTGCTAAAAAGTAGGTAAGTAGTAATTATTTTTGATAACAATTGTGTATCAAAATAGTGAGATCGAGCCTCATCTACTATCTACCAACTAAGTAGGGTTGACGTGCCAGTTCCAAACTGGTTCATTTCAATTCCGAATCAAAATTGAAAAGCCATATTTTTTTTGTAATATCAAATCTAAAAATCTTAATCTTAAACAAAATTGGTCCATGATGATGCATAGTTTTGAACCAGTGTACCAACACCAACCATACACTATTAGTGCAGGCGGCAACCAGATTGTCGGATACATAATAAGAGAACCGGGTTCTGGCTTTTACTTTACCTAACTTTTTTTTGTATTATGATTTATTTTTAAACCATCTCGCAAAGCCTTTTCCTTTGATATCACACATGACAGGTAAAATTAAGAGCTGGCAGTTTTCTCGGCCAACGACTAAGTTTGGCCATCCAAAAAGAGAACGCTGCTAGCGTACTGGGTACCATGTCTAATGGAGGCGCACTAGACGACTTTTTTTTTAGCTTAAATTTAGTCTAGTTTAGCTTAGTATTAATGGTTATTTGTCCCTTTATACTTATATACTTTTGTGTATATAAAAAAAAAACTCAAATTAAATCATTAATTCAAATATGGCAGTATTTGGTCACACCCCTTCTCGACCATAATACAACCTGGCAACATCGGTGAAATTAAAGTCAGGGGTAACAACAACACACATCAAACGCCAGAATCCGGTCCTCATATTATGCAAACGAATCTCCTTTAACTGGTCTTTATCTACCTCTACATATTCATACTTAAGCTGATTAAAACATTTTGCAAATGTTACCGCAATTTGCCGTCTGCTGGGCCTTTCGAACCAATCTCTCTTGCCATCTTCAATCGGGTAGAATCCGTAAGTGGACCACAGAGTGGCCACAAGTTCCCCCTGGTAGTACAGGATGAACCAGGGCAGGATCTGGTCTGAGGCGCATTTAGGTTTGTCCTTTGATTTCTCCACATCATAGTAGTAGTGTTGGCCTGAAACAACCAAAAATAATTTAAAATAGTAAGACGTAAGTCTTTATAAAATGAGTGCCCTTGACACCATAGGTAGTTAGAATGTAAATATACATACATACATACATAGATCGCTTTCAGCGATAAGACCGCCTTTGCGCACTTTAGATTAAGATTTTCTGTTTTTTAATTATCCTGTATTTGTGTGTAATAAAGAGTTTTTTACTTTTACTTTTACTTTACACACATAAATCACGCCTATATCCCTTACGGGGTAGGCAAGAGCGTTAACGGTCGTAAAACGGATATTAACACCACGTCTGACAAAAGTTTGAGGGTCAATCAGATAACTGTGTATTACTATAGTGACAGGTTGTCAGCCCATTGCCTAAAATTGCAATACACATCTAACCCTTGAGTCCCTTAGTCGTCTCTTACGACACCCATTGGTAAGAAATGGGGTGATGCTATTGTAAGCCGGGATCACACGGCATAGAATGTTAATAACATTCTTCTTTCTTCTTTATATCCTGGCCTTACTACAGTCGGACAAACTTACGAACAGCGAAATATTTTGGAACCAGTCCAATGAATAAGGTCAATAAAAAATAAAGATCCCGCAAATATAAAAACCTCGTCCTAATTTTTATTTTCAAAGGTTAGGAAATCCGACCATCCAGTGGCGCCCTTCCATGCTTTAACCAAATTTCTCTAAACTGTAACTAATATCAAAAATCTAAAACGGACAAATTGTTGTCCTATACGATTAGTTTATGCCGAAAATCAACAACGAGCTTTTTATTGTGTTCTAAATTTTAAATCACTAAAACGGAAAATGGTGGCCACCGTTTTCCGTTTTAGTGATTTCAAAGACGTATTACAACGTAAAGCTTATTGTTGTACCTTAAAATAAACTTAACATAACATAACAAACATAACAAAATTCTTTATTGCACATTAAATAAATAATACAACAATAGATAAACACAAATAAAAGAAACAGTACAACCAGGCGGCCTTAATGCTAGGTAGCATTCTCTACCAGGCAACCTTAGGGTGAAAAAGAGAGTGCGACATTGGAAGCGGGATAGTGCAAATATTACCTACGAGCACTAAAATACACAAAATATACTACTTAAACAATTTTACACATTAATACATATATAATAGTGTAAACAAAACAATGAGTATACTAATATATTATTAAATAATATTATAATAAACTAATACATATACCTAAACTATGGAAGTCAGGATAATACAATAGTATAAAGAGGAAAAGAAAACAACAGAAGACAGCACGATTATTATTATAAAATAACTAATAAAAGAAAATTATGCATTGATTTCCGATAAATAAAGTTTTTTTATTTGAATTTTGAAAGTTTCAAGGGAAGGAGCACGGCGAACATCTTCAGGCAAACAATTCCACAACTTGATCGCTCGCACCGTGAAAGAGTTTGCGTAGAAGTCGGTCTTGTGCGGAGGAAGGTTGAGCTTCATGCTATCGCTAGCACGCAAATTACGAGGCAAGGTCGACGATTGAAATATGAAGCGCTCTTTAAGGTAGGGAGGAGTTTTGGGATTGGAGAGAACGGAGAAAAGGATGGAAAGGATATGGCAGTCCCGCCTACGGGAAATGGGTAACCACTCCAGCTGGGATCGGTATGAAGAGACGTGGTCATACTTCCGCAGACCGAAGATATATCGAATACAAAGATTCTGCAGACGCTCGAGCTTGTTTAGCAGTTCAACAGTTAAGTCAGGATAGCAAACGTCTGCATAATCCAGTATCGGCAAAAGAAGGGAATGTGCTAAAGAAAAAATTTTTGTTTTGGTCGGCAAGAGATTCCTCAGCTTTTTCAACGAACCGTACGCGGCTTATCGTATAGGACAACAATTTTTCCGCCTTAGATTTTGAATGCTTGTTCTAGATATTATGAAATGATTAAAAAAACAGGTGAGGGCGCCACTGGACGGTCGATACCGCCTTAACCCCAAAGGCCTAGAGACACCTACCGTCGAAACCCCTAACTTCGCCTGGATTTGGACAAATTTTGTAAAATGCGCTCTAAATGTTCAGTATTTTAGATACATACATACATATATCACGCCTTTCTCCCTTGCGGGGTAGGCAGAGCATAAACGGCCACAGAAAACGGACATTTACGCCACGTCTGACAAAAATTTGAGGGTCATTCGGAAAATTGTGTTTATTAATTGTATTTTAGATAACACTCAACAAAAAACGTTTTTACTTATCTAAGGCTACAGACTAACACCATCCGCCGTTAAGGATAAATACTTTAAATAACCGAAATACCCATGCAAACGTAGTAGGCGAAGTTTAGGCATTGTTTCCTATCTTCGCTTGCCTAGTGTTTTTCAAGATAGTAATATACTAGTCGTATGTAACTGTCTTAATACGAATGCTACGGTATTCGAAATTTAACTTAATACCTATTGAAATAAAGTCGGTTTTTGTACAAAAAACGTCGTTGGCGAAGTTTGGCACCACTCCAAAGTTAGCTCCATACATTTTTGTAATCAGGGCAAGGGTTGTCACAAACCCAAAATAACAACAAGAAATTGTATGAAAATTTAGGCATATGTAGCATTAAAAAAAAAAGGATTTTTTAAAGAGTATTTGATATATTTTTTAAATAATTAATTTAGGTCATTGATAAATTTTATTTTATCAATATAAACTTTAAAATTTATAATAAGAAAGGGCAGGCCCTTGTCCAGCAGTGGACTGTTCTGGCTGTTGAAGTGGGATTGGGAAAGCTGTTCAGTTTTATGTGCTGGTTCACCCCTTGAAGGGATTGTGACATATTACCAGTAACCCTGTTTAGTCTAAAAGCTTCCGAAATAAAATAAATAGCTGTCTGACATACATAATTGTATTTTGAAAAGTAACAACCCTAGGGGTAGGCGAAGATAGGCAACAACATGGCCGCCGCGGTTCCCAAAGTGCTATTTGTTTTGATTATTCTTTAACTACTTAACTTTTAACAGAAACTATTAACTTGCCTCAAAGAGGGATGATAACTAATTAGAATGAACTAAACAGTAAAGCCTTACCTTTTTTATTTGATCCACACATAGAACAGTTTTTTCTGATTCACAAAAAATTCCTCCCGCTCTTCACAGAAAAAAACCATCTTTCTGTGAGTGAAGTGAAGTTAGCTACACTTTGAGCGCAAAAATATTGCCAATAATCAAAAATAAATTGAAATTGGTAGTTTTACGTATATTTTGCCATATCTTATTAAAGAAATTCAACTGTTTGTTAAAATAGGCGAAGAAAGGGTTCACAAGCGAAGTTAGGGATTTTGACGGTATTTAATTGGTGCGTGGTAGATTAAATTTAAAGAAATCGTTCCTCTTTGACACATTTTCGAACAATCACAGAAAAAGGCACAGTCTAGAGTGGCGCCTTTTAGTTTCAGGGTTTCGTCCACATTCAATATAATGTATAAGAGTTAGGTTAATTTCAATCCTTACCCATTCCAGGGAAGCATGTCTGCTTGCTCCAAATGGGGTCAACCTTCTTTTCATCCTTTGGGATCTCGAGTAGGTCTCCGTTGTAGATGGTAACCCACATGGAGTCCATCTGAAGTGTAGTGGTGTTGTCCCTGGAGGCTAGACGGTCTTCAGGGCTTTTTTTCAAGAATTCTGAAAGATCAGAAGACATGATAAACTCAACACATTTTTTTTCGATATGACTGTCTGTTCTAGTCTAGATTAAAGAGTAGGTAAAGTGTGATAATAGATACTGTGTGTTTCTGATGTCCTAGGGAACCCCACTGGTGCATGGGGCCCTAACAAGATATCGCCATTTCCCCAGAACTTTAGCGGTAATTTACCAAAAACAAAGTTATCCGTACAAACTGCACAATGTAAATCGAATTGTCAATGTAAAATACATTTGTCAGCTTTATTAAATGACCCCCAGGTGGTTGCCAGGCCAGAGCCATCATCGCTGCGTTTATGTCTCTCCGGCGACTTTTTTTTGGCTCGCAAGTCTTCTTTACAGATTATGTCCGTCCGATACAGTTTTTGAGTAACTCACTGTTGTTTTTGTGAGAAGACAAAATCATATTCAACAAGTACACATACATTTTAGTGGTTACCTATTTTTAGGTAATAACTTTTATGATAATAATAATAATATACCATCATTGACAAAGTACTGTTGTATGGCCCAGAACTCCACGCCGTTGACCGTCCATGTTTTATATCCCTGAACGGTCCAATCTAGGGATGCATTTGAGAATTTGTTCTTTTGAACCTGTTAACAGAAGTAGGGACACTGATTTCAATACTAACTAAGGTACAATTTTAAAAACATTATAACCTATAAATTGCCTAATGCTTATTCGCAGGCGAGTTAGCAAAGATATTTTATGTTTACAGAGAATGCTGTTACTCATTCATTGGATTTTCGGAAACTTACCAAGTTAGCTTTTTGTCCTTTTTCTTCTTTAAATTGGCTAAAATTAATACTTACAGCAACTTGCGTGCCAGCAATGAACCCGGTGTCGTCATATAGTCCACAGAAAGAGAGTTCAGGGGCGCAGTACAGGTCCAAGGAAGGCAGGGGCCCCTCCGGACGATTGGTCTTAGTCCAGCCCTGGGATGTGGCTGCAGAGGCGTAAAGGGGGATGTCGAAGTAGTATTTACTGCCTCTGCCTAAACCTAAGCCAAACTTGCCTGAAAAAAAAAGATCTATTGAATTCTTATTGGGAGCCAGCATACGTACTGTATTATTAACTTTATTTTAATATGAAAGAATATAGAGTTATTTATTTATTTTGACATAGTTTACGAAAACATACCATTATGTCAAATGCCTCTTATGCACCTCGTAAGGTTTGCCTCGAAGTCATAATTGTTGTTTGTCATGGATATAAGAATTTTATTTGAATTAGCGAAACGAATATAAATTAACATGATTTTAGGGTGTTGTGGTCAATACTGTAACACTATCCAAAATAGGTACTATGTAGGTAAGCTTAGGTAACAGGTAAGGAACGCACTTCCAAAGTCCATTCAGAATAAAGTATTTTCTAATTCCACTGTGCAGTTTAGCTGGTAGAGATCTCTTAATAGAGATAAGCTCACCTTTGTGACTACGTTTAATATTCAAATTTATTGTAGTAATTTGGTACACAATAAAGTATATAATAGGTTATATATAAGGTATATTTTTGTTCAAGTAGAGTTAAGAGATAATTATGTAGATCAACATAGGTGTATCTAACTAATTGGTAAGGAAAAGTTTGTGTCCTACAGTTATAAATATTATTTCTTCAACTATTACGAAGAATAAAAGTAAATTAAGTATGAGACTTACTTCGTACTCCTTGCTTTAAATCGAAGAGGTCCAACCCTGCAACGAAAACATAATGTATAATAAACAGGGTGGCCCGAATAGGGTGGTCCAAACACAAAATTTAAACTAAGGTAAGGGGTATATGACCCGCATTTTATGTTCCGCGATTTTTTGTAGCTACCGAGTTAATGTACTTTTAAGGGGTGCGCACAATATGCGACAAAAATTGTTCAAACGAAAATGTTCAACACAAAATGTGCAGCAAATATTACGCGTCAATTGACGAGTGTCAACTGAGAGCAGGATACAAATATGAAACTCGCCTTAGTGTGACAAGGATAGATAGATTGTCTAGAACAATCCTTGTCATAACGCAAAATATTTGCTGCACATTTTGTGTTGAACATTTTCGTTTGAACAATTTTTGTCGCATATTGTGCGCACCCCTTTTAAGATTATATGGAAAAATTTCGTTTTTCCTTCTTTTTATTTCCGTTATAGAGCTTTTCGACCGGTTGTTTCTTAAGTATAATCATCATGATTTCTACTTTCTAGCGTACAAAAAAAGAAAATTGCGTCCCAGTAGAATTTTCCCCATACAACTTCAAAGTTGAATAACTTAAAAATCGCCCAATATGCATGGGACGGATACCCGTCAATGTAAGGCGTTTAAGTTTTGTCTTTGGACGTCAATATTCTGTTTACAGTAAATAACCAACTATTGAATGAAAAGAAAACTAAATGTATAAAATTTTTATTACCAAATTTTAAACCAAGCATTACAATTATTAAGGTAAGATGGATGAAAAGTTGAACCTTGCAGACTCAACTGTATTTTTAGGTATAACTTTGGACGCCTCGCCCTAATGGGGGCTACATATAGTAAAATTGTCGTAGAGACTTGAGTTCAGCAGCATACGCAGTTAAAAAATAAGTCATCTCACTGATTTAGACACTGCAAGACGAGTTTCCTTTAGCTACTTCCATAGCTTAATGTCTTATTGCATACTATTATGGGGCCATGCTGCAGATGTGAACAATATATTTGTTCTGAAGAAACGGGATGTTCGTTCAATTTATAAATTAGAGCCTTGAGTCTGCTTGAGACAAACTTTTAAGATACGAACATATTGTCATTTGTGTCACAATACATGTACAAAATTTAGTTTACGTAAAAATAAATATAGATTCTTTTAAGAAAAATTGTGTAAGGCGTCATTTTAACACTAGAAATAACGAACAACTTGCTGTGCACATGAGCAGGCTTAGTGAAGTAAGCAAAACCTTTAAGGGCATACGCTTTTTTAACAAACTTCCTAATGATATTCAAGACATACACTTAAATAAATTTAAATCAGTAATCAACAATTTTTTTACAAGGAAGGCTTTTAAGAAATATCAGACTATATGCAAGATAAATCGCCATGGGTGTAATTTCAAATGTATAATGCAAATATTTTATAAAACTAAACAGCTAAATTTATCTACTGCATTTTTAAAAAAATATTATTGTTATTTTATGTTCATGTAGCCATTTTTTGTATGCTATGGCTAGCTAGTCTACATATAGTTAATTTGTGGCTGTGGCTTACGTAGCTTATCTGTAAGTAAAAACGCTTTAGAAATTATTTCATAGCACCTACATAAACATAAATACTTTTGAATAGGTAATTACTTTTTAAAATAACAGTGATATAATGCCTCTATGACATTTTTTATTGATAGCTAGTCTACATATAGTTTAATTTGTGGACTAGATATTTAATGTGTATTCTAACGTCATGACTTTGAAAATGATGTTTTAGGAGTAGAGCCAAGTAGAGCGAAGGTTTAATAAACGTATTTGAAAAAGTAAGATTTCATATAAGTACTCCAGACTCCGATGTCTATATTCTAGCTGAAACGGCCCATTAAACTGAACAACTTTTGCTACGGAGTATTTTCCTTCGGGTTAGAATGTATTCAAAACTGCCCCAGATAGTACTCATTAAAACAATTATGAAATTTCCTAATGAAATTGTGGCGGCGCGCATGCGCTCTACATACAAGTCCTGAAACGCGGTATAGAAGTTATTTCGCCGATCGCTATATATACAACTTCCAAACATATCCGGTTGGAACAGTCATTCCCCTGGTCACAACTCCCGACCAGGCCGGTAGCTACCCTTTTCCTCACTATCGTCACTCCTCCTAAACTGGTGACCCTGACGTGATCAACAGCGACGACGTGACGTACATCCACAACCTTCATCACCGGGGGCCAGACGTCATCATATCAGCGGTCTCTGCAGTCACACCCAGAATCATCACTGTTTCCACCTGTCATCGACGCCTCGAAGACCTGGACCGCCACTCCCGCGCGCGGTTGGTTTTATTCAGCGCCGCATCGTGAAGCTTATCGCACGCGGCGGATGAGTACTCTCGAACGAAAATTTAGTTTTATGTTATAGTTTTGAACCTTTAAAAATGGTTCCAATTTGGCGAAAAGTGCATCAAAAGTAGAACATGACATTTTAAAATATAAAAAAATATCCTTGGGTCCGCTCTTAGTTTGGAAAATTTAATGGCAAATTCCCCACTAACGAACCTTGACTCGCATTAAGGGCTCGAAAGCGGTATTTTGCGTTGACGTCGGCGTCGTCGTTGATTAATGTAATAAAGCAGTAATGCCTCCATTTTACAACTTTGTACTGGACACAGCGCGCGCGACTGTACCCCAGATACACAAATTAATACTGGCGCCGCATCGTGAAGCGGTTTCAACGACGGGTCTCGTCCGCCGCGTAAACCGCGCGCGGGTGGCGGGCGCGGATCCGCTTAACGATGCTCTCGGCCTCAAAGCTGCCCCAGCCTCGTCGTAGGTAGGTACATAGGTAAAGTAAAAGCTTTTTGAGAATAAAATAATCTACTGAAGCAAGGCTCAGCTATACAAATACATTAAGTGTAGCCATAGACATTTCTTTTGATTTTGTTTTCTGCGGCCGATAAAAAGAAATGTCTTTGTCCATTCTTTGAAAAAAAAAGCATGCACGGAAGACGCGCCTTTACCAATGTAGGCAGGAAACGAAAATGTATCTTACCGAGGGTCACGCCAATCATGGACAGCACCAAAAAAAGTATTTGTTTCATGTTTCTAGTCACACAATGATACAAATCATGAAAAGTAAGTTATTTATACTTTGTGAATAGTACCTATTTATAATATATAGTATGTCCCAGGGAAAACGCGAGACTTGAATATGAAGAAAATAGAGTTTTTTGGTTAAACTAAATAAAAATTAATGAATAAAATGATATGGTGTCTTTTCTTTGGTGATCGTAAGGTTTTCGTACAGTTAAATACCCACTTAGGTACAATATTTCATACGCACCTTACCATTATTCTTTACTAGATTTCCGCCCAGCGGTTTCAACCGCTGCCACTCATTTTCCCGTAGTAATAGTTATTTTCCTGCAGTAAAATGTGGCCTATGTGTTATTCCAGGTTATACTCTAACTGTGTTCGAAATTTCATCCAAATTGGTCAAGCCGTTTGAGCGTAAAGAGGTATCAAACATACATACACACACACACAAACTCCCAGATTTATAATATTAAGTATACGGATGTAATAAAAATTGCCGTGTGATGCCGGCTTAGAATAGTATCAACCCACTTCTTACCCATGGGTGTCGTAAGAGGCGACTAAGGGACTCGAGGGTGTGTATTGCAATTTTAGGCGACGGGCTGACAACCTGTCACTATAGTGATACACAGTTATCTGATTGACCCTCAAACTTTTGTCAGTCGTGGTGTTAATATCCGTTGAACGGCCGTTAACGCTCTGCCTACCCCGTAAGGGATATAGGCGTGATTTATGTATGTATGTATGTAATAAAAACACGTTTTATTTTAAATCTTGCATGAATAAAAATTAATAATAATAAATAAAATTAGTAAAAATAAAGTATTTATGGGACACGCTGTGATAAATAAATAACGCTGTAAAATCCATGAGTAATGCATAAGCAGCCTAGCTACCATACCATATTAGTTATGCAAATCAAGTATAGCAATTTTTTTTTGTTATAATAACAGGGGAGTTTTTTCCATAACAAAGTACATACATATTTATATGTAGGGGGAGTCCGGGAGACTAGCCCAGCTTCAAAAAAATTAATTTCTATTAATACTCATAAGCAAAAAAATATTGATTCGGTCCTAAGGTGGGTGAGGGAAAGTTGAGTCATTTTGCCTGCGGGACACTTGAGCAGTGGTCAACTCTACCTTTATAGCGGAACTCCGATATAAAATCAGATTTTCACCGTTTCAGAGAGATACTTGACCGGTGCAAAAACCAGTGGGGATGAAATACGTTCATTAAGAAAAGCCATGGTAGAGCGAACAGATCTGACCCCAAGTCTTGTCTCCCAATGGGGCGACGACAATCTGGTCTCATTCAATGCCACCAAAATACAGGCGTGTCTTTTCACTGCAAAAAGGAGTCCTTTCGACTGGACACCTACTTTTTGGGGTACATCTGTCCCTGTCACTGACAGGCTTGAGCTTCTAGGCATGGAGTTGACATCAAATCTAAACTTCGGCGCGATCATCGAGTACAAGGCTCAAACGGCGGCTAAGAAGCTGGGCATCCTGAATAGAGTGAAGCGATACTTTACGCCTGGACAGCTTTTAACTCTTTACAAAGCACAAGTCCGATCCTGCATGGAGTATTGCAGTCACCTTTGGGATGGCTCAGCCAAATACCAACTTGCCACTCTTGACTCGGTGGAACGCAGGGCCAAGAGGCTCATAGGCGTCAAAAAACTGGTGGACACCAAGCTACATAGCCTGGCACATCGAAGGTTGCCTGCTTGTCAGTTTTTTACAGATTGTACTTCGGAGAGTGTGCTCACGAGCTTTACGACCTAGTTCCACCAGCTCCCTTCTAACAACGGACATCCAGACGCACCGCCGGATACCATCCATACCTGGTTGCCATTCCACCAATTCGGACTAAGCGCTTCCAGTCATCATTTATAATGCGCACTGCTAAAGAGTGGAACTCACTACCTGCGTATGTGTTTCCAAACGCATACAACCCTAATCTCTTCAAAGTAAGAGTGAACAGGCTTCTTCTGGGTGAGCTTGCTCCTTAGACTCTGTCTCTGTCCTATGACCTAGACTAGAGTCAAGAGCAAACACATCATTAATAAAAAAGTAAAAAAATTATGTCAAAGAATAACAGCTTTTTCTTACATATGCCTAATTAGGACCTTATTTATGTTAAATAAAATATATGGGCACGTGCAAGAGTTACATTTTCTGTCCTCTATGTATACATTAGAATAATTTTCAGTGGGTTGTGCCACAGAGCTCCGAAACGTCATGCGCGCACGGCTTTATTTTAGCTTTTACCTCATATCCGTAAATATTACTGTTCAGATAATACAAATGTTTCATTAAAAAGCGGTTCAAGTCTCCCGGACTCCCCCTACGAGGTGGTACCGTACCAAAATAGGTTACTAAATGAAAAGTGTAGGCAGTAGCTGCTTTTGAATGTCAATCGCGGTTTCTAATAAAAATAATCATCTTCTAAATTGATAAATTTTAATCAGCGACAACATTCGTGCATCTAATTAATACTTTTCAAGCGCCTGTTTTAGGTGGGGGCAGCTTTATTAAAAAAATAAAAACTCAAGGTCATATAATATCAAATACTTAGTTCTCAGTTATACAATATGACAGACTTTACTGGATAGAAAAAAAAGAAACAAAGTAACCTCTATCAAAAACGTTTTAGTTATTACAAAAAAAAAATTATATTTATATACATATTTCTAGAACGAATACCTAAATTAGACATTGTAACGGTATTTCTCTAGTTTCTGTTGAAAAAACCGTAAAATCTCGCTAAAATTTGAGCGCAAAATGATTAGCTTTTTCTCTCTGGTGCAGCGCAAATGAAAGGGACAAACTTTTCAGGTGAAACAGGGTCTTAATGTACTTAAGGCGAGTGTATCCGTGAATGACCTCGACAGTGGCGCCACTTCACAAAGAATATTTTCTCTTTATACAAACAATCTATCAAAATGTCCGTTTTTAGTATTATCCTTAAGTGAAATTAAACCTGCAAAGTCAATGAAATATTCGCTGCAATTAAAGTTATGGAAATAAGTGCCTGAAAACGGCCACTTTTGGTATTAACTGAAATATAACTTTAATTACAGCGAATATTTCATTGAGTTTGCAGGTTCTAATTTTACTTACCTAAGGCTAGTGTACTCGTGAAATAACTCGACAGTGGCGGCACTTCACAAAAAATATTTTCTCGTTATACAACCAAACTATCAGAATGTCCGATGTCCAAGTTTTTAGTATTACCCTTAAGTAAAATTACAACCTTCAAACTCAATGAAATATTCGTTGTAAGTAATAAAAGTTATGACAAAAAGTGCCTGCAAACGGCCACTTTTGGTAATAATTGCCAAAACTTTAATTATAGCGAAGACCCTGATCACACTTTAAAATCTTCTAACTAATAAAATGCACCTTTTTAAAAGCATACTTTAATTTGTCTACCTTTTTGCCTAAAGCGTTCGAGTATTTCTAGCGATTGTTTTTATAATATGTAGTTGTATTATTCTGCGCGGTTGATCTATGCAAAAATGTCCTAAACTCCCAACACCCTAACTGGTAACAGCCAAACATCTAAAAATAATTTCTGTTCAAAGAAAAGCGTATAGGCGCTTCTCCAGCGCATGTTTTTTTCCACATAAAAGACAAAAATCATTGCTTTCCATTGGTCGCGGAAAACAAAATCCATATTAATGTATATACCCACGCCGCAATGTATATCGATGTTTGTTTTATTTTAGGAGACACGGCTTAGATGAGGCATCACTAATCTAATCACTTAAGGCGAGTGTACCCGTGAACGACCTCGACAGTGGCGCCACTTCACAAAACAAATATTTTCTCTTTATACAAACAATCTATCAGCATGTCCGTTGCCCAAGTTTCTAAGTAAAAGAGCTTTCAAACTCAATGAAATATTCGCTGTAATTTAAGTTTTATTAAAGAGATTTTAGGATACACAGTTTTCCGAATTGACCCTCGAATGTTTGTCAGACGTAGCGTAAATGTTCGTTTTTTGCGGCCGTTTGCGCTCTGCCTACCCCGCAAGGGATAAAGGCGTGTTATATGTATGTATGTATGAACGTTATTTTAGGAGACATGGCTTAAATGAGGCATAACTAATCACTAGAATATTAGTATAGTACTCGTATAAAATGAAGTCGCTTCTCGTGTCCCTATGTATGCTAAGATCTTTAAAAGTACGCAACGGAATTTGATGCGGTTTTTGTAGATAGAATGATTCAAGATGAAGGTTTTAATGATTTCAAATTCATGTCGGGAGAAGGTCTTTTTCCTGCGGGAAAACGGTTACTTGCGGGTAAAACCGCTAGGCGGGCCGCTGGTTACCTACAAGTAACAAATGTTGTTTTTAGTAACCAAGGTTTTATTCTTCACGTACCTACTATTATTTATTCTGTGTCTGTGCTGTACGCTGTTTCACCAAGTTGAGCCATTATTATTTTTATTACTTGAGGTAGGCATAGCGCGCAGGTATGATTTTCAAACCAGTTTTATTTATCACAATAAAACAATTTTAACACGTTCACAGCGGCGCTATTTTGTAAGGACTTTCAGACAGTGCGGATGAGGCCTTTCTGGGCCAACGTTGAACTTCTTTTCAGTGCGTATGAGACCTTTTTGGCCTCAGAAAGTTGGTTTTTAAAAAAAACCTCTTATACAGGTCAACAATGATTCTATGTTATTGATTTTTGACGTGTGTAAACTTAGATATATACTTCGTTGAATTCTAGCTTCGCCAGCGTTTACGATTACGACATTTCCTTTTTGAATAAATAAATTAATAAAATATGTCATCTATTCTGCCTCATAACGCACTGAAAGAAAGTTTGGTATGTATATCGACTAGTGATGGGAACAAAAGAAAGTTGCAAGTTACGATAATCATAATATTTCAATATAATTTTTATTTGAAGAAAAATTAAATGCTTCATCAAAATGTTTTTCATTGAAACAGCGCAAACAAAGAGATTTTTCACACTGGCCGCAAAAAGTAATATTTTTTTTAATATAAGAAAAATTAAAAAATTCAATATGAAAAGTTTCTTTCTGCAACGTTTTTTGCTTGAACTTTCCATTGTTTATATTATTTATACGTAGCAGGTACAATAAAAAGTAAACACAGAAAAAATGTGATACGAGCGGGCTAGTGGTAGTGAAACGCGGCGTGCTCTGCTCCCTTATCGAAAGTTAGCGCGTCACTAAAAGAAGACGACCGGCGCCCGCGCTGCCCGCGCCCCGCTCCGTGCGTCTGTGAGGCCTACAATTCATGAGGCAATTAAAACCTCAATCCGCACTGAACGTGAATAATTTACCTTCAGTGCGTATGAGACCTTTTCAACCTCATTAACAAATAAATGTACCACTAACATAGACTTCACGAGAGAAGCAAAAATGTATATTTGTCTCTGTCACACCTAAAGAAATACCAATGGAGCAGCTCCCCGCACAGAGTGAGATCGCGCTATTTTGTGCGCCGCAACAGGAAGAAGACAAGCATGTGGCTTTTTCTACCTCATAACGCAACGAACGTGTTAAACGGATTTAAGTTGTGTTTATTTTGGATTTTACAATTCCTACGTTTCGAGCTCTTTACAGAGCCCGTGGTCACGGATGACTAAGGTGTTAGACGTCATTATTTAGAATTGAAATTATTTTTGTTCTACCGCCATCTATTTCTTAATTGCCTAGCGTAACGTCCGGGTTCTACACAAAATGCTGAAACCGTATCTTGTGTAGTAGGTCTTACAGTATGTTGGATCTGGTTCTTCTGCTGTGTAATCAGCGGAGTCCAAGTTGATGAGATTCCCCATCCAGTATCTCTGTTGAAATTCGGATGTTTTTGAATTTCTATGGCTTCCCGTACTTTCCTAGGGATAAATCTCTTCTCTCTCGCTAGGATTGCTGCCTTATCGAATCTGACATAATGGGTGGGGTTATCCATGATATGTTCAAATACTGCAGACTGTCTGTCACGACGGTTTTTTACATCAACAATATGTTCTATGAGACGTGTAGATACATTTCTCTTTGTTTCTCCTATGTATGTAGCTGCCGTTGGTACCTCTTTGTTTCAGAGAGCACGCGGTATCTGTGACCCCCAACATCTAGACGATGAGCAGCATCAGATCAGATTCGATAAGGCAGCAATCCTAGCGAGAGAGAAGAGATTCATCCCTAGGAAAGTACGGGAAGCCATAGAAATTCAAAAACATCCGAATTTCAATAGAGATACTGGATGGGGAATCTCATCAACTTGGACTCCGCTGATTACACAGCAGAAGAACCAGATCCAACATACTGTAAGACCAACACACAAGTTGTATCTACACGTCTCATAGAACATATTGTTGATGTAAAAAACCGTCGTGACAGACAGTCTGCAGTATGTGAACATATCATGGATAACCCCACCCATTATGTCAGATTCGATAAGGCAGCAATCCTAGCGAGAGAGAAGAGATTCATCCCTAGGAAAGTACGGGAAGCCATAGAAATTCAAAAACATCCGAATTTCAATAGAGATAATGGATGGGGAATCTCATCAACTTGGACTCCGCTGATTACACAGCAGAAGAACCAGATCCAACATACTGTAAGACCAACACACAAGTTACGGTTTCAGCATTTTGTGTAGAACCCGGACGTTACGCTAGGCAATTAAGAAATAGATGGCGGTAGAACAAAAATAATTTCAATTCTAAATAATGACGTCTAACACCTTAGTCATCCGTGACCACGGGCTCTGTAAGGAGCTCGAAACGTAGGAATTGTAAAATCCAAAATAAACACAACTTAAATCCGTTTAAAATTGTTTTATTGTGATGAGTAATAGTTGTGCAAACTCAAGAAAATATTATCAGTTTTATTTACCTAGAAAACTGTTTTTTACAGCCATAAAATAAAGTTAAAAATAAACAGGGTGTAAGGGACAGCCTTCCGAATACTGATAGGGTGCATGCAGACCATGAAACTGAACAATTATCCTCCAGAAACATTATGTCAGGGAACGAAAAAAAAACGCCCTCCCATACAAAATCACAATCAGCTGACTGCATTTACTATTTGAAGTCAGTTTTTCTAAATTTTTTCTGAAATATTCATTTATGGGAAGTTGTTTAGTTTCATGGTCTGAATGCATTATCAGTATTCGGAGGGCTGTTCCTTACACCCTGTATGTTATTGTCGAGGATTTAACAAATGCAAATAACTTGTGTTTGGCCATTGCCGTGTGATGCCGGCTATGAATAGCATCACCCCATTTCTTTCCCTTGGGAGTCGTATGAGGCGACTAAGAGACTCGAGGGTGTGTATTGCAATTTTAGGCGATGGGCTGACAACCTGTCACTATGGCGATACACAATTTTCCGAATGACCCTTAAATATTTATCAGACGTGGCGTACGTAAATGTCCGTTTTTCGCGGCTGTTTGCGCTCTGCTTAACCCGCAAGGGATTATAGGAGTGATATGTGTGTGTATGTGTTTGGTGATGTGGCCAACGATATATGTCAACGCATTTGATTGCACATTCTTCTTCTTCTTCTTTTCGTGTGGGACACCGAGTCATCCAATGACACGATGAACCCTGGTGTCAGAGTTTTTCAACCGCCTCCTACTAGTAGTAGGCCTCTGACATGGTTGTGTAACGACCGCTATCTAAGTAATCATATACAGCAACCGGGACCGACGGCTTATCGTGCCCTCCGAAACACGGAACCATTTATTTTCGGACAATCAGGTGGTTCACCTAGCAATGTCCTAACCAGACCGGGGACAAATTCACAAAGTGATAAATATGAACTTTGTGGGTGTCCCACCGAGAATCGAACCCGGAACCTTTGCGTCCCAGGCAGTCAGTCACACTACCACTGCGCCACATCGGCCGTCGTTTTTGATTGCACATTGATACTTTGTTTAAATTGTGTATTGTTTAGTGATATACATAAAAACACACCTAAAAACATTATAAGAAAATAACTACACTACCTACACATATCACGCCTTTAATCCGTTGCTGGGTACGCAGAGTGCAAACGGCCGCAAAAAACGGACATTTAGCCCACGTCTGACAAATATTTGAGGGTCATCCGGAAAATTGTGTATCACCATAGCGAAAGGTTGTCACCCTATTGCCTAAAATTGCAATACACATTCTTGGGTCCCTTAGTCACCTCTGCCGACTTACGCGGGAAGGAAATGTGGTGATGCTATTCTAAGCCGGCATCACACGGCGTAAAAGAAAATTCATTATTGTTTCTCTTTTCAGGGTTCCTTACCCAAAGGGTCAAATCAAGACGCTTTTTTTCACTCAGCTTCCCATTTGTCTTGCGCTAGGCGGTACCTCTTAAACTATGATAGTTTGAGTGTTCTCTCTCTCTTTTCGTGTTGGACACTGAGTCATCCAACGACCCGATGGACCCTGGTGTCAGAGTTTTTCAACCGCCTACTACCAGTAGGCCTCGGACATGGTTGTGTTACGACCGCCGTTTGAGTGTTGAAATTTTCACATACGCCGTATTTTTGTTCCCGCTATAACAACAAATAAGTACTTAAAACAAGAATAAAAGCCATTCCACCAATTCGGACTAAGCGCTTCCAGTCATCATTTATAATGCGCACTGCTAAAGAGTGGAATTTACTACCTGCGTCTGTGTTTCCAAAAGCATACAACCCTAATCTCTTCAAAGTAAGAGTGAACAGGCTTCTTCTGGGTGAGCTCGCTCCATCTTAGACTCTGTCTCTGTCCTATGACCTAGACTAGAGTCAAGAGCAAACCCATCAAAAAAAAAAAATTTTGCAGGGCTCTCTTACAGAAAACGTGTTATTTTGCTCAATTTCATCTGTAATGGTTTGGAGGCTGTAATATCTTATGAACATTAATAGTTGAAATTTTCACAGAGTATATGAATTACTGTTGCCGCTTTTACAACAAATATGTAACAAACAGAATAAAATGCATCCGTTACGTGCCGTAGATGTATTTGTATGGGGTGAGATCGGAATTCGCAGCGTCCTTTCGCCTGACAGACGCAGGGGGGTGCAATTCTCATACATGCGAATTTCCTTATGTGTGCTGCCATCTATTGTGAAAGGAAATACGCCACAGCAAACTATTTCTTACGTAATAACAAAATTGTATGCTAGATGGCGTACCTACTTGAACAAGTATCCATTATGATGGAAAGAAATATTTTAAAGGTAATAATTAATGTTTTTGTATTATCCAACATTTAAACACAAAAATAAAAATATTATCTTTTTAATGTATTTTTTTTACCTAAAAACCATTTTACAACATGAAACGGAATGAAAGACCCTCCATTTTTTTCAGGGATACCATTTGAAAATTATTGGATTCATTTGTGGTTTTTCTACATAATGTATGTCTTAATACCAAAACGTTGGTGTCTCATCTTTACAGATAATTATATTATTATACTAAAGATCTTGTTGAATTAAGTCAAATATATATAATAAGTTTTTGATTCTGAGACACGACGTGACGCATTTTAATAATAAACAATTAATTTGTGTGAAAATGTTTGCTCAACATGGCAACCATTTTGTTGTCTGTCGCCATGTTTGTTTTCTACGTTTTCTTCGAAAAGTTTTGCTCCAGTTTCTTGTGTTTTTGAATTTCTCGACGGCATCTGATAATTAAAACGACCAGGCATTATTTACGGACTCGATTGGAACCTAACACGACTACACCCGGCGCTAACAAAGGATTTGAAAACTAATTTGACCCTGGCATTGTTGATTTCACGATTTGACTTTTGCGTGAAATATAACAAAAGAATGCCGAAAAAATCTAGTTTGAAATGTTATTTTGGCTGTTCTATCGATGGTAAGTCCAAAACTATGTAAAGAACAATAAAGTGAATGTAAAGTACATATATGCTACATTATTTTACGAACTGCTACATAAATTTTCACACTATTCACTAAAATATTTGCAAGTTGCTCAGATCAAACGAATTGGTTCTCCTTATTACTACATGAAGCTGTGTATAACCATTAAAAATATCATTAAATCACATCAATAATTTGAATCTCCAAAATACTTTATTCTTCTTTATTTTCTTTCAGGTACGCTACACACCTTTCCCAGATGGGAATATCCCCACAGAGAAAGGTTTTTGAAATGGAAAGAAGTCCTTTCAATGAACACACAAAACAAGGGTGATAATTATATTTTTAATTCGGTTCGGCTGTGCTACAGACATTTTGAAGACAAATACCGTTGCCAACACAGCCGCAACTTGACTCGGAATGCTATACCTACATTGAATCTTGGTAAGCTCTATATGCATTACTTTTTATTGAAACAAACCATGTCTATCAATATGATATTAAACTAGGTACCTGCTATACATATCTACACCTAATAAATAAGAGTGGCTTTCATTCATTACCAGACAAGTTCTTATAACCATGACATGACTCACTTTGGCTATCAGAAAGTTTTGATGGCAAGTTGAAAAATATACATTTTAAAATGAGTATTTTATACTCTGTATTAAAAATATCATTTAATAAATTACTTTCTTTACAGCACATTCAAACCAAAATGGAGACGAGCGGCTTGAGAATGTGACCCAGCCACCAATGCCATCCTTTGAACCACCATCGATAATAGTGCATGATGTGCAAAACGAAATAGTTTTAGGTAAGTTTGATTGATGGTATGTCTAATAGTATAAATTAATTATTTAATAAGACACACAGATATAGCAACATTTCATCTTAATCTTTAATTTTTAAGTCTTGCAAAATGTAATAGAGTGACATTTTACTAGTGACCCATAGCGAAATCTCAAGATGAGCTGGTGAAACAAATTTCTATAGGAACATAGGTTGAAATATGTCAAAAATATTTTGAGTTTCGATAGTAACTCAAATCAGCTGATGGGCAATTTTGTATGGGAAGCCCATACAAAATATGTAACCGAGTCCTTTTGTATGTGAAGTCCTGATTTTTTTAAATATTTGGAACTGTTTCTCGAGGAAAGTAGTTCAGTTTCATGGGATAGTTCACCCCTTTTTGTATCATCTGTTTATTTAAAACCTGTATTAAATATAACATTTTATAATTTACTTTCTCTTCAGTACACTTAAACCAAAATAAAAACGAGCGGCTTGAGAATGTGATGTGACCAAGGCATCGATGCCATGTTCTGAACCATCATCAATGATAGTACATGATGTGCAAAATGAAATAAATTTAGGTCAGTTTAATTGATGGTTTGTCCTTAAGAATCAACTAGTTCATTTTTAAAACAGATATAGACTTAGTACAATTTTATCTAAGAATCTAATTTTGATATCATATCGCTTATCGCTTCTAAACGGTGTCCTCATAAAGGATTTATTGATTGATGATTATGTATTGCACATACTAAAAAAATTACCATAAAACCAACTAGCCATTAATTTATATGCGGCAAAACAGCCACCGCCGCAGCCATATCCGTTGGGTGGTAGCTTGTTCAAAATTTTACTAGGTACATTTTTTAACTAATTATTTAACTTTGATGCCGTCTTTACAAAGTTTAGAAACAAGTGTCATAGAAACAGAATCAATGACACCAAATACATTTTCTGGTAAGACAAAAAATATTTATGTAAATTGATAAAATATGTTTTATAGACATATATTTGACAGAGCGAGGTGGCGATGGGGCTAAGTCACAGAAAAAATATTTTAGGTTTTGATTGTGATAAGATGCGAAACACGATGCAGGAACAATTAAAATGACATTATTATGCTACCTTCACTTAATAATATTCTTTTTACTGAACTTTCAGGAGTTTCAGGGTCAGAACCAACACACTCACAGCAGCAGTCTCTGCAATTATCCTCCAGTAGTAAGACACCAAGTCAGGATAATGTTTCAGGTTAGTACGTTTCAAACACACATCACTTCACATCAGCCTATCAAACGGCTATTAATTTATACGTAATTAGCAAATGATAAGTTATTATTAAACTTTTAGGGACTCTACCACTTCAGAACATTGAAGCCATCCCTGGACCAAGTTTTAAAATAACAAAGGAGTCATCATCACCAAAACCTATTCAAGGTAAGTTTCTTGAAATGTACATACGGGTAAGGATACATGTGGCATCACCACATTTTTTACCCTTGGGTGTCGTAAAAGTGACTAAGGGATAAATTCATCCAGGGAGTGGGCAGCAGCCTTCCTTATGAATGCGATGCAATATCTTGCACTGCGTTCACCAATACACTTGCCAAGCAGCGTGGTAAGTATAGCAATACCCCAAATAGGTGGAGGCCCATGTTCAGCAGTAGACAGTTGCGGCTGTTAATAAATAAAAATATATAAAAAATACCTTTATTGTCGCGTTAAGGAGACATGATCTCTTCTGTACCACCTAATTACAGTGAGATAGTTGTTTTATGAAACGTCCTTATATTAATTTCAGCATCAGAATCACTGCAGATTGCACTAAAGCGTAAACGCGAAAATATAAAGAAAAAGCAAGAACCCGAAAATGACAAAAAAAGAGCGTTGAGACCGATAAGTAAGTATAATAGAGAATTAGTTTTTATTTAAAAAATTAGCAGTTCTTATTTTTAGAGACTTGTTACCATAATAAAATATTTTACTGTTAGAAAGGCAATGGCAATGACACAAATTTTAAACACGGTCATTTTTGTGCCGTGTGATGCCGGCTTAGAATAACGTCACCCCATTTCTTTCCCGTGGGAGTCGTAAGAGGCGACTAAGGGACTCGAGGGTGCGTATTGCAGTTTAAGGCGATGGGCTGACAACCTGTCACTATGGCGATACACAATTTTCCGAATAACCCTCAAATATTTGTCAGACGTGGTGTAAATGTCTGTATTTTGCGGTCGTTTACGCTCTGCCTACCCCGCAAGGGATTATAGGCGTGATATGTGTGTGTGTGTGTCATTTTGGTGCGCTTCTATTCCACCGCAGCGTTCCAATAGCGATCCACACAAAATAATGTTTTCTTTGGAGAGGCGTTCCACGAGCCATTCGGGTGTCATAATACTACTACTACTTACTACATAATACTACACTCTAAATTCCTCTTACGCTCGTAGTTGTCTAACCATTGTTATTACGTAGACTTGCAGGTTTATATTAGGCACATATTGTTATTTTTTATTTCTGTAAATGTATAGAAAATCAATTTTGTCATAAAATAGGCATTTTTATTCATTATACTTTTTGTTTCAGGAAACATAAAACACTCCTGCTATAGCGATGTATCTCAAAAAAGTGTTATGAAATTGAAAGGAAAAATAGAAAAAATTACGGAAAAATGTAAAAATCTTAAACAAGAAATAATTGCTGCCAAAAAATTGTCCACATCAAAATCATTCATAAAATTTGTTGAAAAACTGCCTAATTCTATAAAAACATTCACTACCATGCAACTACAAAACAAAAAAAAGGCTCGAGGCCGTCGATTCACAAATGAAGAGAAAATTTTGGCTCTATCTATTTATAAACAAGGTCCAAAATCTTATAGACTATTAAGAAAAATGTTTGTTTTACCTGCGAAGCGAACCTTGCTCAACCTCCTTAGTGCAGTTAACTTTAAACCTGGTATTAATCAGCACATCATCGATAATTTAAAAGATGTAGTAAAAAATATGCCCCAGGAGAAAAAGATTGTAAATTTATTATTTGATGAAGTTTCTTTATCTCCTGGGCTTCAATATGATTCAAAAAATGATGAAATTGTTGGTTTTGAAGATCTTGGGGAAGATAAAAGGAAAAAGGTTTTAGCAGATCATGCTTTAGTTTTAATGATTAAGGGTATAAAAGGCAAAACAAAACAACTGATTTCCTTTACTTTCTGCAAAAGTGCAACAAAAAAATATGATTTAAAAAATATTATAATTGAGGCAATACGGAAGCTGAGAGAAACCGGGTTAACCGTTATCTGCACTGTTTGCGACCAGGCAGCAACAAACGTTAGCTTAATTAAAGAATTGCAAGAAGAGACGCGAATTAAATATTTAAAAGAAGGTAAAGAATATAAATCAAAAGCTTTCGAAGTGGACAATATTAAAGTTTACCCGTTATTCGATTCACCTCATCTTTTAAAAGGAGTAAGAAATAATTTGTTGATTAAAAATGCTTTATTTATGCAAAATGGTGTTACAAAATGTGCAAAATGGAATCATTTAGAATTGCTGTTAAATTTGGATGTAGGAGATGATGAAATTAGATTTGTAAATAAATTAACTGAATTTCACGTCATAAAAGATAAAATTCCGAAAATGAAAGTAAAGCATGCAGCCCAAGTATTCAGCCAGCGGGTGTCGTCGGCGCTGAGGTTTGCAGCGAGTAAGTTTACTGTTCTTAGATAGTGCATGAAATATTATATTAGGTTCAATTTATTGCCTCAACTTTTTTTGTGCTTATTGTTTTTAACCACTGGCTATAATTATACAGGTAAATTCGATGTACATTGCATAGCCCGCTTACCATAATACTCCAAGAAATCTCACCGGCTACGCAATGTACTACGAACATTACCTAAAGTCTTGTAGTTTTCAAAGTCAAATTAAATTTAACCTCTATGTAAAACATTTTGAA
Organism: Tuta absoluta; assembly: GCA_027580185.1. Lineage (NCBI taxonomy): Eukaryota > Metazoa > Arthropoda > Insecta > Lepidoptera > Gelechiidae > Tuta > Tuta absoluta. The sequence continues at coordinate 3,024,468 of JAQAHW010000029.1, read as the reverse complement.
GTTTTTGAATCATCATTGTTTTTATTATCTACAACACTCAGCAGCACATCAACCTACCCCTTCAAAGGATCAAACAATACTGTTTATTTTTTATAAAATTTACAAAATACCAGTCTAAATTTGATCTCTAAACGGGTAGGTTGATCAACGATATCCCAAAAATATCAGTTTTTACACATGTCCCGATAGAATTAAATTTATTTGAGTATCTACGTAGAACCTAGATGAGATACGCATGCCTAAAGTTCACTTTCTGTTTGTTTCAGGGCACAACATCCTGCCGGCTGAATGCGCGGACACAGCTGATTTTTTGTTGATTTTCGATAAATTATTTGATTCATTTAATGGTCATAATTATAAAGAAGATAAAAAAGAATATAAATCAGGTATGAAAAATAATTCAAAACACTTTCAATTATGGTCTGATTTACTGCCAATTTTAGAATCAATAAAATTTCAATCTGTCGAGAAGAAAAATGGTGTAGAAATAAAAAAAAATGAATCTATTCCATCAATCAAGAATTGGATTCATAATATTAAATGTTTTATGGAATTATGGCATGATTTAAAAAATAATTATGATGTACATAGTCTGATTACTCGTAATTTTAATCAAGATCCATTAGAAAATTTTTTCAGCAGTATCAGGAGTAATGGGGTTAGAAACATTAATCCAAATTGTAATCAGTTCATGAGTGCTTTTAAAACGTTGATTATCAATAATTTTAACTCACCCCATTCTCCAAATGCTAATTGTGAAATTGATGAAGATAATTGTATACAGTCATTAAAATCTTTTATTTATGACAATCAAAAAGAAATACAATGTGATTATGCATGCGAGATTGATTCTTTATTGGATGTCGTAGATGAAATGAAAAATTCTGATTCTTTAGTGCATGTGGAATCTAAGAAATATGTCACTGGGGCAATTATCAAAAAGTCAAAAACAAAAATTTTTAAAGATTGTATTATTTGCAGTAACGATTTGATTAGATCTGAAATCGATGTTCATTCTTTTAATTATGAAATTGATTACACCAAAAAATCATTATTTCATCCCAGTGACAACTTCAATCAATTGATGAATGAAATTTACTCTCTTATTGCTGCATGCCTTCGTAAATTCCCAGAATCAAAGAAATTAAAACAGAAGATCAATTTTTCAATCGATTTTGCATGTGATTTTAAAATGATTACTTGTTTAAAACATAAAACTGATTTAATAAAATTCATCAAAAATTTTGCTGTAAATATGTTGATTCATAGCTGGTGCAATGGGGTGAATCGAATATTAAACGGAAGAACCAATAAATTTGACGAAAACGATTTGATTAAAAAACAAGCTTATGAAATTAGAAATAAAAAGAAAAAAACAAAATCAGTTTAGTAGTAGGTATAATTTTTCCTTTTGTTTCATGCAGGCAAAACAGAACGGCGTTCATTTTAAGAACTTATTTCGACTTTATTACCAAATAAAATGTTAAGTTTATATTGTGACTTTTATTTCAATATTAAGTATGGAGTAATTACTGAAGGAAATGCTTTGACTATTCAATATTAGTAAAAATATATTTTTTTAAATTAGTAAAAATATAATTTATAATGTAATTCAGTCAAGCATTTTCTTCAGTAATTATTCCATACACACGGAATAATTTTTAATATTTTAATCATGAATACAGAATGTACTGCCATCTAGCGAGCTCAGTAGTAATCAACGCACGCCATCTAACTTCTGAGGATTCAAACTTTTTTGTTCTGAAAACCAGAGTTGCTTATCTATACCTGTAAATATAGTGTATCCTGTAAATATAGTGTATAGTCTATGGACAGACGCACGCGGCACGACAAGTGGGAGAACCGCGCCATAACATACATCTACGAGCGCTACAAAGCGTATTTTAGTGTATTAATTTAGGTTTATTATTGCATTTATTTTGCACCTGCCTCGCCCATTTCCACATGCCCTAAGGTAGACTGGTAGATCATGCCCTCGGCATTAAGTCCCCTCATGAAAGTTTATTGCATAAAGTTAAATAAATAAATAAATAGCGCACGTCGTTTTCAAGTGATTTTGAGACTATGTCTTTCGCAACTTTTAATGCATGTAATTGATAGATTATGCTAATATTTAAGGTTTTTTAATTACAGACCTTTTTATCGATCAGATTCGGTTTTAAAGAGGTTTACAAAAATCTCAAAATTATGGGAGTCGTGCGGGTGTGGCGTTTCGACCACGTTCGGCTCAACCGAATGGCCGAAACGCCACATTTCAAATAAATATTAATTTTTCGTCTAAATTCTGTATTTGAGGGAAAGAAATGGGGTGATGCTATTATAAGCCGGCATCTCACGGCACAGCCGGCATCACACGGCACTGTTAAAGTTGAAGTCGCTTATTTATTAACACAAAGAACTCGAGGGGTGACAGCTCTTAGAGCTTACTCAATATTGTAATAAACGTTATTTTGTTTCTAATCCCTTGATGAAATTACGACCTAATTTTAATAAATATTATATCTTAAATATGGTCATAATTTTACTATTTATTTAATGTACCTACAGTCGGTTATAGCACATAACGTACCAGGGATACTCCAAAAGAACTGAATAATTTTTATCCCCAGTTGATACATAATACTTTTTTTAACTTATTCTAATAAAATAAGTTATTTTCGACTACTACATATTCATGTCAATAAAAAATATTGCTGTGCACAATAATAATTCAGTTCTTATGGAGAACCCATGGTATCTTATTACTACAACCGACTGTACTTACAGATGTTTCTTTTATTTTTTTACTGTGACATTGTTTTTTTTTTGTGACGTTCTTAAATAATATGTGACATTTTTGTATTGAATATTTGCATGTCATTTTTATGTGACTGAATATGTGATTCCTTTGTAACCTACAAGATCCATTGCACCATATTTATTAGCAAGCTATGTATCTAATCCTAGTTATTTAAAGCTTTTAGATTATTTCCTATTATTTTCAAACTACTGATGTAAATCTGTAAAGTCTCAAATTATAAATTTTATTTGTTAAAGCTATGTATTCCTAACCCTAGCTATGTAAACGTCTGTTTTTTTTTACCGTCAAATCGAAAATATCGTATGAAATTTTTCTGAAATTAATCAATTTCGTCAACTTGCCAGTACCGATTTTTTTTTAATAAAAAAATAACATTTATGGCAATGAATACCAAAAGTGGGCGGTTTAATGCACTTTTTCATAACTTTAATTACAGCGAATTTGCAGGGTCTAATTTTACTTTAGGATAATACTAAAAACTTGAGTAACGGACATTTTGATAGATAGTGTGTATAAAGAGGAAATATTTGTTTTGTGAAGTGAAGCCACTGTCGAGGGCGTTCACGACGACACTCGCCGTATGTGATCCATTTATGAATAGTTTTTAAAATAGGTAACAACTCATTTTCAAAACCCCGATTTTTGGCGTTTATAAACATGGTATATTTTAATTTTATTTTGCAATTTACTTATAACTGAAAAGCATTATTGTAGTGGATAAATAAATAATACAAAATACCTATTTATTTGTTAAATCTTTCCTTATCATAAATAAAAATAAATTAAAAAATAAATATTCTCGGGTTCCGGATTGTCACTGATTAAACAGATGAATAGACTGAAAAACTTGGGCATACATACTCTAGGTGTGTTCCTATCGATGTGTTTTATGACTGCGTGAGCTGAGACGCTAATCACACGAATGTAAGTACAATTTCTGTGCTTCTGGCTTTGTTAAACACACGGCGTTATTCACCCACTGTACCTTACTTAATGGAAAAATAAATGAATGAATGAAAGATTAGCATGATAATCTAACATTTTCATGAATAGTTCTTTGAAACGTTATCGTGCGTAGGTACAAAAATAACGTCAAAACAACATGATGTATACCAACATTTTGAAGGGTTTCGTAGTATACTGAAAACCCTTATGATTTCGTCAAATTTGGCTGTCTGTTCGTCTGTCTGTATGCTTCATTAACTTCGTTAGTTTTTGATCTAGAGATATGGGGTAACAAGATAGAGCGTGATGACATAAAACTAAATGTTTTTTTTTACCGTTCCATTCAAGTAAAAAGAAGTTTTTTTCCTCAATATTGATTGAGTAGTGTATCGTTAGATAGGGCTAGTAAAACAAAGGGTTAAAAAGGTACACTTTTCTGTCTTAATTTAATCCAGCTGTTATTTTTAGAGTATGAATGATTAACATTCGAAAAAGATATGGAATATACCTTTCCAACTGCAGTTATTACTTAAAACGACAATCGTGGCATTGTTTTTGAAAACAAACCGGCTGAAAGACTCCGCGCTGTAAAGCTTTTCGGCCGACCTATCCCCTGGCTTAAAGAGACCTATCTCGACTCCAGACTTACCTTCCGTAGCCTCATCATGAGAGTTCGCAACCGCACGGCGTTCGTTTTGGACAGATAACATCCGATGCTAAACAAACGGAGCAAAATAAGGCGAGAATTAACACCACCTGCGTCAGGCCAATCATGACCTACTCCAGCGTAACCTTTGCTTATAATTCCGATCCACGTCTGATAATGCTGCTGGTCATCCAAAACCGTTTCATGCGCAAAGCTACCGGGGCGTCCTGGTACATGCGGAACGCCAACCTCCAGATCGACTTAGGTCTCCCTACCATTAAAGCGTATATGAAGGAAGCGTCTCGTCGCTTCTTCGACAACGCCTGAAAACATCTTAATAGTTGCCGCGTCCAACTACTTCCCCCACCCAACTTGGCGTCTTAAACGCCGTCCCAGACACGTCCTTTCTGATGATGATGACAAAGTCACGAAATATGATGAAAAAACGGTTTTTAAGTGTACCTGTGAAAGAAAAATATTCTTAAATGCCTACATTGAAATATAATGCCGACGAGAAATAAAAATATATATTTGTGCGTGACCAACACGCTCTTGACCGGTGTTTTATACACGTGTTGTAGTGGTAGGTATCTTGCTTTATTGTTATTTTTATTTTCTATTTCTATATTATAGAATATAGGATGTAAAGATAATAGCTGCAAATATTTTAAGGGGTGTATCAGTCCATGAAACTGAACAACTTTCCCCAAGGAACATGGTTCGAAATATATTTAAAAAATGGGTCTTCCAAAGAAATTGACCCAGTCGGCTGGAACATTTTGAATGGGAGATGCAATCATTCTCATAGGTATTTCGACCTATGTTCTTTGGGGAAAGTTCTTTAGTATCATGGGCTTGTTCATCCCGTTTAATATTGGCAGCTAATATTTTAACATCCTGTATAACCATTGTTAAATTGTTGGTATGTTGGATATCGGTATAAAAAAAGCTACTTTCTTTGGACATATTGTAGTTCATCTGAAGTAATCAACATGAAGCAAACGCTATTTTTGGTGCTCTCCACACTTTCTGTCACTCTTGGTAAGATAATAATTTGGTATTTCTCAGAATCCTCTAACATTCGTAAGGAACTTAACTGTTTTATGAAATGAAATGTTACTTTATTTGCTATGATTTTGGGTACAAATATGAGATGGTTCAATATTATAATGTTCCTTACAAAATCTACTTATTTCTAAGCGTGCAAATGTTAAAATTTACAAAGGATTATTACTTTATATATAACGATATTTAACTTAAATAACCTTAAAACATATTCCGCAATAAAATTATAGTCACATGTCAAATGTAAGTAATTATCTAAAGTGGATTCTCATTATAAAATTCATTCATAGAATAATAGCATTTTTCGACCAACCATACATGTAGTTCTCGCTTAAACAAGGGTCCTGTGTTAGCTCTTAAATTATTTGGTAGTGAGTTGAAGACTTTTTCAGCCATGCAATATACATTCTTTGCTGGATGAGTTAGTTTAAACTTCGGCACTTCTACGACATTTGCCTTTCTAGGACGTAGACGTTTGCTACTGTCTTAGTTGGTTTTGGAAATAATTGTAGATGCTCTTTCACAAATAAACATAGTAGTTTAATATAGAGACCGGTGAGTGTTAAAAGCTTGTGTTTCTTGAAAAGAGGTCTACATGAATCAAGAAAGTAAGCCCCACATAGTGATCTGACGCACTTTTTTTGGACTTCAAAAACTTTTTCAATATCAGTGCAGTTTCCCCAAATAATGAGTCCGTATTGTAAGACTGACGCTACGTGAGCGTGGTATGCTAGTAATGCACTCTCAATCGAGGAGATTTTTTGGACGCGTCGTAAAGCATAGGCGTATCTACTAAGCCGTTCACAAACTTTTTCCACGTAGAGTTTCCAGTTGCAGTATCGGTCTATATGTATCCCTAAGAATTGTGCAAATGAAAACCATACCTGTATAAGTTTATACAGGGTGTAAGTGACAGCCCTCCGAGTACTAATAGGGTAACTGAACAATTTTCCATTAAATAATATTTCAGGATACGTCAAAAATATTTAGACTTACCATACGAAATGCAGTCAGCTGATCGTGATTTTGTATGGGAGGTCGAATATTTTTTGTTGTTTCCTAGGGGAAAGGTGTTCAGTTAGTATGTTATCAATTTATCACTCCTTTTATTAAGTTGTTATTATAAATACATTATACATTATTTAAAATATATATGTTTTCTATACCTTTGTAGTTTAGTTTGTTACCTCCATAGTATGTATACCTATTAAGTTCAATAATTGAAAGTACATAATTTAATTTATTTACAAGTTCCCGCTTTTTCTCCTTTTCCATATCCATTGGGTTGGCTGGAAGAGATTTCTTTTAGAAATAAGCTCGCCCTTGCAACTTATTTTAAGTTTTCACATACATACATACATACATAAATCACGCCTATATCCCTTACGGGGTAGGCAGAGCGTTAACGGCCGTAAAACGGATATTAACACCACGTCTGACAAAAGTTTGAGGGTCAATCAGATAGCTGTGTATCACTATAGTGACAGGTTGTCAGCCCATCGCCTAAAATTGCAATACACACCCTCGAGTCCCTTAGTCGCCTCTTACGACACCCATGAGTAAGAAATGGGGTGATGCTATTCTAGGCCGGCATCACACGGTGTAAGTTTTCACCTTTTGTATTAATGTGTATTAATAGTTCTACCGTATAAGGGTGAAATTTTACTAGTGGCCGATTGCGAAAACAAAAGACAACTTTCCTCAAGAAATATAGGATGTAATACGAAATAAACATTTGGACCTCCTATACAAAATTCCCCATCAGCTGATTTGAGTTACCTACTATGAAAATTGAAAATATTTTTTGTCATTATTTCAACTTATGTTCCTTGGAGAAAGTTATAAATTATCACCAGCCCCGTCTTGAGGTTTCGCTATCAGACACTAGTGAATTTCATCCTATTCTTACGATTCCTGAATTGTTTTATTTTATCAGAAGTGCCCCATATTTTGATTACTTAGTAGTTTAGAACTCCTTTTGTCCTATTTTTATTAGTTTATGGATTCTAGTCTTAAATTTAGTTTTACTAAAACTTGGTACCTACTTCGGTAAAAGTTTGTGAAAAAAAGTACCTATCATTTTGTAATGATTGAATAGGATTAAAATGTAAGTTAGGATTTAAAATAAGCTAATAGAAGATTTTTATTTTTCAGGAGTGAACTACAATGGCCTGAGCGGTAAGTAAATGACGATTACTAAACATCACAAGGATGGCAAACAGACAATTACTATCAAACATTTTGCAATTTTTTGTGAAACGTCTCATCGATGCCCGACGTGGTTAATTTATTATATTGATTTAACATGATCGGTGGTGTGCTAGTTCAACGGAAAGTAACTCTATTAACTTTGATCTCCTGTGCGCGTCAAACATACACACGATTTACCGGCGGCCGGCAATGAGCAGGCAGTTCAAATGCCTTGAATTGAAACTTCTCGCTCGTTTGGCCCGCCTTGCCACGTAGGTAGGTACTGTCTCTTTTCGTGTGGGACACCGAGTCATCCAAAGCCCCGATGAACCCTGGTGTCAGAGTTTTTCAACCGCTTAAATCTACAGTCTATTTTTACGATAGGTATAAAAATGAAAAAAAAAATAAAACAGTTTTTTTCTTGAATTTCTACTTCGGATTATTTTACTTGTATAGAATATTCTGAAAAATTCTAGAACTTTTATTTATTATTTACTTTATTTACTCCGCTCGTAAAAGCACACATGTGTGCTTGAAGAACAATACAAATCTATTGTTGCAAAATTCGACCTGAGCGAAGTGGTTAATTATTAAAACACAAGTTCACTATTTTAAAACTAAACATAGTCCCACAAAACTGTTTACACAGTTTGTTTTAGTGTACTTACACTTACACTTCCTATAGTTCTTAGTTCGTAGTTTTACCAAAATGTTGTGGACCGACTCAATATGTAAGTACTGAAATATTTAAGATATGTAATGGTGAAATAGGTGATGCAGGTACTAAAGGTATATATTTCTATACGGCGTGTAAGGGACGGTGTACCGAAAACTTTGCAGGCATGATCAGACCATGAAACTGAACAACTTTTTCTATGGAAGCTATGTTGGTAAACGAGAAAATTTTTTCGACCTCCCATACAAAATTCCCGATCAGTTGACTGACTTTCTATGGAAACTCGAAAAAAAAAATTCGTTTCCCAACATAGGCTCCATAGTAAAAGTTGTTCAGTATCATGGTCTGATCATGCCTGTAAAGTTTTCGGTACACCGTCCCTTACACCCTGTATAGGTTAATTTGTAAAAATACATTATGCCGACTATATGCCTTGCGGGGTAGACAGAACTGTAGCTGCGGTAAGAGGCCGTACATGAAATTGCGCCGGGCGAAAGTAGGTAATTAGTATTAGAACGCGTCATCGTGCAGCCGAGCGGCGGCGATATGCAGACCCAGCGGCGGACGGCAGCGTATAGTTCGATCAATCAGTTTTGATCCTATTTATAGTTTTTTGTGGCAATTGTATGAAAAAGTTTTAAATTATTGCGTACCTACTAAGAATTTTCGGAATTTGTGGACCTGATTAATTACCGACTACTATTCAGGGGTGTTGGGGTGTGATTAATCTGTACTCACCTTTATGTATGTTTATCAGTCATGTTTTTATTGTTTTCAATTTAAATGGATAAGCCTGAGGGGTCAAAATATGACTTCCATATACACTTTAAATTGGAGCGTAGATCACGTACATTACACTAGTTTTTATTTCACTTCAATACATGCAGTATTTCGCAAGTTATGACGAAGAGAAGTTTTACCCCAATTTTGAATTTCCGAGATTACGCGCGCTAAGACTGTGACGTCACGGCTCGGCTTGGGACAACTCGCGACCACAACACAGCGCGCTGCACGTTTCGGTGATTTTGTTTCGATTTTCTTCGTTCTTTCAAAGAAATACTTTATATGGTGTTTATGTGTATGTTATATAAGTGTAATGAGTAAAATGGAAGCAGGATTTGTGAAAGGTCAGTCGGACAATCTGCCAAAATTGATAGTTTGATGGTGGCCCAATATTTCATGATGAATAAAGATTTTACCGCTGCCGAAATTCGTGGACTAACAATGAAAAGGTATGTAATATGTAAGCATTACCTCAACTGAATCATAGTGTTTTTTTTTTAGTACCTACATACCTACTATGGGCGGTGATAAAAATACTTTCACTCGCGTGTTCATTACCATCCTGCCTGAAGTACCTACCCGTAAGGTTCCTAGTTGTACCTCAACTCAATCAAAATGTGTGTGATAAAAAATACTAGATAAGGAACCTAGGTACCTACAATTTGCGCTCGTTAAAACCTACCTATGGGTTTCCATGCGTTTATACCTACTCGCCGTGGAACTGGCGGGTGCATGTGCGTCCATCCTGAAGTAGGTACCACGGCGGCGGCCTCCTTGACAAGGAGGCGCACACGCATACCTACTCTAGCCAACTGTTATACCTACAGTGTGGGTCAAGGAGGCGCATGTCTACTCCACGCATCTACCTAAAGGTACCCCTTTTATTCACCTACACACACTCGCCTGTACCATTGCAAGTAGAGTAGGTACGACAAGGTGGTACCTACATAGGTAGGTACTTCAGCAATCAGGATGCCCAAGTAATCTAAGTACGTGAGTACGTCCATATGTAGGTAGGTATACTTTAACATTAGTTTCTGCCACCGGCGGCCGTCGAAGTTCTGCTTGGTAATCTTGGTAGTCTTCACAGCAGTAGTGCGCTACAGTTTTAGGGCCTATTGAATCAACTCTTTTCACATAAAAGAAGAGTTTATTTGGTGTTTTAACCGTGGAGTTTAAACATTGCGGCACAATACAGTATTTCCCTGGGTTTTTATTTTATAATATTTAATTTCACTGCGCGACGACGTGCGAGCATAAGCGCGACTGCCGAATGACTCGAGCCGTGACGTCATCGGCTAGTCTGCGCCCGCCCGCGTTTTTAAAAACTTTCGCCCGAAACTACACACTTTGAACTTTAATATGTCGGCCATTTTTTAAGATATGAAAAAGTAAAAACAAAGTTTTTCTCGTATTTTTTTTGTAGATTTATTAGACATAAAAGTAAAACGCACCATGGTTATCCATTGTAATTATACTATAGTAGTTTTCAAATTTGTTTTTTGGTATAAATAAAAAATCTTATTTATTCACTATTATATATTTATTTTAAAAACTTGTGTCTCTTAGCACCATTGATCGATTTTTTCGCGAGTCGACGATTTCTGGAAGTAAGCAAGTGTAAAGAAATCATCATCCCTTTCAATGAATGCAGTTTTAATTTCATAATCAGGGCCAGTCCAGACACCAAACAGGCAGTATTTTTTTTTTGTTATATGTAACTGACCCTGTACTTGGTAATACCACAGAATATATAATAGTACTAACGTACAGAAGAATCACTCCCTAAGAAATTACATGTTTAGGTATAAATTAATACCTACGCTCGGTGTACCCAACCGCTCACAAACAAAATTGAAACTTATGAACGCGCGCGAACGCTCAATCTCCCTTGCGCATCGCAGTTTTATGACTGAGCCGCCGGCGAACTCCAAGGGTTGTAACTTGTCATCATGTTATTCGTGCACGAAGATTTTTTGTTATTGATTTTGCTATAATATCTTATTTGTTCACTTAATCTACGAAAGGAATTGTAAGATTTGTAAATATTTATAAACCTAAACGAAATTATTAATGACTACTGTTTATATAGAAAAACAATTAATTATTCTTGTGTCTAACTGTTCTTTGTATAGAGTGGGACACCGAGTCGACGACTCGATCGATTTTTTAACGAATAAACGTACTAAAACACAGAAAAAAATCAAGTAAGTGTGCGCGCGAGCAGCACGTGCGTGCGAACAGTGCGGCGGCTAGCGGCACACTGGCGGTCTGGCGACGACAAGTGACAACCCGCGGAGATTAGTCCCCGTAGGGGACCCACCGGCGGAACATACCTAAACCGTGGAGTGAGATCCCCCTGGTAATACCAATTGTGGTTTTAATTCGAGACTATTTTACATTCTTCTTTATCATTTTTATTAGTCATCTTTTTAGCGCTTTTATTTTATTTTTATTTATATTGTTATGTTATGAGCTTCTAAATGGTCGCACTATAATTCCGCCTGTGACGCGTGATCTACTGTCCTCTACGCGCGCGAACGACACACATTCGTAATTTTGTATGTGTGCGTGAGTGTGACGCAGCAGGCTACACGTCCTTCTCCCAAGAGCGCGGCGCGCGGTCTGCCGAAACAGCATTTGCGCTCCATTGATAATTCCGAAGAACTTTAAAATATTCGATGAATTTCATAAAATACATATTTGCAATTTTTTTTATAGCAAATGTGTTAGCATGAATCTATTTTTCAATGTGTTAATTGATTTTTTAAAACGTGTTGTATTGTACGAGAAATCCGACGCTGTATACGTTTAAAATTTCTTCAAAATAGGGCCATTTTACCGTAGTTTTTCTTTGAATTTTTGAATAAAATTACTAAAAACTCCTCGGCCAATTTTTAGCACTTTTCATTGTCTTTATTGCTGTATACTTTATAAACCACTCCATATTTTAAAATTCATGTAAACAATAATGATACGAACGTCCGCAAGGAAACAATTTAAAACACGTCTCAAGTTATTAACTATAAAACAAACTGAACAATCAAAATCAATAATTTGTCTAAGCCAATTTTTAGATATTGAATTAATCTTCAATAAAACATATCATAACACATTGTTAGTTATTCTGTTTTTCTAAACTAGGTCCTACAGAATTAAAGAAACAACACAAAATGACTCAAAAATATGTACGGCCTCTTAACCACTGCCAAAATTACTATAAAAATAAACAATCAAAAAACCGGGTCAAAAAGTACATATCAGGAAGGCTGCATTGTCACGCTGGATATCCGCTGATATAATAAGTGATATGATAATACTATCCTACATTGAATAAAGAATTTCAATTTCAATTTCAATTAAACGTGGGACAAGGACAAGGAAAGAATCGGAATGGGTTTCCCCGCCTTTCTCCGCATACGTTTTCCGATTAGTTCTATGTACTTAGCTATAGCCTCTTGGCACAAGGGTCCAACCGTCTCCATGGCAAAAGGGACAAATATATACGAAGCCTTCCTCTCCTTCGGCGTCCATTCACATTCATACTCATTATTTCTTCGTTACGTGCTCATCATTCCTGCTCAAGATAAACTGATAATTGATACTACTTTCAAACTCCTTCTCATATACTCACTCCTTATATTTAGATATATTTGAGATTTCGCGAATAAATTATACTCTCAAGACTACTCCATAATTTTCTTATTTGGTCTGTTTCCTAAACTAGTCTCTTTCTTATCTAGCCTTTTTCGAAATTCATATCTTTTTAATTTGAGGTGCTGAATTTGTTTTTGTTTCTGTGGTTTGCAAAAAATATTTTAATTCTATTAGATTATCTTTGAAAATATTGGTGAAACAACATTGAAAAAAAATTAAATGCCCCTTCTCAGTTTCCCGATTGGAACTCGTAAACGGTGCTGCATAGCGTCTTATGGTTTACAAAACTTTTCATAACTTTGAAAAATATGTAATCAACAGAAAATGCATAGTACAGTTATGCTAACACACCGCGTCCGTATGCGTGTACATACGCGTGATCATGCGCGTGTACACGCATACGCAGGCGGTGTGCTCCGCCCATTAATCTCAACCGTTCGTTCCACAGTGAAATTCGGGCAGTCTGGGGCTTTTGCTGAGAAGGAATATTTCTACAGCATTCCGCGGACGGCCCTCGAGGCGGAGCAAAATGGATGGACTCCCTTCATCAAGCCGTACGACAGCAAAGTCAACGGATTGTACATGTACTGCTACGACAACTTAAACGTCTGCCCATTGTACAACCACCAAGGGTTTGTGGCGGGAATACAGATTTCTGTAAGTATTTTTTGTGTTAAATATCTCACCCATAGTTTTGTTTTCTTATAATATGTGGAATTCCACAGGCAGTGTAAGAACCTGAGTTTTTATGAGCGTCTCGATTATAAGCAATCTCGGTGTAGGCTGTACCCTCAAGCTTAAGCGGAATGCCTTGCCTTAGAATGTTCTACATTTTGTATCGTTTCTTAATTTGAATATATTATAATTCCAGGTGCCAATAGACGAATTCCGGGCAGTCGGTAACACGGCAGCATTGAGGTTTAAGCAGTGGCAAGCCCCAGCAGCGTTCGGTGAACCTTCAAAAGGCTACTGGACCCTGCCAAAACTCTTCGTCTCTCCTGGTAAGTTGGGTTGCTTCAGTACAAGATGCGATACCAGATAAAAATAGAAGCTCGCAAGGTAGTGTCATGGTTTGCGATAACGTTTTAGTCAGCCATTTCAGTATTTATTTATACCACGTTTTGGGTAGCTTGAGGAACACGTCACAAACAAATCATTATTGTGTTTTATAGAATCTCTGAAGACTGGTGCTGTCCCAACGGTAGAGAATGGACAGACACTGCAAGATGGAGGTGTATGGATTCATGGACTTGATGACAAGCTCCTGAAGATCCCCGCCACCGAAGCTGAGCTTGAAAAGAGCGTCTTCAAGAAACAAAACTGCATCCCTAACATGGGTAGGTGTTCAAGAATATTTAATTTATTACTTATTTATCTTATAAATTCCTACTTAGAAATAAATGGTTTGAATATATTTTAGAAACAGATTTTTAAAACGGTCTTATCAGGGAGGCCAGTTCGAGCGAGTAGCTTGTGCGTCAAATCAGACTGCAACGTGACGCAACGTGAGGGTGATGCCGTGTGCGCAACGCACCTTGATGCTTTTTTCGCAATGATTTTTGGTTGCGAGAAAATGAGCAAAAATCGTCGCTTTGAAGTGTGATTCGATCTGGATGATCCAAAATTACCGAAATGAGATTTGCAACTACGAATTATATTAACTTCACGAAAGCGCGCGTAAATTTTTGCGGATGTATTAAACGTTTTGTTTTTGTCTCCAGGCGTTCACTACTACCACAACATGACAACTGAGATGTTATGTCAAGACTTCCTGCCGTGGTTCGCAACGGTGCACGACGGTGAGCTGGTTGGCTCTGGTTTCCAGTTCTTCGGGAAGCTCACCAAAAAACAGCCCAACAGGCAGTGGTTTGAAGACCCCAAACCTTACAGAGAAACCGCTATGGTAAGAATAAACAGCATGTCCGATTACACATTTATCCATCACAATAATAGCTGTAGTATAGTGGAAACAAAATCATCCATGTATGTACTTGTATGCGAAGCAGGCGTATTTTTTGCAGGAAAAACCTGTCTGCTGATTCATACACATAAAGACTGTAAAACCTTCTTCCTGTAGGTTGAAACTCTTTTACTTTGACCATTGTGGAGTAAAAATATTCTTGTTTGTATTTCAGTTGGCGATTCCGCTAGGTCCCCAATGTTTGTACGACTGGGCCGCGGACTATGGAGTCCTGTCTCTGCACATCTACTACATTGACGAACCATGGACCATCAAGTGCCAGTAGGTTATTTTTCTTTATTGAATGGGTTTACGAGTCATCAGTCGACTCATTAAAAGCTTGTTTCTATGTAACTGGTCCACTTTAGGCGGTTTTGCGATACGTACTGATGTACTTGCATACAACTTTAAAATGTGCGATCCCGCGCTACACGACGGAGTGCGGTGCAGTGGGAAAGCCGCCTAACTAGACCTCTGGCATGATTGTGCAACCGCTCTACATAAGTTTTGTTTATTGTTAATTCCTTTACCTCATCATTATTAGGGCCGGATTATAGTCAGCGGCTCGGCTAGGCACAGCGCAAGCGGCCAGGACGATTACAAAGACTTTAGCGCAACGAATTATATGAATGAATTTGGAAATTAAGTTACGATACGCGGTATAACTCGTTGCAAAATATCCTTGTAATATCGCAGCAAACGACCTGGCCGCTTTAGCGCCGCGGCGGCCGAGTCGCTCACTATGACCTGAGTCTTAAACTATATTCTGAGGCCGGAACCTCCTAGTTAGTACAGAAGCGTACCTATATTGGACACATTTGAGACAATGGGTCCCTAGGGCATGACTGCCAAAGCATATTTAAAAGTCATAACAGAACGGCTTATCGAGGCTTAGGGTGACCCGAGGGCTGGCAGTTATTTCACTCAAATAATTAGTTTGGCGATTCAGAGAAAGAAGATTTCTAGACAAAAATTTATTTTTGCATGAATAAAACTTTTACTCTGTGAAGCACAGATTAATTAAAATTAAAGTCAATAGGTGCAACAAATACTTTTTGAGAGACATACAGACGTGCATACAGACTTGTTTGGACCATTTCCCAAAAAGTTGCGGCCATGTGTCAGTCAATCTCATGCAGTGTTTCTTTTGATTTATTAAAATACTAGATTTCCGCCCAGCGGCACACCCGCTGCCATATCCCGTAGTAATAGTTGTTTTCACGCGGTAAAAAGTGGCCTTTGTGTTATACCGGGTTATACTCTGCCTGTGTTCTAAATTTCATTCAAATCGGTCAAGTCGTTTGAGCGTGAAGAGGTAACAAACATACATACACACACAAACTCTCTATTATAATATTAGTACGGATGTGTTAACCTGCATTGGAACCCGCGACTTTCAGCACAATCAACAACGGCACTGCATCCACCTTCACACACCTCAATACCTGTTGTTTGACCTTTATTTTTAAATACATACATACATATATCACGCCTATGTCCCATGCGGGGTAGGCAGAGCATAAAACATATGGCCGTAAAACGGACATTTACGCCACTTCTGACGAATGTTTGAGGGTCATTCAGATAATTTTGTATCACCATAGTGACAGGTTGTCAGCCCATCGCAATACATATGTTACCCTCGAGTCCCTAAATCGCCTCTTACGATACCCACAGGAAAGAAATTGGGTGATGCTGTTGTAAGCCAGCATCACACGGCATAGCCGGCATCAAACGGCATTCTTTTAATTATTTACCTTTATTTTTATAATGTTATTTTTCCCCAGGCCCGACGAAGGAGCTAAACCAGTGCCAGGTATCGACTGGGATAAACTTATGAAAGTAATGGCGTAGAAAGACAACAACAGCAACGGAAAATCCAAGAAAAATGAGTTGAAAAGTGTGATATCGGGTAGCAGCTTTGTGTATAAAATGTAAATAAAATAAAATATTATAAAATTACACATAAAAACAATTTGTTTTTATTAAGTAATCTTCCTTTTAGCACATTCTGATGGTTTTGAATCACTTTTTACAAAATATATTTATAGCCTACATAATTATTTTTTAGAATGTAATGAAACGTAATTATTTTTATTCCCCGTGTGATGCCGGCTTAGAATAGCATCACCCCATTTCTTTCCCGTGGGAGTCGTACGAGGCGTCGGAACTCGAGGGTGTATATTGTAATATTAGGCGATGGGCTGACAACCTGTCACTATAGTGATACACAATTATCTGAATGACCCTCAAATGTTAGTCAGACGTGGCGTAAATGACAGTTTTTTCGGCCGTTTACGCTCTGCCTACCCCGCAAGGGATATAGGCGTGATGTATGTATGTACTTTTTGGAATTCACAGTTGGAATTCCGTGAGCCTGCTGCAGACATCCGGTAACTTTTTAGCCTAAGACTAGCCCCTAGGGTACAACAGACTCAACGTCCTAGGTGTCAAACCCAAAAGGCATGAAAAAAAAAATGGGTTATTGTTCTTTCCCAATATATCCTCGTTTTTCGCGTTTTGTATTTAAATAATACTTACTCTGTTTTATTTTTACGTTGTTTTCTTTGTGGTTTCCGTTTATATGCAGGGAAACTTATGAAAGCAATAATTTTTGAGTCGCGAGTGATGTAACAATGATTAGTTAGTCATTCATATAAATAAAAAAATCGGAAAAATTATGTGACGCTCCGTTCCTTACGTTAAAAGTAACAAGTATAACGCCATCTATCTAGCGACTGGGAACCAGTTTAAAAAATAAAAAGAAAACTCCCTTGTTAATAAGTATTCTTTTCTTTGACCTTGACTCTGGCAAAATCATCTTCCGAAGACGATGGAAGCCAACTCTCGAAAAAAATGAAGTTAAGTTCTTTTTTCTCAACACATAAAAATGATGCCGTGTGATGCCGGCTTAGAATAGCCTCACCCCATTTCTTTCCCGTGAGAGTCGTAAGAGGTGACCAAGAGATTCGAGGGTGTGTATTGCAATTTTAGGCGATGGGCTGACCACACTATGGCGATACACAATTTTCCGAATGACCCTCAAATATTTGTCGGACGTGGCGTAAATGTCCATTTTTTGCGGCCGTTTACGCTCTGCCTATCCCGCAAGATATTATAGGCGTGATATGTGTATGTATGTGTATGTTTGTACATAAAAATGATCTAGTTTATATTTACTTTGTATTTTTATTCATAACACGAATGTCATTCAATGCAGATTGCCCAAGCGGGAATTTTGGGTTTTACTTGAGTGCATAAAATAGTATACCATGTACCTAAGTAATTGTGTGCCTCCACGAGATTTTTAAATATGGCTGCCTAGTAGGCAGTGCCTACCAAGGATCAAGGATTAAAAATTATCAATAGTCATATTAGCCGAATCGCGAATATCGCGAATCCCTAAAGTACCGCAGTTCTAATAATTCGTATTTGACAGCTGTCATCTTCATTCTAAAACAGATGTCAACAAAGGAAAATGGACCCTCTGCCATAGTAATAAAACGAATCTGACAGCTGTCAAATACGAACGGCGGTTCTTTAAGCACGTGTACACCGCGCTTGAGTTCCATAAAAATGCAGATAGGGTAAGGTTGCCAGTATTGGACCACTTAACTTTAAGTTGCCATAACGGCAGAAAAATGATAAGCAGCGAAAAGATGATTTATGATTTATATAAGCCTTACATGTAAGAACTTACAGGTATCGTTTCAGATTTTTCGCCCAGACCATTAAGCGGAAAAATTAAAAAATCCAGTTTTGTAATGGTTGCTTTCTTTGGACCACTGTTTCTTTGATTGGACCAGTCAGTTGCTATCATTGGACTTAGAAAATTTTCGCTACTGGTCCATTCAAGGCGCCAATGAGAATTTGAATAAATATAAAAAAACAGTATTTTTTTCAATTCTTTATTTATTTATCGTTTTCTTATACAATGGCTACGTTAGGAACATAAATCAGTCTCAAATTTTTTAATTAACATATTTTAAAGTTTTTTTACCTATTTTAAGGTTTATTTATACCTACTTATTTATTGTTGTAACAAAACAATTATAATATTGAAATATAACATTAATACGTAAGAAATTCTTAATCTTGAATTCTCATAAAATGGTAGGTTCCCTAAATCAACAAAAAATAGAACTTAAACAAAACAAAATGTTTTCCAAAAATACAGAAACAAAGTTTAAAAAAAATAGTTTTTAGCAAATTAATGCAAGCTGTACAATCATTCTAAACATATTATTTTAAAAATGCTATAAAAAAGCATTTAGTATGTAGCTCTTTTGGTTTGTAGAGCAATCATCGACAGGAGGGGCAAAAATATTTTTTTGCCCCTCCAAATCTTCGCTTTAGTGTCGCTTTTGGGACTCCATACATTCTGCTTGCCTCATTTAGACCAACTTCTTGTTTACTTAAAGCGTCTGAGGCAAGTTTCGTGCTTTCATCATTCCATGTATAATATTCTCCGCGTTTCGCCATGCTGAAATAAAAAATAAACAATTAAAAATTCAATTTTAGAAGTTGCTATGATTGGACCAGTCCAATCAAAGAACTTCACACCGGTCCATTGATGGCAATTCACTCACCAAGCACAAATATAATAATAAAACAAAATCTGTTAAGTACTCAGGTAAATAATAATAAAATCTGGTAGGCCAGTTCAATAAGGTGTGCAATGATTAAAAAACTATATTAAAAACCTTAATAAAACTGTACTTACATGGTAAAGTATGTCGCCAAATTTTAACATCGAGAGCGCGCGAAACAATGCGCAGCGCGTCCTTCCCAAACGAAGCTCTTGGCGACACTGGCGGGAGCGGGGGTGGGTACTGGTTCAAATAGGCATCGTTTCCGCGCGACGGTTGAATATTGAAGCCGTTCGTTGTCAAGAAACCGAAGCGGTCCAATCAAAGAGCCGGTCCAATGATCGCAACCTTACCCTATGTTTTTTCAAATTCTAAGTACCTACGTAATGGGCCAAGAGTTAGCGTCACACACATCAAAATCGTCAGATTATTAA
This sequence comes from Tuta absoluta, assembly GCA_027580185.1. Taxonomy (NCBI): domain Eukaryota; kingdom Metazoa; phylum Arthropoda; class Insecta; order Lepidoptera; family Gelechiidae; genus Tuta; species Tuta absoluta. Next base: position 3,004,702 of record JAQAHW010000029.1, on the reverse strand, counting down.
ATGAGAGCTATTTTTAAGTTAATGTAACATCATTACGAATAGCGTGAAGTGGAACCTGTGACAAAAGCAAGACAACAGTATTGTTGTCATATAGAATGGTTAAAATGTATGATTTCATATTATACAGGTTGGCCCGTATAGTGACGTCAAAAGACAAAATTTGAATGCCTTATACTAAGAGGTATCCGAATGTGTGTATTATGTTCCCCCCTCATGTATGTTGCGCGATTTTTTGTGGCTCGCTTCTTTCCTGTTTTTTACTTTCGTAAAATAAATGAAAATTCGTTCTTGCTTTTTGAGCGGTTGTTTTATAGAATTATCTGCATGATTCGTACGTTGTAGCATACAAACTAGTGATGTAACGAATATTTGCAGTCGCATTCGCGAATATTCGCATTTTTTTGGATATTTGTATTCGCATTCGCAAGGTTTGTGTGAATGTTTTGCGAATATGAACACTATGAAAATCAACCTCTATAACTTGCACACGATAAAAGGTTTATAAAGTTAAAATTAAACAAGGAGTAATTGATTTACTCATGTAATTAATTGACACTAATCTTAAAATCACTTGTTTTTATTAACCAGCAGACCTTAGTGGTGTGACACATTGGATTTAGTTTAAATTGATTCGGATCTACTCGGTAATTCATGGAACAAGATGCAAAAGGATTGCACCTCGTCCTAAAATAATAAATAATGTTCATAAAGCGAGATTCGTTACAAACTAAGAAAAAAGTCTTCCTGTAATTTTTTCCTATACAACTTTAAAACTACAAACTCGGCAACTACAAAAAATCGTGGAACACACATGGGGGTACTTCTCAGTACATACAAGGCATTCAAATTTGTTCTTTGGCGTCACTATACAAACAGCGTCGTTACAAACAAAGAAAAAAGTCTTCCTGTCAGTTTTTTCCTATACAACTTTAAAACTTTTAACTCGGCAACTACAAAAAATCGTGGAACACACATCGGGGTACTTCTTAGTACATACAAGGCAAATTTGTTCTTTGGATGTCACTATACGGGCCATCCTGTATTAGTTGAAATTTATTGAGAAACAGGTAGTCTCAAATAATTTTTCCATACTATTAGGTCTGTATTTGAACCGGCTGATAATGAATGTCTCAACGTGCGTGAAATTAGGGTGCTGATTCAGAACTGTCAACAGAGAATGGCCACAATTCGGGATGTACATTCTCCTTACTTGCCTTAAATTAGTGCTGTCATTTTCCGTTAAATAGGTTTAGAAAAGGATAGGAGATATTTTAGTCGTGTCATGCCTTATAATTTCATGCAAAATACGTGTTATCTGTCAAAATAAGGCGATGATCAAAACAATGGCGACTAAATTGACTAGGAAAGGCGAAAAAACCCTTGACGTTTTTAAAAATGACAGGACTTAGATATCTTCTATCCTTTTCTAAACCTATTTGACGGAAAGTGACAGCACTAATTTAAGGCAAGTAAGGAAAATTTAAATTCCGAATTGACCTCTATGTCCTATAACCGCAACCACAGATCAACTATACGACCGCAACCAAGGCTACCACAGAGCTTTCACTAGAGGAAGACAGGAGGCTTGCCGCCGTCAATACTTACTTTGTGACAGGAACAAGCTAAATGACATTGGGTGGTTCTCGCAATTGTTTCTGGCAGAATCATCGTCTGCAGGCGATGGAAGCCAAATATATACATACATACATACATAAATCACGCCTATATCCCTTACGGGGTAGGCAGAGCGTTAACGGCCGTAAAACGGATATTAACACCACATCTGACAGAAGTTTGAGGGTCAATTAGATAATTGTGTATCACTATAGTGACAGGTTGTCAGCCCATCGCCTAAAATTGCAATACACATCCCTCGAGTCCCTTAGTCGGCTCTTACGACACCCATGGGTAAATATATAATAAAAACCTTTTTTTCTAGTAAGTGCCAACGCTACATAGAGCGGGCTGGGCGACCCGCATCACGCAGCGCTGCTCTTGTATTTTGCGCATGCAGCCAGCTCGACGCTGCGTTGACGCTAATGGTTACAATTTTTATGAATATGGTAAGTATAAGCATAATATGCAGTATGTTTTTAAATATATAATATTATTATCATCCCGTAAGGGATATAGGCGTGATTTATGTATGTATGTATGTATTATTATCAAAAAACTAATTAAAGTTAGGTTAATAAAAGTATTGGGTGACAACCGGTTGAAGAAAAGAAGAAGAAATAAAAGTAATGAATCCACGGAAGTAATGAAAACTAAATGGATGGTAATGATTTAAACTTGAAGGTAAAGAAATATGACTCTGAGTCTGCCACACTGACTCCATCGTCGAGGACCTAGCTCCTGCAGTAAGAGTTTATAATTCTCCAACTACTGCAGCTCATGGACATGACCTCCGCGCCGCGGCTGACCACCCACGGTGTACCACCAACGATAACGAGGACGCCTCACCATCAACGTCAGTACAGGCGTCCAAGGTGGTCGTCCACGTTTCCAATACATAAAAGCAGCTGAAAAGCCACTGCCATTACCAGTACTTTCCTTCAAAATTGCCAGGGTGCTAAAGAATCATCAATCAAACATTGTAGAATTACTACTTGAAAATGCCTACTTCACTTCCACCATCTAAATGAAGCTATCTATCGGGTGGCGTGATGATGAATGCAGTGGGCAAGATACTCTCGCAACTGCCTGGCCTTGCAAAATATATCGGTTAAGTATATTGGCTAACTGTGGCAGCGCATATCCCATGATGATGATCATGTTCAGGGCCGTGAAGAACTTTGCAAGGCAAGAGAGTAGGCAGAGGACTGGTAATATCGAGCGGACCATTGTTGCCTAGCACCGTTCTGAGGAAATCTCGGTGTTCCAGGATAACAGACCCCGGCCAAGAGCAGCCGCCCTAATAGGGGCAGGAAAAAACTTTATAGAGAAATCGGCATTCACGCGGCTCAGGTGCAGACGGGACTGATATTGACAAGTCTGTATTATCCCCGTTTAGTCGGTCGTCTGGGCCCTAAATACAAAATCCTGTTGATGGTGGTGCTATCTCACTCAGCCTAACGTGGTAAAACTTGATGTAAATTCTTGTGGAAGGAAATGAAGGATTTCGTTTTACAAAAAATAAAACTTTAATTCTCTCTTGGTTTCATCCAGTATTTTTGCAGCTATTGTCACTAATGATATAAAATATGAATACGTTCTAAAGTCATGTGATAGGTAATTATTTTATTGTAAGATGAACTGGATGTTCGTGGGAGGGAAATGAGATTTTGACAATATAAATAATTTTGAAGACAAAAAAATAAACCTCCTTCAAATATGTAGTTTAGTTCAGTTTTTACGCTGAACTAGTAAAGTAATACGAAAGAAGAAAAGTTTATTTGCAAAATAAGTCGGCAACTGTTTCGCTTTCAATTCAGCTCATCAGGTAAGGTAATGTGCCTTAAGTGAGGGTAGGAAAGTAAGTAGGAAGGTGAAAGTACCTTCCTAAAGTCCAAATTAATGCAACCAACCAAGAACCAAGAAACAAGAACAACAACCAAGACAAAGCAAGTTAGATACGAATAAAAGTTAAACTATTAAAAGGACTAAATTTGAATTTTTATTTACGTATTTATTTTATTAACATAAAGATCCTAAAAAAACTCATTTTGTCGGAGACCTTCAGTATCGTGGCTTTGGTATTACTCAGGCATTGCTGGGAATTGCTATAACAACGTCTTCCGGCCTGAAAAAAAAGAAAAAGATTAACTTGTTGTAGGGGAGTCCAGTAGGGGATATTTTAAAATGGTTGAGCGCGGCGCGACAGCAGATAAAACATGGTGGTTTAGCTTTAGGTGGCTGGGTTAGACACTCAAACCGCCAATGTAAGTCTTATGCGCGCTGCATAAGAACGGTCTAAAGTCCAAACTGTCTAACCCAGCCTGATCTTGACTGTACCTACTAACTTAACTTTAATAATTATTCATTTAAGGCGTATAAGAAAAGTAAAAAAGATGGGTAAAAATTCTCGATATTGTCAGATTATTTGCATATTTTCAATCTGTGACAGAAATGACATTTCCCAAAAGCACACAACCCTTATACATTTGTCGGGAGGGAAAAGAGTAAAATGATTCGTGCTACAGGAACGCAGCAAATTAGCTTACTTGCGAGTAGATGAATTCTTTATACGGAGAGTACGGAGACCCATGTCAGCAGTTTATAATCTCTGACAGAATTATCAACAAGTTCACTTAAAGAAAAATAACCTACTTGCACTTGATGTTCCATGGTTCATCGATGTAGTAGATGTGCAGAGATATGAAACCGTAGTCTTCGGCAAAGTCATAAAGACATGGTGGACCGAAGGGCGAAGCCAACTGAAACACGAAAAAATATATCTTTGCTGCATCGTCACAACAATTCACTGCTGAACTTTCTAAACACTCACACCATGTATGTACATATTAACTTCTTACAGTCCTTAGGATAAATCGGTACTTAAAGTGAATGGTGAAATGAAAGAATAATGATAAAACTTTTAAATCGCTGATTTGAGCTACTACAGGAGGTAAAACTATTTCTTTTAAAGTTCGGCCAATGTTTCTTATCGCCAGCCCATCCTCAGCTTTTAGTATCGGTCACAATCACTTGTGCTCCATGCATGCAGCTATTTCTAAGCTTCTTACCAATGTGGATATCCTGT